>JZKD02S1802437.1:603615-641381 GCA_000966675.3 Picea glauca
AGCTAGCACCCAAATTTTATGGCCCTTACACAGTTCTCAAGCGTGTGGGACAAGTCGCATATCAGTTAGCTCTGCCCAGTCAGTCAAAGCTACATCCTGTTTTTCATGTTTCATGTTTGAAGAAGGTGATTGGAACCAGGTGCCAAATTCAAACCAACCTTCCAGAATTAGCTGAAGAAGGATCCATTTGGCTACAACCAGAAGCAGTTTTCGACCAGCGGGAGCATTGCCTGCGTCAAAGAACCATCAAGGAAGTTCTAGTACAGTGGAAAGATATGACTCCAGCCAATGCCACTTGGGAACCAGCTACCATTCTGTAGTAGTTTCCACATCTCATGCCTCGAGGACAAGGCTATTTTTAAGGGGGTGGACATGTTAAGGTCCTAACCCGCACATAGGTAGATCAATGTATTTGGATGTAATAAAGGTCAATATTAATAAGACCTTTCAATAAAATAGAATAAAGCAGATGTAAGAAGACCTAATAGAAGCTTCCACTTCTAGAAGGATCTTCCTCTAGATGCTTCTCTTAATAGACACATTTAGTATAAATAAGGGTCTAGGGTATGAAAAACCTAGCTTAGAGATTATTGTAACAGAGCATTGCTCTACTAGAGGTTTCCCCCTCGAAGAGGCCTATGAACATTTCTAGCCGAATCAAAGTGTTATTTCTTTTGCTATTGCATATATCATTTATGTGTATTGTGAAGATTATGCTGGATATTTTACTATCATTCTATTATTTCTAGCATTTCATTTCTATTATGCATATTTTATATATCTGGTATCTTGCAGAGGCACTATCTTCTGGGGTGAAAATTTGAGCTCGAAATGGACCATCAAAGTTTAAAACATCTCTTCACTCAAAGAGATCTGAATGCCAGGCAAAGGCAATGGAGTGAATTTATGAGTGAGTACGATTTTTCTATTTCGTACATCAAGGGAAAGGAAAATGTGGTCACAGATGCCTTGAGTAGGAGACCACGTGTGCTCTCCTTGATACCCTTAAAATTCAATCCGATGGAACATGTGTTGACGCAACTCCAAGTAGATAGTTGGTATTTAGAGGTTACTTCAAACTTCCAGAGTGGGAGGCAGATAGATCCAAAGTATGAAGGATATAGTTTGGAAGCAGACAGACTATTGAGATATTGAGGAAGGATGTACATCCCTGAAGAAGGGGATATTTCAAGCATCATATTGAAGGAATCCCATAGAGCACTTTATTGTGTGCATCCTGGTGTGAAGAAGATGTACGGAGACATGAGGAAGCTCTTCTTCTGGGTAGGCATGAAGTGCGATGTAGTCCATTTCATCACCAAATGCCTAGAGTGTCAACAAGTGAAATCTGACCACCATCACCCAACATGCCTCCTACAACCACATGAAGTTCCTATGTCCAAGTGGGAAGTCATCTCTATTGATTTTGTTGTGGGGTTACCGCTCACATCTCATAGACACAATGTCATTCTTGTGATATTGGATATGATTAACCAAGAGTGCTCATTTTATTCTAGTTAGAGAAACTTATGATGTCACTAACATGGCACATGTTTTTGTAAGAAAGGTTATCCGTTTGCATGGGATACGTAAGAATATCATTTCAGATAGGGACTCCTGATTCACTTCTACGTTTTGGACAAGTTTATAGTCAGCGTTGAGGACTCAGTTGAACTTAAGCACAACTTATCATCCTGAAATATATGGGAAAAATGAGAGAGTAAATCAAGTCATGGAAGACATGCTCATGATGTATGCCATGGATAATCAAACCCAGTGGGAGAAGTACCTACCTTTGGTAGAGTTTTCCTACAATAACAATTTTCATAGCTCCATCGGAATGCCACCCTATGAAGCTTTGTATGGAAGGCCATGCAAAACATCATTGAGTTGGGATAGACTATAAGACCAAGTAATAGTTGGGCCATAATTGATTCAAGAGATGGAGGAACAGGTGATTCTGATTAGGCAGAGACTAAAGGAAGCACATAATAGGTAGTAAAGTTATGCGGATGCACACAAGACCGACCAAAGATATGAAGTGGGAGACCATTTTTCATTCGTATCAAGCCTAATAAGAGTACCATATGGTTCGGGAAGGGGACAAAGTTGTCACCTTGATTTATAGGACTCTTTAGAATCCAAGAGAAAATTGGACCCATTTCCTATCGTCTCGTATTGCCACCCCACTTTCATAAAACTCATAATGTATTTCATGTATATGTTTTATGTCATTATGTCATTGATGAATCACATAAACTAAATTGGAAGGAATTGCAGGTATCGGACGTGGGAACTCTCATGGTAGAACCATTACGCATATTGGACCGTAGAGTGTGATAGATCAAGAATCGTCTGGTAGACCAAGTTAAGGTCCAGTGGGACAAGTATAGTCCAAGATCTGCTACTTGGGAAGACTCCAAGACACTATGATGAGACTACCCCTCACTTTTTTTTACCACCTCGAGAATATGTTTCTCGAAGGTTGGGTGTATGTAACACCACCTTTTGACTTAGACAACTAGGATTACCTAAGGCCTATATATACTTTATTTTCTATTCAGAGTGAAACTTTAAGATGTATGAACATTTATGAATGTTTAAATGTTATTGATGATGATGTATATAATGCGATCTGCTATGTGAATGTAAGTTTTATGAATGTTTAAATGTTATCAATGATGATGTATGTAATGCGATCTACTATGTGAATGTAAATTTTATGAATGTTTAAATGCTATTAGAATGATGTTGGATATGATGCAATCTATTTTGGTAAATGATAATCTTATGAATGGGTGTTGAAATTGAATTATGGGATATTATGAAATCTATTTCTAACTTGAAAACTTTGATGTTAAGTTGTTGGTACATGGATACCGAATTGAAATGATGATTACATGCAATTACATGATAATAATGCGTAGAAATGTATGAGTTTGTGTTACAGACTAATTTGCAGGTTATGGGCTATGAAATAGCCAGGGAATAATGATGATGAAAGTGGATATCATGACCACTAGTTGAGAAACATTATGGTATGAATATTTGTATGTGAAATTATATTTTTTTGGATGCATTGCTATGATATGTGGACCAGTGTAGGATTTCAGGTGATGAGACTACCCAAAACCAAATAAACGATGACAAAACCCCTAGAAACATAGTGCCACTATATATTCCATTGTAGGGTGTGGACCCTAGTTATGATTAGGAGGGGTGGAGGCATTTCCCACCATTTATCCTCTGAAACCTGAGGTCATGGGAGGACAATGTTAGCTCACGCTCCCCAAGACGTGTGATGATGACTATCAGTTGCCTGTTGGGGAAGCTTGGTTGAGATAGTGACACTTCTGCTTACGGGTTCTATTTGGAGTTAGGTCAATATAGTTGATGCTCCAAGATAGTCTAGCAGAGGAAGGATAGGAATGGAGATGGAAGTAAGTTAGGGAGGAAGGATGAGTAGAAATAGTTGAGAAAGTATGGAGATTTGTTTGATGGTGAAATTTAAATGTTTTCCCTTCTAAAAAGAGAGTGTGTATATATGAATATTCATAATTACGTAACTAAACAATAGTTGTCTAAAGAAAATTGTTGAACCGGATAATTGTAATTAAAGGATTTCTCAAACATTCAATCGGTTTATTGTCTTTTATAGAAGACTAGTCTTGTTGATTGGATTGGATGCATAAATAAATTACTAAAGGATGATAGTTATTGATTATAAGTACATGCACGAGACTTGTATGTACTAGCTACACATGCATTTCTTGTACATGTACACTAGTATGTATGAGCTTTCTTGACTTACTTGCTAATAATGTCGGTTAATTGTTATGAATGTGTGAACCCTGTTTCTTTTCCTTTGTACCATGAGATACCTTAACTTCGAGATGAAGTTTCCTGAAGGGTGGGTGTATGTAACAACCCTAGTTGAATATATGCTTCGGGATTATTAAGTAAAATCAATTTGATAATCTGATTGTCCTAATATGTTAGTTAAACAATAATTATTTCTTAAATAATATTAACTAAATAATTATTATTAATTATTTGTCCATATATGTCAATGATTAGTTAATTATTAATTGACTCATTAATTAATTGAGTAAAGAATTAAAGGGGGTTAATAATTGAATGTATTAAATATTTACGTATATGGGGGGGGGGGGAGAAATAGTAAATAAGGGGATAAGATAATAAATAAGGGGATAAGATAATTTATGTTAATTTATGTAAATTTCTTATAATATCATAATATCATAATTTCATATAATTAAACATTAATTTATTTTAAATAAGGGGGGAGAGTCGGTGAAGGGGGAATATGACGGGGAAGGGCATTCTTTTGGGGAGGCAGGAAGCATTTTGAGGAGGATATATTTTTCTGTGGAGATCTCTAGTGTGAGGAGTTTTGTTTTGGGAGTTTTTGGTGAATCAGAAGCAGGGGGCACCGGTTTACAGGGGGTTTTGGGCATGGGGGCTAGGATATCCTTATGGTATCCTAGAGCTAGGGAGTAGGACAGGTTGCTCCTAGTTGGAAAGGGAGAAAACACGGTTATGGGCAATGTTTGACACATTTTCAACTTCATCATTGGACCAACGGTGTAGCGGGATTTAGCATAAGAACCAAGTAATTTATTTATGAAATTGCTAACTTAGGCGGATGAATATGTAATCTATTTCATGCTGTGGTTAACTTTAATTTTTTTTGTTGAATATTACATGATTTTATGATGATTAATGAAATATTACGCATTAAAAGAAATTTATGTTTAATTATATAAAAAATTTAGGGTTTAATTAATTAAGGTTCCTAAATCCCATCTATTGCTAAGGATAGGTATACTTTGGATGTAGGGAAGTTGAAGAGAGGAATTGTTCCCTAACTAGGGTCATAATTTAGGAAACACATGTGATAGTCTACAGTCACCTGCCATATGTATGCTCCAGCCAATGATCGCGAAGAAAAATCAAGTCCGTTACAATGGGTGGCAGGAGTTTCATAGAGAATTTGATCGACCAGATACCCTATCGAAGGAAAGCATTGGCACATCACCCTCTAATGACAATATCTTACAGATGACTGAACCGATGTGGAAAAGACGAGCGGTTATGATGTGGTCGAGTACAATTAGTAGCTATTTTTAGAAAAGTTCCATACGAAGAGTTATCCAATAGAGAATAGTCAGAGTCTAATTCCTAAGGGTAGTAGTTAGAAATTAGGGTAGCCCGAGCGACACACCCTGGGGCCATATATTTCTTCTTTTCAATGTAATCTGGGTTGGTTGGAAAAATAGTGTATATAGTGACTATTGAATGTAACTTTGAATTTGACTGAAACTTAATGCAAAGGTCCTGAAACTTTGATGAAAAGATTATAACTGTAGCAGTTTGATGTATTGTACTCTCTCTTTGCATACATGCTTTCATGTGTTATTTATATTCATATATATATTTTGTCTAAATCGGAACGTGATTTGAATCTATAATTCATCGCACGGTGCTCTAGGTTCGTGCCATTTAGATGATTGTGCTTCTTCTAAGTGAACTTCGAATTCATCCCTAGTGGTGCTTTGAGTTGCTTCATGTGTTTTTCTCCTACCACACACAACGATTTTTAACTGAAATATTATTGCTTATTTAGCCTTTATCCTCTCAAGTTTAGTCATTAAGTCATTTGTTTCTATCGCTTTCTCAAATTGAATCCATAACCCAAGGTCTTGATTTATTTCACCAATAGGACTAGAAATACCATGTAAAAGTGTTAAATCTAGCTGATATCTTAAATCCATATCCTATACAAAGACGATGTCGCTAGAGAGAGCCCTCTCTAGGTCAGAAAGGCTATTTTCTGGCCTTAAAGTTGGTTTGTAGGTTGCCTCTATCGTTTGTTTTCTTAGCCAAATGAATTTTATAGAGTACTAACATTATTGGGTCATTGTCAGGGATGAAATTGAATAAATTTTCCCTAGGAGAATGACTAAAAGATATAGTTTTGACCCCTAAGGGTAATAGTGGGCCAAACATCCACATTTTCTAAAATATTTACCTTGGCGGTTCTAGTAAAAGATACCAGTAGCACGTAACCACACCATTCATAAACCTTGGCTCCAAAGACCATTTATACCAGAGCCAATCCTGACATGAACCTTGTAGATCCGGTGTATGATCCTGAGATACTTTTTTGCAAGGTAAGGGAGCAGGCGCAATACCCATTCTATTACTTAGACTGAAATATGTCTTTACCCAAGGATGAGGCACAAAGCATTGACGACCTCAAATTTGATACCCTATGCGAACAAACCTTGTTCAGGTCTAAATCAGAAACCAACTTAGATCATATAGTCTTTGACAAGGAGAGGTTTCGATCTCCGATAGCAAACAAAATACTTCAAGTTGAAAATCCTGCTCAAAACATCCTGCAAATCCAAAAAACCCTAAAGAAATGGCTTTCAGATTCGACCCCCTTGTTCTGCCAGCCCAATTGCACGATTTTCCCCAAAACTACAACTAGAAGATCAAGCTATATGATGTTGAGGGAAATGCATCTTCCCAAAAGCACCTAGATTGGTTCAATGATTTCGTTGGTCTAGAAGAGGTAGACCATGCAGATGTGAAGATGAGGTTGTTTGCGTAGAGATTTTCAGGGGAGGTTAGGAAGTGGTTCAAGGCCCTCCTAGCAACAATCATCCTTGACTTTGCTGCATTTGATACATCATTCATTTCTAGGTGGGGAGACAAAAAGAATCCTATGCAGCTACTGACACACTACAACAATATGAAGAGAGAACTGGAGGAGACAGTGCAATAATTCTCGACCAGTTTCATGAGGGTTTACAACTCAATTCCCGCAGAAGTCTAACAGGTTGATGGGGTTGCACAACTTCAATACTTCGACTCTTTTGACAATGATTTTGCCTTGTTTTTTAGGGAGAGAAGATCTGCTAATTTAGACGCCATGATGAGTGACACAATCAAAGTTGAGGTAAACCTGATGGCATTGGGAAATATTAAACAAAGCTTCAATATAGGGGACAAGAAACCTCAAGGAGATGCACAACCGTCAACTTCTTGACCCTTGAAATACAAGTTCAACTTGATGATGAAGACAATGGAGAAGCTGATGGAATTAATGTATGTGGGAAACAAGCCTAATGCCTGAGAAAAACATGACATCCATCCCAGAAATCAAAACCTTAGAATAGGTCTGGCCCCGCATATCAGGTAGTGGGAATAGTGAGACCAGGGAGACCAACAAATAAGGCCCCTGTCCTAGAACAATTATGCGGATGATGAATTTGATCAGATGTTCCAAGATCAAATGCATTATTGCAACGACAATGACACTCCTGTGTTCTCAATGCAGGGATAAAATGACTAGTAAAAGAGAACAAATGAGGATATTGTGTTGGAAACTAATGACACGCTGTCTTTGGAAACAAAGGAAGTCAGGAAAGGCTACTGCAATTCCATCATGCAGTTCCAAAAGAAATACAACCTCAGGAGCAGAAAGGCATCTATAGAACCACAACAGATGAATCCCATCAGGGAGCCTTAGGTGGATGCCCCTTCCACGAGTTGACCAAAAAACTACAACCCTACCAAGGACACAACTGAAAAGGGAAATTTAAAGGAAGAGATTCCAAGGAAAGTGCCAAAAACAAGTCAGGAGACAGGTGACAAGGAGGTAGAAAAGGTCTCCCCCCCTTTTAAATTTGAGAATGAAATGGCCAAGATTAAAATCTACTTCCCTTTCAATGAGCTCATCAAGAAAGGGGAATATTGGGATTAGATTTTTAAAATGCTAAAAATGGGAGAGAGTCTCGATACACTGAATGTCCAGGATGACCACCCTGTCATTTTGTTTGTTCTGCGCGTCAAGGAAACAGGAGATACCGAGGACATTTTCCCATTCTATATCAATCTCAAGGTCCATTACATGACCCTTCATAACGCCATGTTGTATTCGTGTGCATCGTAAAATATCATGTAGTGATCATGAATGAGTTGGGTTTAGACATCAGCAGGCCCTATAAGGATCGTTTTTCTTTTGATTCAAGGAAATTGAAATTTTTGGGTCTGATCAAAGATTTGGTTGTGTCACTGTCCCAGATCCCTTCTAAGAATGTGTTTATGGATGTGGTCATGGCTGATATACCCCCTAAATTTGGCATGCTATTATCTAGGTCATGGGTCATGAAGTTGAAGGGAACTCTGCAGATGGATATGTCATACGCCACCATTCCTATATTCGACCAAGAGAGATGGATATAAAGAGAAGTAATATGGAAATACATGGTGAGAAGTAAGGAACAACCGAATAACCACCATATCTACTCCGTCGACACTAATATTGACTCCTCCATATTTTACAATGACCTGATACTTGAAGAAGAAGAACCAACATATGTCATGACTGTCAATGATAAAGCCGTGTGACGAGTGACAAAGTGCGTAGAACCGAGGAACCACATGGAGAACGAGATGTGGAACATGAGTTTTGATGGGGATGTTAACAAGGAAGGAGAAGGGTTTGGTGCATGGATAATTCCTCCCAAGGTAGGCACACAAATCTGCTTATACAAACTCACCTTCAATTGTACAAATAACATGGTTGAGTATGAGGCATTGATCTTGGGTCTGAGAGTTTTGAAAGAGTTGGGAACAAAGAGGATAGCGGTGCATGGAGAATCTGATATCATTATAAACCAAGTGAAAGGCATATACCAATACACACACCCCATACTTAGGGTGTACAGAAACCTAGTGTTGGACCTCCTCAAAGAATTCTCAGAGTATAATTTCTTAGCGATCCCGAGGGGGAAGAATGAAATTGTGGATGCATTGGAAACCTCGACCTAAGTTTTCAATATTCCCATTTTTCCAAACATAAAGTGTGATATCAAAGTCAAACACAGGCCAACAATACCCAATAATATTAAGTATTGGCGGGTTTTTGAGGATGACAAACAGGTGGATATATTTCTCCAAATGGGTGATGATTTTTCCAACATGAACATCGACGATTATTTCTGTTGTGATGAATATGAAATCACAGTTTCACATGGTAAGAATGACTCCTTTTAGAGCCAGATAGTTGGGAGGGACATAGTGCAGGTGAAGAACAATATCATGCCAAAGGGATTAGTTAAGTTGGAAAATATGTTTGATGAAAATGTTGTGGCTATAAATACCAAGATCATGGATAATGATGAGGATGTCAAGGATTGAAACATTGAAACCTAGGAGGATCTGAAGATAATCAAATTATCAAAGACACTCAGTGCAGAGGTCAAATAGGACTACATCAAAGTCATGAAAAATTTTCCTGATGTTTTCACTTAGAGTTATGATGACTTGAACGAATACGACACTAAAGTGATTCAACATGTCATTCCTCTCAAAGAAGACCAAAAACCTTTCAAGAAAAATATAAGAAAGATCAATATCCTACTATTGCCGCTAATCGAAAAGGAGGTAAATAAATTATTTGAAGAAAACATTATCGTTTCTTTAAGATTTTTGAAATGGGTTGCTAATCTGGTGCCTGTAAGAAAAAAGAGCAGAGAAATAAGGTTGTGCATGGATTTTTGAAACTTGAAAAAAGTATCCCTCAAGGAAAACTACCCTCTCCCTAATATAGACTATATTCTATAGAAGGCAGTTGGGTCCCAGAAGATGTCAATGCTAGATGGATTTTACGGTTATAATCATATCATGGTACACCCATAATATCAGGAAAGGACATCTTTCACAACACCATGAGGTACGTTTATGTATGCTAAGATGCCCTTCGACTTGATGAACGCTAGAGCTACCTTCCAAATGACGATGGATATAGGATTTTCCACAGAAAAGGACAAATTTATCATGATCTATCTGGATGACATCACAGTGTATTACGACTCCAATGAACAACACCTTGAGCACCTGAAGAGGGTCTTCTAGAAATGTAGGAGGTTTGGCATATCTTTTAATCCAAAAGGTCTCATTTCAGAATGCAAGGAGGGAAACTATTGGGGAAAATCATCTCGAAGGAGGGTATTAATATAGATCCCAATATGGTAGAAGGAATACTGAAAATCAACACTCCACGTAGCAAGAAAGAAGTACAATCCTTCTTGGGAAAGGTGAATTTATTGAGAAGATTCATCTTGAAACTGGCAGAAATTATAAAGCATATCACATGCATGCACAGAAAGGGAAATGAGATCAAATGGAACCTCAAAGCTAGGAAATCGTTCGAATACATCAATTTAGCATTTATCAAAGATCCTGTATTGGCCAAACCAGACTTCATGAAGGACTTCATCTTGTTCTTGTTTGCCTCAAAGCATACCATTGGTGGTGTGTTGCTATAGAAATATGATCAAAACTTTGAAAATCCTATAGCATACTTCAACAAGATGCTTAGGTATTCCCCACTGAGGTATGACATTATGGAGAAGAAAGCATACGCCTTGGTGAAATCCCTAAAATATTTTAGTATTTACATACTACATTCCCACGTGGTCGCTTACATACCCAACAACTCATTCAAAGACATCTTGACTCAGCCTAACCCCAAGTGAAGAAGAGGGAAGTGTATCACAATCATGTTGGAATACGACCTCGAAATCAAGCCCACAAATATGATTAAGGGTCAGGGTCTCGAAAATTTGATGGTGCAATCAAACTATGATGTTTTGGGAATAAAATTCATCGATGATTTGACTGAGAGTCCTTATGAAGAAACAACCGCGTAGGTTTCTCATAAATTCATCGATTCACCTTGGTATGTGGATATCATTTATGTGCTAAAGAATATGCAAGGTCCCACAGGGTTAAGTAATACCAAGGCTATATTCTTGAAGCTAAAAGCCACTAAATTTTGCATCTTAGATAACTCTCAATATTGGAAAGATCTGGGAGGGATATTGTTGTCTTGCTTGCTATAACATGAAACAGAACAAGCTATCAAAGAATTCCATAAAGGTGACTATGGAGGAAATCACTACTGGAAAACCACTGCACATAAAATTTTGAGGGAAGGTTACTATTGGTCCAACATCTTTGCATATGTGTAAAAAGAAGTTTCCAATTGCCACAAGTGTCAAATTTTCGATGGAAGGAAAAAAATGCGACCCCTTTCGCTGAAACCGATCTCGGTTGAAGCATCATTCATGAAATGGGGCCTAGAATTTATAAGAGATATACATTCACCATCCTTGGTGCAACATAGATGGATACTTACAGCTACAAATTATTTCAAAAAATGGATTGGGGCAGTTCCAACAAAGAAGGCTACCGACACGGTCATCATTAAGTTTCTAGAGACCAATATCTTGTCTAGATTTGAATTCCATATCAATATCATCACAGATAACACGATCACATTCAATTCCAATAAAATGGATAATTTTTGCAAGGATTACAATATCAACTTGGGACATTCCACATCGTATTTCCCAGAGGGTAAGGGGTTAGTAGAATCATCCAATAAAAGCTTAACCAGGATCATTAAAAGACTCATGTGGGAAAACAAGAAGTCCTAGCATAAGAAACTCATTTACACTCTATGGGCTAGCATATTAACTACCAAATAATCCATATTGACGTCGCCATTCCAAATCGTATATGGAGTGGATGCAATTTTCTATACCTCACTAGGGTTACCCATCAGGAGCTTACTACAAGAATAAGAGGTCGAGCCGGATGATTCTCAGAGAATAATAAATAAGTTGATTCACATGCAACAGATTAGGGAGCAGGTTTACAATTGATCACAACTACACCAAGAAAGGATAAATAAAACTTTCGACAAGCAAGCTAAACAGGAGGAATTCTAGGTAGATGATATGGTGCTAAAGTGGGATATGAGAAATGAGGACAAGGGAAAGCATGGAAATTTTTATCATCTTTGTATGGGATCCTTTAGAATCAATGTGTACCATGAGAAAAATTCATATCTATTAGAATATATCAACGTAGAGTCCACTAGCAGAGGGCCTATAAATGGAAGGTTCCTCGAAAAATATCTGGTTCAGTAAGGTTTGTTTCATTTTTCAAGAGATTGTAAATAGTTGTTTTGTTTTTGTTTTCAAAGAAGGCATTTCAAGTCAATTGTCAGCAGAAAATTGAAGCCTGAAGTGAAGGCCCTAATTTTATGTTGAGTCTGGTCGAAACTATGTCAACAAGGTCTAGGTTGTGTTTTTTCTTTCTCATTGTTTCAGAGTCTGGGAGTCGAATAAGGCCCAATAGTCATGCACCTGGTCTGTTGTTCTTTTCCACCTCACTGGGAGGATATCATCCCCATTGGAGCCAACTATTAGTGTCGTCATTGTTTAGTTAGAGTCAATATTAGTCGAGTCATGGTCTGTATGTCAAAGAATGTAGGGTTAGGTACCAATTTATGGATGAGTTGAAGTCAGCAAGTGGTCGATTGGCCCTTGGAGTCAGGAAGGGATGTCAGAACCAAAACATGTGTAAAGGGTAAAGGTATTTTCCCAAAGAGTTGGGTCCTGTCAGAAGAGAGGGTTTTATGTGCCAAAGGTCGAGGCAATTTTTTAAATAGAAGTCACATTGACCATCATCAGTTCATTATGAAGTAAGAAAGAATGAAAAATCATGGCGCTCATATCACATATGCTCTGCATCTCTTATCAACTATACTTTACATGCCCCAAAGTGTACTTGTCGCATGGATGTGCTACGAAAATCTTCATCTTGCTTCGAAGTCTCCAGACACCATGGATTCAGTGTCCCCTGGCACAATTCCATATCTCACCCTCCCAATTATAAATTATGATCGCTCTGTATGTATTCTATTCACCAACCAAGTTTATGCTATGTCTGTAATTCTTCCTGCGAGGCTTGAGCTTCTCATGGATGGAAAGCTAATTTCCTTTGGTTGCGTCACAAACTCAGGTGAAGAAACATTACCACGTTGGGTTCTTGCTAAATCCTCCGTGCAAAGGAAAAATACATATTGCACCATGAAAAAATATCAGAACATAAGGAAAGGTGCATCGAGTAGTAGAAATATGGGGCCTGAACCTCAAAATTTGACATTGATAAATGAATATACAAGCATTAGATCATCGTTTGAACAAGTCGTATGCATAGTCTTCTGTAGGAAAAATAAAGGGTTCAACGTGAAAATGGTGGAGAATTTTTCACTCAGGTTCAACGGGTCTCATGCAGTAATTATGAGAGTTGTTTTCCATGTGACAGAGGAAACTCTATCAACCACCATGGAGATCCCTCCGCAGGGTGAAAGGTGGTCTAAAGGCATTCCTTTGGATGTGCTATGCTATGAGGAGTTCATCAAACCAGATTGTTTAAGTGGGAAAGTCGAAGAAGGTGTTCCAAGTAGATATCTACAAGAACCTTTTCAAAAGATCCCTAGAGAGATTAGGAAATATTTCAAATGTGAAGGAAGGTTTGATATAATTCACCCATATCACATCATATTCTTGATGCATTTCATAGGGAGGAGACCATTAAATCTTCCTTTCTTCTTGCACCAAATCCTCTGAGAAATGGAAGATGGTTTTCGGGATGATATAAATCAGCCAAAGAAGAAACCATATCATGTCTCACTGATTAAATTGTTGATAGTTTAGGAGTTGAGGCGATTGGGAAACAATTAGGATTATTTCTTACTCTCGGTCGACATCCCCAGGGACCCTAAAAGGGATTATCCTCTACTGGCAAAAATTGTAACATATCACCGTGTAGAGGCGAAAATAAGAAGGAAAGTGGAAGAAGGAAAGACATTGGAAGCCATATCCCGCCAACAACCATTACCCCAGAGAAGGGGCATACCAAGGAAGAATATGGAAACTGGGGAGGCTCAAGCCTTGAGTGATCCACGTGTAAACTCGGTCGCTGAAGAGTTACTCATGAACGCCATTCGGCTGGAACCTATCAAAGGTCCAAGTCGAGAAAGATGTGATAGAAGGAGGAGGATAGACATTGAAGACACAAACATTCAAGAACCATCATAGTATATGAGTTAGTCATGAGCCATCGCAACACCTGAAGCAATCACAACTTGCCATCTTTGATTTATACTGGGAAAAAAGGGAGCTAAGACAACAATTAGCAACAAAAATCCTCAAAGCATCAACATCACAGGGCTGAGAGGGAAACTTAACTTGGCTGAAGAGACAAATGAAGAAATCCAAAGATACAATCATCCAACTACATGAAACACAGAGGATGTCAGAAGAAAGAAATGCAAATCACTTCAAGAAATGTGGGTCAACACTGGAAAACATTCGCGCAGCTCTGGACAACATGCAGAAGAAGGTGAAATGGAATGAAATTAGGCAAAGGAAAGTAATGAATATGAAAAGGTGTAAATGGTCCCTCATGAGAACACTTAATATGTCCAACTAGCAAACTAAGCTAGAAGCATGATTAAAAAACTCCATTTTTTTCTTCTCAGACGTGGTGTGGATTTTGTCTTCCCGTGTCCTATTTTCCACCAGGGAGTAGAGACTCTAATATATACCCATGTGGAAAGAATATGACACACAACACTGGACAGATACCCACGTTGCAAGAATATGATGTATGACAGTTGAAGAGAGGCATCATTCCCTAATTGGGGTCATCATTTTGGAAACACCTATGATAGTCTTTAGTCACCTGCCATATGTACGCTCCAGCCAATGATCACATGAAAAAATCAAGGTCGTTACAATGGGTGGTAGGATTCTGAGAGAGAATTTGATCGACCAGATACCCTGTCGAAGGAAAGCATCGACACGTCACCCTCTAACGATGAGGTCTTGCAGATGATCGAACCACCATGGAAAAGATGAGCGGTTATGATGCAACTGAGTACAATCAGGTTCTATTTTTAGCAAAGTTCCATACGAATAGTCATCCAACAGAGAATAATCAGATTCGTATTCCTAGGGGTATTGGTTAGAAACCAGGGTAGCCCGAGCGAAACACCTTGGGGTTATATATTTCTTCTTTTTAATGTAAACCAGGTTGGTTGGAAAAATAGTGTAGACAATGACTATTGAATGTAGCTTTAAATTCAAGTAAAACTTAATGAAAAGGTCCTGAAGCTTTGATGAAAATATTCTCACTGTAGTAGTTTGATGTATTGTACTCTCTCTTTGCATACGTTCTTTCCTGTGTTCTTTATATTCATATCTATATTTTGTCTAAATTGGAATATGATTTTGAATCTAGAATTCACCATGTTGTGCTCTAGATTTGTGCCATTTAGACGAATGTGCTTCTTCTAAGTGAACTTGGAATTCATCCCCAACGGTGTTCTGAGTTGCTTCATGTGTTTTTATCCTGCCACACACAACAATTTTTAACTGAAAGGTTGTTGCTTGTTTATCCTTTATCCTCTCAATTTCAGTCACTAAGTGATTTTTTTCTATCATTTTCTCAAATCAAATCCATAGCCCAAGGTCTTGATTTAATTCGCCAATAGAACCAAAAATATTGTGTAAAAGTGTTAAATCTATCTGATAGCTTAAATCCATATCCTATACAAAGACCAAGTCTCTAGATAGAGACCTCTCCAGGTCAGAAAGGATAGTTTTCAGCCTCAAAGCTGGTTTGTAGGTTGCCTCTATAATTTGTTTTCTCATTTGAATGAAGTTTACAGAGCACTAATAGTATCGAAGCCATTTTGTCAATTGAATGTGAAATTCTATCTTTGAAGCTAGACACCGAACTTCTACCCAACACCACTATTGAAGAAGAACATCTCTTTTATTTAATGAAATTAGACAAGACTCATCGTGATGATGTGTTAGTAATAGAAACCCAAAAGAAACGCATCAAGGATCAATATGACAAACATGTTCAACCTTGTGTTTTTTCTGAAGGAGATTTGGTTCTTTCGTATGACCAAGATCGTGATTTGTTGGGGGAAGGTAAATTCGAGCCCCTGTGGCATGGCCCTTATATCGCTAAATGATTCTTAGTGAAAGGGGATTACTAGATGGTTGATTATGATGGAATTCCTTTGGGTGAACCCAAAAATGGGCTTTACCTAAAGAAGTACTAGGCTTAAAGTGTTTTCGCATGAGCGCTTTGTACTTGAATGTATCATACTCTAGTGTGTGTTTTGTCGTTTTCGTTGATGTCCTCAAACTTCTTACCTTGCCTTGTTATTGGTTTCCATATGTTGACGTTCTCGCTACCCTATATTGGCTTTGCTGATGGTGCTAGTCATAGTACTCAAAATCTAGTGTCTGCTGCATGGGAAAAATATGCACCTACATACAAGTTGATCAATCTACACAGTATTTTCCTTGGTCGTGCAACTAATAACATTGTGGAATACAATGTGGTTATTGAGTTATTAACTGACACCATTTCATTTTGGATCCATCATCTAATTGTACGTCTTGATTCTCAACCCATGGTGCTACAATTAAGCCACTTTGATTCCATCTGAAGTCCTACACTATTACGGGTATACTTTAAAATTTGTCTCTTGGAAATAAATTTTGATTACATAGAATATCAAAACATTCCTAGATATGTAAACACATTAACATATGCATTAGCCAATTATGTTTTAGATAGAAATTTGCACCATTTATAAATCTAAACACACACACACATAAAGGCAATTAAGTCGGTAGAAGTTTTGTATTATAATGTCAAAAGTTAAAAAAAAGTGTGTCTTAAGACCAAAATGTTGAAGCACATGGCTTTATATACATATGCATCATGGATGTTGATCATGATAAAAAACCACTTATCATGCTACACGATGGAGCAATCGACTAATGGATGTCGAAACAACAATAGTATGGCATTGTTAACATGGAGGTAACTCATCCACAGTGATGTCATGGATATCCATAGTCAACCCCTCGAGTTTTTGTTTGATCTCCTCGAGATCCTTATCTTCTAATCCTCGACCTGGAACTTCACCTTTCTCCCCACGTCTCTATATTGGAGATGATCCCGGAGGCCTAAAAGGTCCCACATATTCATTTTGAAAGATCTTGATTAGTCTCAGATACATAACATAAAAATTTCATAATTAAAATACCAAAAACAACATATAATGAAAAATTCATTTTTACCCATATCTCCCCCTTGTGAACCCTCCGGTAGTGCCAAGTTGGGATCACCAAGAAAATCAGTCCCGATATATGCATAATCCTCAATCATGATGATCTAATCTCTCAACCAATGGAAGAATACATGACCATATGTAACGGTTGGCACGCCACCATGGCATGCCATCAAGTCTATGCACCTCTTTATCTAAGGATCCTATGGAGTGGGTACACCCCAATCCACATGTTGTAGGTGCAAAACTAGGACCCTCTCTAGGAAAAAGGATACCAAAATCGATCCATATACGAATTGTTTCATTCAATCGGTCCTACACTTTGTTAATTGTTTCTTCATATTTTTTAGGAGGCCCTCACGTTAGTTGAAAACTCGAGGCTCCATGCACTCGATAACATAGGGAAAATGGCTCTGCAAGGTCATGTGTGGAGATGCACTCTCTGCCATTATGTTTCTCTATACCAGTTGCATAGTGATGTGCTACATAATAATCAATTGGTTCACCTCCTCCTCTGCTTCCCGATAGTGACACTCGATACCCACAACGGGATAATCCAGTCAAAAAATAGATGTCATCAATATCTAGAGTGAGTGCATGAACTTCAAAATGAAAGGACTATTTGTTTACGTCCCACATTCGAACTAAGTGCTCCAATATAACCAATTGGGCCCTCATACCCTTCACTTTGAACAACTTAAGCAAGACTCACTCCTGGAATGCCATGACGGTGTTGGGATAATTCCTAGAAATGTAATATTCATATTCATTCCCTCTTTCCTACCATTCAAGAATGATGAACTGTGGAAATTATTCCAAACAACAATTAAAGATAAATTAGTTCATCATTAATCCAAAATTGGGAGCTTCCCTAGTTCTTTCTCTCTTTCTATTTTTTGAGTTGTAGTCATTGTAGGGGCCAAGTTTACCATAGTGGGATGTTGTTTCACCCCAATAGTGAACCCCCTGTGATGATCCTATATCATCATAGTTCCCAATATGGAGATCCTACGACGATCTAGAGGTGCTCTCTCCCTTGGAAATTCACTGATAAACTCAAAAATTAACCGTTAAAACTAAAAAAGAAATCTATAGAAAGAGAGGGGGGAGGAAGAGCACATATCTCATGGAAACGGCTCGATAAATCATCCACGGAGCGCTCTGGAATTGTCACTTGAAGATCGGAGGAAAATGAGGGCTTTTGGCACTAGTTTGGTGAAAACACAAATGAAATGGTAAAATGAACTTGTTTTGACCTATTTAACCTATTTATACCATTTTTAACTTAAAATTAAATTATTATTTAATATTTTGCACCTATGTTGAAAACCTAATGAACTTTTGAAAGTGTCAATATTGGAGGATAGAGGTATAGTGAATGGACTTTTGATATGGATCACTCCTCTTTTAGTTGTTTTTGCGTGTTTTTGGAAACTCATATGAGGTATATATGGTTTTAGGTTATTTCAGTAAAAAAAATAAGCATGGAATTTATTCTTTCTCACGCTCATAAAACCATGAGAATGTAATCGAGTAAACTTTTATCACTTTTTCATACTTGTAATGGCAATACGAAAAAAGAACCCCACTTGAGTCCCCTTTAAGCTCTTTTAAAACTCCCTAAACAAGAAAATATAGCCGAGGGACCTTGTTCTTTTAATGCTCATAAAAGTATTTGAAGAAAATGTCTGATGAAAGGTAGATTATCTCTTTTTCAGTCTCATCAGACTAATTTACAAAAAAAGACATTTTGGACTTTTCTTTAAGTGTTTTTCAGACTCTCTAAATATGAAAAACCCATGATTTTTCTTTTTTTGGACTCATAAAACAAGCATCAAAAGGCCCATATGGGATCGAACTACTCTTTCCTAGGGTTCGTTAAAAATACTCTGAGGGACTCATTCAAAGGATGAGCGTACATTTCAAGCATATGTTATCATCCTCAAGATTGTGTAAAAACAAAGAGGTACTCGCTAGAAATGGTGGGGGAAAATTGGGAAAGAAATGTATATATGTATCTATGTTAATGGCAGTAAGTTGCTCTTGATCATGACACCCCTCTTCATTCTTGTATCTGGGTCGGGAAATCCATTTGTCTCTCATTTGATCATCCACAAGTCTGTATGTTGGGTCCTCCTTAAGTCAATGTTTCCAATACAATTTTTGTGTCATTCATATGTTCAAGAGAAGTTCAACCTAAACAAGCCTTCTATCAAGTCATCCATCTACATTCCTCAAACTCTTACCATGTCGACCTTTCTTGAGTTAGCTCTGAATCACTTTATACTCTAATCTACTTCAAATATGTTACATATTTCATGTTATTGATGGGGGATACATTAAGGCCCTCCTGTGACGATTATTTTCCTGTCAACTTCAGCTCATTATTCGATAATTAGACTTAGAAAACATTTAGTACCTTGGAAATTTCATTCCTCAATGGTAGGTTTACTCATTTTCAACAGTGGGTTCACATGATTGGCCCCTGATTGAAAATTTTCATTGAGTGTTCGACTTCAGCTAATTAATTCACATTCGTTGGATTGTACTAGAGTACCTTGGGGGTCATTGGCATCAATGGTTATTTCTCTCACACTTGGTAATGATATCCATTGATGAGTGGTAATCATGTGGTTTCTACGATGTTCGAATTTGACACCTGTAATCACATGGATAGATTCATACTTCAAAATGATGGAAATGAAGACCCTAGATACTATCATATAGATACAGGTTGCTATGGAGTAATCATAATTCTGTACTGACACATAGATCCATTGTGTATTTCTCATGGCTATTTCCAAATTTAAGTGATTATAGCATAGATCCACAATGTATTTCTCGTGGATATGTTGAATCATGATGACATGGATACACAGTGTATGATTGGTGGCCATGAATCACTTAATAATTATTCTTAGAGTCACTTGTGATCTGAGTATGGGAATTCCTACTTCAGTACATGGTATACTATTATGCATATGCTTGATTATTTGCAGTTTTCCAATTGATGTGCTCCTTGTTCTCGACAAACACATTCTACAAAGTATTTTAGTTGTCACATGTTCCAACTTCATAATTTGGGGGAAATTCTGTTACACATTATTTTGGTCACCCCCGTGATTATCGATGATATGTGTATTTCTTACTCTTCTGTTTCCTGAAGCTACTAAAGAAATAAGACTTTCTCCCTGGGAAATAGAATCATCTCTCCTTTCTTGAAAAACCTACCAAAGATCACCTCACCTTTCCAAAACATAGTCCACTATGGTGTAGCATGTGATGATCCTTGATCGTCACATGCTACACCAAATTGGACTACATCATCATCATAGGATTCTTGTTTTTAGGGTGCAACGATGCTCAAGAAAAGAAAAAAAGATAAAATTCTTGAAGGTTCTAGAATGGAATATTTAGAAGGATAAGGTGGCCTCCAATTGATTTGGATCTTACTCACTTCTCTTATTTAGTGGGATTATCCTAATCTCTTCATCCATCCCTATTCACTCTATATAAAGAGGGATATCTCATGGGAAAAGTTAGGATGGCTTATGCATGGATAATTCTGTGGAAGATTGTACTTGTGATAGATTTTCTTTATCTTTCCAAGTCATGTTGTGAATACTCTTCATCAAAAGAATTGGAGAAAAGCTATGTGTGTTGAAGAAAAGGGCCATCGGAAGGGACCTTGCAACATCAAGGAATAGGTTGTATTCTCCACTTTCATCAATATAATGCAGTGATAAATTATTCCCTATAAAAGTGTCTCCATTTTTATTGTATAACTCTTTGATCTTATGCATAGGTTTCATTGGAATATTTATATCGTTGCTCTCTCTCTTTGTTGGTTTGTGATTCTTAATAGGTTCAACATCCCAAAAATCCAACTATGGACAAAGGATGACACTATCTAGGTCAAACGATATTTAAATGGTATGTCATTTGTCCCTCACTGAAATAGTTTACATTACAATGAAATCTAAGGAGAATCTTGTATTCTGCTATGTTTTGTTATAATTTATTGTTGAAGTTAGAGATATTAGTTTGTGTCAGCACTTACTGATTTGTGTGATAATAAGTTGTAGAACTTGATTTGTGGTTGGGTCGGGCTTTTACCAATGTAATATACCAGATATAAAAAGTATGCAAAACAAAAATAAAATTCTAGTAATGGCAGAATAACAACAATATAACCAGAACAATCACCACAATAGCACTGAAAGGATATAAGAACAACAATAGAAATAACACTTTGATTCATAAAACAATGTTCACGGGCCTCTTCGAGGGGGAAACCTCCAGTTGAGCAACGCTCTTTTACAATATTATCCAAGCTAGGTTTCTCATACCCTCGACTCCTATTAATACTAAATATGTCTATTAAAAGAAGCATATAGAAGAAGATCCTTATAGAAGCAGAAGCTTTTATTAGGTCTTCTTACATCCACCTTATTCTATTTTATTGAAAAGCCTTATTAATATTGACCTTTATTACATCTAAATATATTTTTCTACCTATGTGTGGGGTAGGACCCTTACATGTCCTCCCCCTTAAAAACAACCTTGTCCTCAAGGATTGAGATGAAGAAATTGTTGCAGAATGGTAGCTGGTTCCCAAGTGGCATTTGTTGGAGTTGTATCTTTCCACTGGACTAGCACTTCCTTGATGGTTCTCTGATGTAGGTGATGCTCACGCTTGTCCAAAATTGCTTCTGGCTATAGCCAAATGGATCCTTCTTCAACTAACTCTGGAAGGTAGGTTATAATTTGGCACTTAGCTCCAATCACCTTCTTTAAGCATGAAACATGAAAAACATGATGTAGCTTCCAATGGCTAGGCAAAGCTAACTGATAGGATACTTGTCCCACATTCTTGAGAACAGTATAAGGACCATAAAATTTGGGCGCTAGCTTCTGACATGATCGGCCTTGAGGGAATTTTGTTTGTAAGGTTGTAGTCAAAGAAACACCTAATCCTCTTTTGCAAATTGATGTTCAAAGTGACCTTGATCTGCTTGTTGCTTCATGTGATTTTGTTCCATGACCAAATTCTCTTTGAGGGTACGGAGAATATCCTCTCACGCTGTAAGTGTTTGGTCAACTTCCTGAACCTTTGAGGCACCCAATAAGTATGAGAGAACTGAAGGTGGCTTCTGTCCATATACCTCTTCAAAAGGAGTTATGCGTGTAGCTATATGGTATGAAGTGTTGTACCACCATTCAACTAGGGGTAACCATTGAGTCCACTAATTTTTCTTATTCAAGGAAAAACGCCTCAAAAATGTTTCCAAACACTTGTTGATAGCTTCTATTTGGCCATCAGTTTGGGGATGATAAGATGTGCTGAGATGCAATTCGATGCATTGTATCGTGAATAGTTTTGGCCAAAAATTTCTTGTGAAAGTTGGGTTGCGATAAAAAACAATAGAGTGCAGCATGCCATGAATATTGAAGACCTGATCCATGGAAATTTGAGCCACCTTGGATGTTGTAAATGAGTGTTGAAGGGTGTAGAAATAATCATACTTGGAAAGGCGATCAACAACCACCATGATGACTGATTTATTTCCCAATTTGGGTAAGCTGGTAATAAAATCCATAGAGATGTCCTTCCAAATAGCAGATGGAATCGATAGCAATTGTAGTGTTCCCAGAGATTTGACTGTTTCTCCCTTGTTGCGTTGACACACATCACATTCAACGACAAAATTACGAATGTATTGTTTCATGCCATCCCAGAAAAAGTAATGTTTCACCCTGTCATAGGTTTTGGTGAACTCAGAGTGCTCTGTTGTGGGTGTAGCATGAAGCTCATAAAGTACTGTGGATTTAAGATTTGATTTTTTACTTAAATACAAATGGCCTTTGTATCGAAGTTCATCATGGAGCCAAGAGTGCCCTGGGGAACCTGGAGTATTGGACTGCAATTGTTGGATTAGCTATGAACTTTTGGGATCTTGTAGCCATTCCTGGCGAACGTCTTGTAGCCAATATGGTACAATGAATGAAAGAGAAAAAAGGTATCCTTCATATTCATATTTGTTGGAAAGTGCATCTGCAACCACATTGTCTTTTCCTTTCTTGTAAATGATCTCATAATCATATCCAAAGAGCTTAGTCACCCATTTTTCTTATTCTGGGGAGGAAATGCATTGTTCCAGAAAATACTTGAGGCTTTGATGGTCTATCTTAATTTGGAAAAATTGCCCCAATAGATAAGGGTGCCACAGATCAATGACATGCAGAATAGCCAATATTTCCTTTTCATAGATGGATTTGCCCAGATTTCTTTCAGATAGTTGCTTGCTAGTAAAGGCCAAAGGTCGACCCTCTTGCATAAGGACAACACCAATTCCTTTCCCAGAGGCCTCACATTCCAACACAAAGGTCTTTGTGAAATCAGGAAGAGTGAGGATTGGAGTGGTGCACATGGCCATTTTCAAGGTTTGAAAAGATTGAGCAGCGGCTGGAGTCCAAGTGAAAGAATTCTTTTTGAGGAGAGCAGTGGGAGGTGTTGCAATCTTCCCATAATTCTTAACAAACTTGTGATAATACCCTGTTAAGACCAGAAATCCATGCAAGCTCTTAAGAGTCTTTGGGTGAGGCCAGTCTTTCATAGCTTCAATCTTTTTAGGATCCAACTTGACGCCATCCTTGCCAACCATATGACCCAAGTATTCTACTTCTGAGGCACCAAAATCACATTTAGATTGTTTCAGGAAAAGTTTGTGCTGAGAGAGTAGATGGAGAAGTCGATCCACATGAGCAAGATGGTCTGTCTAGGTTTTTCTATAGATGAGGATATCATCAAAGAAAACTAAGACAAAATGGCAGAGAAAAGGATGGAAGACATGATTCATGAGGCTTTGGAAGGTGGAGGGGGAATTACAAAAGCCAAATGGCATGACCAAAAACTCATAGTGGCCCTCATGAGTTCTAAAGGTAGTCTTGGGAATGTCTGCCTCTTTCATACGTATCCAGTGGTAGCCTGAATGAAGATCAAGTTTAGTGAAGAATTGAGCACCACTCAATTCATCCAGGAGGTCATCAATGATAGGAATGGGGAATTTGTCTTTGATGGTAAGTTTGTTGAGGGAACGAAAGTCAGGACACATTCACTAAGAACCTTCTTTCTTCGGGACCATGACCACAGGAGAAGAGTAGGGGCTCATACTAGGGAAGATATTGCCTGCATTAAGGATTTCCTGGACCATTTTCTCAATTTCATTTTTTGGGGAAAAGGGGTGATGATATGGATGGATATTGGGAGGAAGGATTTCGAGTACAAGGGGAATGGAATGATCATGCACACCACGGGAAGGAGGGATTCCTTGGGGAGTGGAAAAGACCAATTGATGTTTATAAAGGATGGCTTGGAGGTCTTGCAAGACCAAGGGTGTCTCTGTTTCTTGTATGGAATGGAGTTGGGTGATAACACCAGAATGACCTTTTTTGAGTATATTTTCCATGAGATGGGAACTAATGATCTTAGTTGATCCAACGGTGATGCCTTGGAACTTATATTGGTGGCCCTCTTGGTTAAATTGCATGGTTAAGTCCTTAAAATCCATGAGAATGGGACCCAAATTCCTTAGCCAGTCTACACCCAAAACAATGTCAGAACCTCCCATGTCGATAACAAACATATGGGATTTCAGGTGGTAGTCACCAATTTGGAGACACACATTTTCACAATCCCCTCCACATTTCATGGAACCACCATTGGCAATCATGATTTGGAAATGATTGACATCATGGATGTAGCAATGAGTTTCTTGGAAAATGCAGTGATCAATAAAATTATGGGTGATGCCACTATCAACCAGAATGATGACCTTCCGATGCTTGATGTAACCAATTAGCTCAAGGGTTTGGGGAGAAGAGAAGCCAGTGAGAGCATTGAGGGAAATGACCGGTTCTACTTTGGGAGGGTCTGAGGGAGGGGTTATGTTAGTGGATTTAGGTGACTCAGACACAAGGGGAGTTTCTACATTCTCTTCTGAAATATCCTCTAATATGGCCATAAAAATATTTTGTTCTTTACACTTGTGGCTCAAGAAATATTTGTCATCATAGTTATAACAAAGGCCTTTGAGTTGGAGTTTAGCCATTTCAGCCCTGGTCAATTTTTGGATCTTTAGTGGAGCAGAGGGAGTAGTGGGATTTACTGGTTTAGGGCGAGGGCTAAAGGAGGGTTTTCATTTTTGAGAAGATACAACTTGTTGTGATTATTTAGCTCTTTTAGTATCCTCCACCCAAATCTGAGGCCGAGCCATGAAGACATCAACCCAAATTTCATCCTTGAGGCTGCTGATAAAACACTCTTGAAAAAAGGCATCAGACATGCCCTCTATTCTAAAATCCAAGCACTCAAAGGCAGCTATAAAGTCTTCCACTGTGCCTAATTGTTTCAACTTTTTCAAATGGCCCAAATGGTTGGTGTCAATGTCAAAGCATTCATAAAGCTCTGCCACAAAGTGTGTCCAAGCAATATACCCTTGATGAGAATTTTTTCTCCATTGCCACCATTTCTAACATTCTTGATCTAGATGGAGAACACCATACCAGAGTTTGGCCAAGTCATTTGTAATGTTGTATAAAGAGAAATAATGTTCCATTTGGCTTACCCAACCAGTGGGGTCCGAGCCATCAAATTTGGTCACATCCACCCATGGAATGTGTATGTCACGTTGAAAGTGATGGTTCTCAAAGTTATGGGAATGAGAGGAATGGTCACCTTCAGTATGTGGAGGTGAGGAAGAGAAAGGGTTATTTGTAGGGATATCCAATTTGGTGTAGAGTGCCAAAAAGATAGATTCAAGATGGGTGGTGAGGTTTTTCTTGATTTCCTCCGTTGAGGACTGCATGGTTGTATTCATGGCGACAACATTGGCACTAAGTTGTTTCACTTCTTGTTGGGTCTCGATGAGACAAAATTGCAAGGTGTTGAAGCGAGCTTCCAAGTCTTGGCTACGAGTATGGGCCATGAGGATTTTGGGGGAACTGAAAAGGGGTGGGCGGGGTCAACAATGTTTTCTAAAAAATGATATGGATTAATGTGATAAGGTCGAAGAGATGAATCCAATGGAATAGGTCTCAAATAAAGGTGAAAAACTTTCTAGACTCGTTTATTTTTTGTGTACACCTATAGAGTTATACTCTGGTCTAAAGAATAATGCAGTGATGAAATGCCCAAATTCTTAACCAGGAAGAAATTTGTAGTGATTTGGCAACCCAAACACAGGTGCGCGATAATAGATCTTATCTGTTTTAATTTTTTTATGTTTCCATCCCCAAGGGTTAGGTATTCAAGGTTTCTACAGACAAGGGTTTTCCCTGTGCTATATCTCTCTGATATACGTGATGGGTCCAATAGTAGTAATCGGCCCGATATCTCAGGGCACTAACTAAGGAGGACAGACCGTACCCTTAGCCATACTACCCGACTACCTAGGTACTAAAGAGTATCTTCCTGAGTGTTGTTCTTGGTGACACTATACTAGTCAGGAGGCCAATCGATTTATCTAAAGAGGGATTCAGGTAATCTAGGGTGATCTGTACACAGGTGTTGTCTGATGTGCTACCACTCGAAGGGGTACCAATAGGGTTTACAAGGGTGGCCAACAGATGTGCACTTAAGAACCATTTGTACTTCCTGCATGTATGAATCCCTCAACCGTGGGTTTATTCACGTAATGAAAGATCTTTGTGGCTTAAAGATGTCAGAATACATCTCTACCCTAAAAGAAAGTTTAATCCACACTTTTTTCTAAGGAAAGTGCTTTGATACCACTTGTAATATACCAGATATAAAAAGTATGCAAAACAGAAATAAAATGCTAGTAATGGCAGAATAATAGCAATATAACCAGAACAATCACCATAATAGCACTGAAAGGATATAAGAACACCAATATAAATAACACTTTGATTCATAAAGCAATGTTCACAGTCCTCTTCGAGGGGGAAACCTCTAGTTGAGAAATGCTCTATTACAATATTATCCAAGCTAGGGCTCTCATACCCTCAACACCTATTTATACTAAATATGTCTATTAAAAGAAGCATCTAGAGGAAGATTTTTCTAGAAGTGGAAGCTTCTATTAGGTATTCTTACATCCGCCTTATTCTATTTTATTGAAAGGCCTTATTAATATTGACCTTTATTACATATGAATATATTGTTCTACCTATGTGCAGGTTAGGACCCTAACACCCAACGTACAACTTGCGC
The DNA here is from genome assembly GCA_000966675.3 of Picea glauca. Taxonomy (NCBI): domain Eukaryota; kingdom Viridiplantae; phylum Streptophyta; class Pinopsida; order Pinales; family Pinaceae; genus Picea; species Picea glauca. Next base: position 630,903 of record JZKD02S1802437.1, read on the forward strand.
TACAACATTTTTGCATCGTTGTTGGGGAAGATTTTGAATCTTCTTCGTACCGTAACGAAACTTTGGTAAGCTATCATAAAGACTTTCCCTTAGCTTACCTAGTGACTCCACCTGAGGGACGTTCCCTTTCCACCTTGCTTGATGAGTTCATTTTGAAACTCATTTGGTGACTCCACCTTCCCAGAATCCTTATTTCCTCAATTCTTCCCCCCTGGGAGGTTTAATCCTTCTAAGTTTTACCAAATAAGGCCTCCTATCAAGTCTCTTGTTGCTAAAAGTATTTTCCATAATACCCTTCCTCTTTATCAATGGATCGCCCTTGGTCAAGGGACCTCTACAAACCCCTTAACATGGCCAATATCCAAGGTTACTGTAACAAAATCCTAACTTAAGTCAACAAGTGATTGCCAAAGTTCTCGAGAATCAAAGTGATAACTGTCGAAGACCACATTTATGTCATGGTTCAGGATATGGACAATGCAGGTATTGATCATGAAGATGTGTCCATGAAGCTATTCACTTCATCATTGAATGAATAAGCCCTTGATTGGTTTAAATGACTCCTTGATAATCATATCACATCCTATGATGATTTTTCCAACTTATTCAAGAGAAGATGGTCGATAAAAGAAGATGGTGGGACATTTGGGACTCAATTCAATCAAATAAAGAAAAGGGAGAATGAAATGGTGAGGGAATTCATTTCCATATTGTATAGCTTGTACAATCAAATTCCAACAGATTACCATCCTACAACATCATCAATTCATCTCCTTTACATGAATTCCTTTGAAGGGCAATTTTGATTCATTCTTAAAGACAAAAATCCCACATAATTGGAAGAGGTGAAAGAGTTCAATATTGACATTGAAGAGACTACCCTTGATTCAAAAATAGAACCTTTTTAGTACCATCGTAAGAAGACAGAATCAAGGATGAAGGTTTCCAACAACAATGTTCCTGATTCGATTGCTCTCCCGACTCAGAAGATAGAACAAATGAATACTCAGTTTGTTCAGGTGCAAAATCATCCACCTGTTGGAAACCAAGACTTAAACAATAGGAAAAGACCCTACATACTTTGAAATATGTTGGGACAATTGATATATACGAATGGTGTCTCCCATGCCAAGAAAACCACTATGGATATTGATGCCTCTGAAGAGAAGAAGATTTTCCTAAAGATATAAACTTCATGATTTGCAATTTCAAGGATTAACAGGTTACTCAAGAAGATAACGATGAAACCATAAGAATAAGAGAAAGAGAGGAGACACTCTGGGCCTTAAGTAAATTTATAGATGATCAGATGAAGGAATTGAGGAGGAGGGAAATCTTAACCTACAAAAGAAAAAATGCTCCAACCCCTCTATCACAACCTAATACTCCTCTTTCATCAGTAGAAAAGGTGGCTCCACCACCTCCACTGACAGTATGTGATTTTCTTCCTAAACCAACTCCTACATATGACATTAAATTGAATATAGATATTGCTAGCATGTTTGGAAAATTGAATATGACAATCCCAGTGACAGAAACATGTAAGATTCCTTTTTTAAAAAGGTAAATTTTGAGGATATTATATATTCTATCCGAGAAGGAGGATCCTCCCATCATGTTGAACACTATGTATCTCAATCGTCCAAGGGACAAGAACCCTCTCTTATATCTCTCATTAGGAATGAATGACCTTTGTTTGAACAACTGCTTTCTTGATTCGAGGGCCTCAACAAACATCATATCATTGAAGGTAATGACACAACTTGGTTTGAAGACAACCTGACCTTATGGAAATGTGTGTGGAATTGATTCTAAAAAATTCAAAGTTCTCAGGGTATGTGAGGACATTGAGGTTTTCTTGATTGATTTTCCACATATCAACATTCTCATGGACATAGTAGTAATCGACGTTCTAGATACTTGCGGGATGCTCTTATCTAGAAGCTAGTATACTTCCCTTGGGGGTTTCCTTAGCATGGATCTCACCCATGCACACAATCCTATGGGACATGGCACTTTTCAGATACTATACAATCAAGAGAAATTTGATAGACACGTGATGGATCCTAATGGTCTTGATTATGTTAGAAAATGAAATTATGATGTTCTCCCACAAACCATTGAGTATGGTCCATTTGAGCTACCCTTTATGCAGGAGGAATCCATAGACACGTTTCTTCCATGGACAGATCAATACAAATAAAAAGTTTCAAAATACCATGGGAAGGAACCAAGGTCTATCCAATTTTTCAAGAAGGAATATGAGAAACATGAAGAAATCATCAAAGATACAGTCCACACAGAGCCTCCACATGATAAGAATACACCTTGCATTGATTTCAATGAAGGAAGTCTTGTGCTCATGTGGAAAAAAATAAAGGGAAAGACTAGATATGACTAGAAGACAACAACTCATGGCTTGGCCCTTACATCATCAAGAACAAGTATGAAAAATAAATGTACTATCTGACAACATTAGATGATAGAAAGAGGCCATTACCAGTAGATGGGTCTCTTCTCCAACCTTACATCCAGGTCACATGAATTCTTTAGGGCCCATGCCCCAGGTAAGTAGATAAGTCATTTTGATTCCCTGCATTTGAATATTGATTTCTCATACTAGTTTAGATGCATTTCTCTTTCTTTTTTCTCTCCTTGCATATTGATTTCATGCTTAGTTTATAAAAAAAAAATTTAATGTCAAAATTTAATTTTTCTATCTTAGTTGGTTTTGATTATGATTATATGATAACAAGGATGAGTAATCCATCCTGCACTTGGTATTTTGATGTTTCCTTCTAGGCACAGGCCTACTAGGAGACATTGTGGTTCTAATGCACTCTATGGTGAGCACATTTCCCCAGGTAGGAGCCAGATGTTACCCCCATTTTGTGGATAACTAAGGAGATTATGTCTCGAGGCCCTCAGGTTGTAGATATGGAGTGTCGAGAGACTACATGACTAGTATTACTCTTTACACAAATGGAAGACCCACTCACCAGCACATATGGTCACTGATTTGTAGATGGCATCCACCACACCAGCTGGCTTCCCGAAGGTAGTGGGATTTTCTCCATGAGATACAAGTCAATATTATGGTGAGCATCATTTCAATATTTAATCCAGTTGAGTATGTTGCATCTTATATTGCTCTATATTTCATGATATATGCTTGGACATTATTCCCTTTTCCCTGCTTCACCTTGGTGGTTGACATTGTGCCGTAGTAAGTGGTTTTCCTTAGGGATGGGTTTTCTACTGGGAACTCCCTTAATGAGCCATCGTACCATTCCCGACCATACTTACCACTTTCCATCATTGTTCCTCTCCATTTCCTTATCTATTGGGATTTTAGGGTGTATTGACCCAAGAAGGGGTTGTCCCTCATTCTATGGGAAGAAGGGGTTGAAGGCCCAGAGGGGTTGATGTTGGTTAAAAGATAAAAATACTTATATAAACCTTCGAGATGTTTTGCCCAGGGATCACCCAATAAAAAATTGAAACACTTATCTTTGAGTAAATGGGACCCACAATATAATTATGAATTCTTAAAGGGTTATTTGAGGGATAGGAGGTCTCATCATGAGTTGACCTGTCACATCCATGAATATCTAGTGGTATGACATTGTCATCATCTAGTCACCAAACTAGGGCAATGGCTCTCAGTTGCATGGATGAGAGAAAGGGGGTATCATCACAAGCCAACCTTCTCATTTCCACTAGGTGTTTGTGGGTGATATTGCCATAAGCTTTCCACCACACTAGGGTAGTGACCTTCAGCCCCTCTTTATGCTATATTTAAATAAAACAAAGAAATAAATATAAAAGGAAATTGATGGGCTTAGAAAAAGTGAATTGTGGATGAAGGTACCACACATGCTCTACAAAGGCACCCATGAATGAGACACTACAACCCATTGTATGTCATGATCCCTATACCCATTGATTTTTGACCCCAACCACTTGATCTACTTTACATGGCTTAGAGAGGGACATCTTGGAAACTCTCCTTAACCTAGGGAAAGATCTACCCAATACAACACCTTGTCAACCCTCCCATATTCAAGCTTGACAAGTTGCATAGTGTCTTTGAGGAATTAATTGTTTGATATAGTGATATTTGATGCACTTTCTTAGATGGATTATTTATTGATTGGATTCCCGTATAATGATGTTTTGACTTGATATCCTTGGAGGGAATGCTCATTTGTCTTTGCAGGACCTAGTTGGTGGATAATTTTGGGAGAAAAAGCCTAGCTTGGGCTTCCATGGGACTACAAACTGACAGTTGGATGCCAAGGGCCCAAATTCTAGATGAGAAAGATCAGACTTGGAAGGCCTTGGTGATGACTTGGATGACATAGCCCAACCCTCACTTTCCAAACGATTTTCCCAGGAGGGGAAAACGTCCCCTTTTTTAGCTTAACGTCATGTTTGGGGACTAGGGCATGGTGCTGAGATGATATGCATTGGAACTTGGATGTTTTGAGGTGTTTGAGGCATTTACCATGAAGGAATACATTTTCATGCTTGACATGTGGCTTTGGGAAGCCTTACTACCCTCCTACATCACTAACGACCTTCTCCTAGTGCCAAAACGTCCCCTAAAGGGATGATTTCCGTGTAAATTAGGGTTTTATTTGTGCAAAAGTGAAATTTTAAATAAATTGTTTATTATTACTTTGTTAAGGGGGAAGGATTAGGGGTGTTGACCTTTAATCTTGTGATTTTCCCCTTAATTTTTAGAAAATTCACCTTGGTGACATTTGTATAAATAAGAGATCATAACATCTCATTTTAACATAACTCTCCCTCATTGTGAGAAGTAATGGTCTAAAATTTTCTCTATCTTTGGATCTATCTGTCTCTTGTGCACTTTTTATGGCTATCTTAATGAATGGTAGATGGACAAGTGAGGTGCTAGCCTTGGATGATGTTTTCTATCTTTTATGGTGGATTATCTTGGCATCTTTCTTGATTTTGGTATGGTGTTTTACTATTATGCTATCATTCCTTTTCAAGTCAAGGATTGTTGTGCTAGGAGCTAGGTGGGATTTATAAGGGAATACACCCCCACCATAGTCTTCATCATTTTTTTCTTCATATTGTTTGTTAAACAAGGGTTTGCTAAGAGAAGTATAAGAGCATACACCCTCTTAGCTTAAACCCTAGATAGAGAAATTTTTCTTGGGAAGTAAAAGGAATTACACCCCCAAGGAGGTATATTCTCCATCTCTTTATTTATTTGAATCCATTAACCCAATAGTAAAGTAATTATTCATACAATTTTTGCATTGGAGATATAAAATCATTGCCTTGGGAAAAAAATATTTTGATCTTTTGAAAGGTTTCTCGCTTGAAGTTGGTTTTCCTCATTGAGAGGATTCTTCCCCTACTAGGGTGTCCCCTCTCTCCCACTAATTTAAATTTTGTTACAAACTTTAACCTACAGTCATAAGGGTTGCATATACCTACCTACTAACACTCTCTTAACTCCTAAACTAACCATAGAATAGCTCTCTAACTTCACTCACCTAGTCTACTAACCAGAGTGCACCTTTTGGGATACATCTTAGCACTTTTCCATGGTTGATTTTAATGTTGCATGCCATTGAATGCTATATCCATAAGGATGTAATTTTATGCATAAAGTACATGTTATAACATCTTTCTTTATTCATCCTTAAAGAGCCATTTTTCAGTTATACTTGATTGCCATACTCATTGATAATATTTTTATTGATATTATGCTTTACATGCTGATTTGAATGTCTTACTTGCTGATATAAATTTTTATCTATTGATGCAAATTAGGGACAGTAAGATTAACTTGTTGATCCATACTAACATATATCATTGCAAGCTGGATTTTCTTTTGTCTTGGACAGGTAGAATCATCTGAAGGAGTAATATACCTTTGGGGAAACAATCACTGGAATTATAAGACATCTCTTCCCACTTTTCATTCTAGTTAGACTTGACTTCTAGGGGATTCACTTCCATTTCTCTCCATCTCCATCTCAATCCCCCTAGGATCACTCGGATCACCTCCCTAGAGTGACCTAGCCACCCTTAAAGTGTGGGATCTCCATCGAGGTGACATTGGGTGTAGGATTCCCAAGTTGTATCACTTTCTTTGCAGTTGGGTTGGGCTTTGCTTAACCTGCAACTTGCGTTATAACACAGATAACTACCTATTTGTAGTTTCTTGCCTCTTTTCTTGCATAATTTTTTAGAGGATCATGGGACAAGCGTTCTAGAGAGAAATTTTTTGAGCGGGATCAACTTCAAATGTTGGATTCTAGGTTTGGATTCAAAAGTTATTTATTGCAAAGTAGTTACTTTTAATAACTATCTGTTTACGAGTCTAAGAGTGGTCTTTTAGGGAACAATTTTTTTTTTCCTTGACCCATATCCATAGGACTTATTTTTCCATAACATTGTTCTTTACATAGAATCTAGGTGTCATTATCTTAACAAGCTAGGACTAAACTAATTTCTAAAAATATTTAAACTAGCGAAATATCAAAACTATAGAACTTTAGGATTATGAGGCTAACATTCCGCCCTTTAATCTGAGATTTTATATTTACAAATACCAAGTTAATCTCTAAACTTAGTGAAATTTATTTTACCAAGAGGATTGGTAAAAATATATGAAATTTGATCTTCAGATGGACAATATTGTAACTTGATGATGTCATTTTTTATGAGTGTTTTGATGAAATGTTACTTCCTTTCGACATACTTAGTCTTGGAATGAAATACTATATCTTTATCCATATTTATTCTTGATTGATTTTCGATCCATAAAATGGTTGGTGTTTGTTGAAAAGTGCCAAGATCTTGTAAAATATTGCATAGCTAGACAATTTCACATGATGCGTCCCAAGCTTAAAGGTATTCTTCCTTTGTTAGAAATTTTTCCAATGTAGCCTAGTTTTTACAACTTCAAGATATTTTTTTTGAACCCATATTCATAAAATAACCAAAAGTTGATGTTTGGTCATCAATATCACGTACAAAATTTGCATCTAAATAGCCAACAAGTGTGAACGTCTCATTCTTCTTATAAAGTAGACCATAATCATTTGTACCCTGAATGTACATGAGGATCCTTTTTCCTACATTATAGTGACTTTATCATGGTTCCTTCATAAATATGGAAATAATACTAACTGTATATGAAAAATCTAGGTGATTATTTGTCAAGTAAATGAGACTTCCAATTAACTGACTATATCTAGTGTTGTTCACCAATTGCCCCCCTTCAAATTTTGAAAGTTTTAAGTTTTTATGATTAGGTGTAAGAGAGGGTTTGGAATCATCCATACCAAACTTCTTCAACATTTTTTTTGATACTTGGTTTGAATATGGAATATATGATGAGTATGTTGAGAAACTTCCACTACAAGATAGTATCAAAGTGGCTCTAAGTCATTCATTTTGAATCCTTTATGAATTTCTTGCTTTACCTATTGGATATGGACTTCATGATTTCCTGTAAAGATTAAATCATCAACATATAGAACAATCATCACCAAGTTCTATTCTTACATCCTAAAATACAATGTATCATCAGACTCACTACAATAAAAACCACCGTACTTAAATTATTCATCCATTTTGGCATACCATGCTCTGGGTGCCTATTTTAAACCATATAAAGTTTTAATAAGTTTGCAAACTTTGTGATCCTTCCCTTCAACTTCAAATTTTGGGGGTTGAGTCATATAGACTTCTTCTTTCAAATCACCATTAAGAAAGGAAATTTTGACATCCATTTGATGGAGTATCTAACAATATTGTACAGTCATATTTATCACCATTCTAATGGTGTTCCACTTTGTTGTTGGTGAAAATGTTTCTTCATAATCTATTCTTCTTTTTGAGAAAATCATTTTTCCACAAGTCTTTCTTTATACATATCAACTTCACCATTTGCTTTATACTTGATTCTATAAACCCAATTGACGTCGACGAGCTTAACATCTTAGACTATCAGGAAGTGTCCATGTTCCATTGTCAATTAGTGATTCATACTCATCTACCATGGCTTGTTTCCATTCTTTGTGATTCATATCTTCTACAAAATTTTTGGGTTCAATCAAATCATGAGTTGCTAAGGAAAAAATTGAGTGAGATGAAGTAGAAATTCTAGTTCCTTTTTTGTCTTACTCATCTGGGTGAACATCTTTAAGCAGTTGTTTGTTCCATTTCGGTCTACTGGGTTGTTCTTGTGGTGAATTTATTGTAGTTGTTTTTTCCTGTGTCGAATATTCATCATCGGAGGAAGAGTTATCTAACTCTTGAATAATCATGTTGGGGGCTATGTCTTTTTCAATCCAAGTGGGTTTGTCTTGGTGAATTTTTTTACCTTGAGTTACCTTTTTCTCCAAATGAGTAAGGATATTATCAAGTTCTTCTACAGTTTGAATTTTAGTTTCATCAAAGAAAACATATCGACTTATAATGAATTTTCCATTAGAGAGCAACATGTATCCTTAATTTTCATCTGAATAACAACGAAGCATGCATTTCATACTACGATTTTCCAACTTAGTCTTTTTTTCTTTAGGAACTAAGGCATAACAGGTTGAGCCAAAAAATCGAAGATGATTTACTAAAGGATTTGTTCCATACAAAGATTGATATGGAGTGATTCCATCTAAGGATGATGTGGGTGATCAATTCCTTATATAAACAGTCTATCATTAACTTTCCCTTTGTTGCAATGAGCCCGACATCTCCACCAATTTGGACTAGAGAAATAGTCTGACCAGAGAATTCTACTGTAGAATTTCCCACCACGAATATGACGAATTGATGCTCAATGGATATAAACAATTACTAGTACCTCAAGAAGAATTAAGGATAAAATTATTTTTATTTGAGTTAAGAGGTATTGAGTTCTTAAAATGAAAGGTATATTCATAGGGAAACATGCATTGTATGTGAAGAATGTAGGTCTCGCTGGATTCTCCCAAAATGGCTTCATAAATTCTAGATCTAAAAAACCTATTCTACAAAATATCAAAAAGGAATTCCCAAATTTCAAAGTATCTTGGAAATTTTTACAATGAAGACCCACTTTCTTTTTTAACTTTATATAAAAAAATTATATCTAACACAAAGTTGAGATCTAAAACAAAATTTCATATTTTACAATAGATGTACAATTTTTTTCTTAGATCTACAAAAAATATTGAAGATATTATTTTTTTTACAATTGGTAGCTCTGGATTATTTCAATGATAGAACTGGAACCCAAAAACTTTAAAACAAATCTGAAAGTAATGATCTTTCAAAACGATATTTTCATAATTTAAAATTATTTATGAATTATAAACAATAAAATGAATAATATATTATTGATGATGTTCCTTTATTTGAAAACATGCTTTTGTTTGAGGAAGATATCCAGGCTTGAGTTTTGGAATCCACTTGATCGTCACTTTAGCTTTTCATCACCATGGCTCTATCATGTCAATGGATATCACCTAACCAAAAATCTTTAACGTGGCTCTGATACCGTGATAAATTTCACCTCACCAAGTGTTCTCAGACACATAATTTTATTAATATAAAAAGAAAGATTACAAATAGTGGTGAGGACTAAAAAAAATCCTTAACCTAACTTGAAGAAAGAGATAGTTTATATATGTTATAACCCTAAATTGCACTATCCCTGCTTACCTGGCATCAGGCCTACTCATGCCTCTTCCTAGCCAAATCCATGCTAAGCAATTCCTCAAAGAACCACTTAAAACAAGCAACCCGCGTCCTAACTCCTCACTGGGCGCGGGCAACCGCTTGCTGTCCTTATACTGCACGCGGGCATCCGCGGGCTAACCCAAAACAGCCCGCGGGTACCTCACAAAGTAAAAAATCAGGAAAGTTTCTGCCGGAACACGAGGCTTTTTGTCAGTTAACTGGAACTCCGAGCCATGCATGGCTGAGAGTTCGCCAAAAACCCTAGCTCCTTCTAGCCTATAAAAGGAAGGGGTAGGGGTACTATTCAAGGGAGGAAAAAATCATAGCAAAGAAACTCTGCCAGATTGCCAAGCTAGTTCTGTGCCAACCCTTTAGTCTTGCCTCAATCTTTAGGAGAAATTCATGCAGCAGCAGTTGGAGGATAGAAGGAAGAGGAAGAGCCCAAGATCAGGATCGAGGAACGGTGGCCGGTCTCAGAAATCATTGTAAGTTGATTCATATTGAGATTAATGAAAAAGATACTTTTCCCGTCCCGAATACATGAGTCTCATCTATGTTATTTGATTTATGTTTTATCTCTAAACCCCTAGTAGATCAGTAGCATGCATGCATAGTATTGTCTTCATTGCAGGAAGCTTTGTGGAAGGAGAAGCAGCAACAAGGAGATAACAACTCAACGGAGGATCTACTTCAACCGTCGGAAAAAGGTTGGTTTATTCTTCCTGTGTTTGCCTGAGAAAAGGGGTTGAGATTTTGGGTAGGAGG
>JZKD02S1802437.1:673627-710495 GCA_000966675.3 Picea glauca
CATCTCATCTTTTATGAGCATCAACTCATAGAGGCTACAACCTCTGATTGCCAGCACCAACTGGCTGAGAGCACCAACTCCCATAGAATCCTAGCACCCACTGGGTGGAAGCACCAACTTCCTTTTTACTTCAGCACCAACTGAGTGAAGGCACCAACCTTCAGATTCTACAAGCACCCACTTGGAGAGAAAAAGACATACGTCTCCCTAGCACCACCCTACCACCCTAATTTGCCAAAATACATATTTCTCAAATCAACTTGTTCATTCTGATATAGCTTTCTTACCCTTTCTGCTGATCTTCTCTGTATTCTTCACTGTTTCTGATCTGCTGCTCTGCCTCATTGTCCTCTGCAGCCCATCCTCAGCTTCTTCTCCTATCACGTAGATTCTCCTCCGTTTATCACATCCAGAGTGCTCCCTCTTTTTCACATCAACAAAAGCGATTCATCTCTGTTCCAGCGCATTATATAGATTCACCACATGCAGAGGTTTTCCTTGCGTTTCTCAACTCCAACTCCAGTTTCCCTTTCTTCCATTCCTTCTTCTTCTTTTTGCATGCCAGCATTCTCCCTGATTTTCTGAGCTGGCTCTTTGCATGCCTCCTCTACGCATGCCACATCATTCAACGCTGTGTTCCTCCTGTCTTAACTTCCAGTCTATTTTTAGACTGAAAGTCCTTCCGCTTTTCTCAACTCCAACTGCAGTTTCCCTTTCTTTCATTCTTTCTTCTTCTTTTCGCATGCTAGCATTCTCCCCGATTTTCTGAACTGGCTCTTTGCATGCCTCCTCTACGCATGCCACATCATGCAAAAAATGTCGTGGCTAAGGTGTGCGTTTTTATCAGCAAGGATCCAGTGCTGTTTCAACATAGTTTCTAGCACTGTGTTTCAGCATATGTGTTTCAACATCTGTGTTCCAGCATTTGTGTTTCAGCATCTGTGTTTCAGCATCTTCGTTTCAGCATCTGTGATTCAGCTTCTGTGTTCCAGCATCTCTTGTGTGTTCTCCATAACCAACTGATTTCCATCAATGAAAACCTTGACCATCTGCGTCATCTCAGCTTCTGTGTTCCAACATTTGTGTTCCAGCACCTGTGTTCCAGCATTTGTGTTTCAGCATCTGTGTTTCAGCATTTGTGTTTCAGCATCTGCGTTTCAGCATCTGTGATTCAGCTTCTGTGTTCCAGTATCTCTTGTGCGTGCTCCATAACCAACCGATTGCCATCAATGACAACCTTGACCATCTGCGTCATCTCAGCTTCTGTGTTCCAGCATCTGTGTTCCAGCACCTGTGTTCCAGCATTTGTGTTTCAGCATCTGTGTTTCTGCTTCTGTGTTTCAGCATCTGTGTACCAGCATTTGTGTTCCATCACTTGTGCGTGCTCCATAAACAACCAATTTCCATCAATGACAACCATCTGCTTCAGTCTTCTGTTATAGCCATCTGCTTTAGTCTTCTGTTATAGCCATATCTCCAACAGTGATAAAATTTCCTTACAGACTCAAAGGAAAGAAAGATGAGGAAATTATTTAATGGTACAACCCAAAAAGTAGAAAAACCTTTTAAGAGGGGAAAATCTTGAACATTTGTGTAAAACTGAGAGTTCACAACACAAAACAAGGGGTTTGTAGCACAGTGAATTCTCATCGCACTGATTTTGTAGCAGATGAGGATTGACGACTATAAGAAAACACTACAATTGATCTTTTTGACATGAAAACAAGAAACTTGGGTCTGCATAAGGTTTAAGATACAAGGACTGTAGAAGTTGACCAAATAAAATGAGTTTGTATCGCAAATGATATGAAACAATTGGAAATGCCAGGAGTTGGTAACAACAATCATTCTATAGCACTTTCTTTGCAAAATGAAATGAATTTAAGAAATGATAAAGCCTCCTTTTGAAACCTATCCTTGGAGATGTTTGATAATGGCCAGACGCTAAAAACAATATTGGTGCTAACACATCCATTTCACATGGTATGGGAAAGGCTCACATAGTCTTGTAGATCATTCTAGATGTAGCACCATCATATCCACATAGGCTATCTCATGATCACATAGATCAAGTCACAGGAATCATCATCACTATCCATCTAGCTGGAAATAACCTCCAACACTATTGGTTGGAACACCAACCTAGGAAACACCTTCAACACTATTGGTAGTCTCCATGGAATTCTAGTAGTAGTACACATTTACTACAATGCCATCCAATAGATCACAACAATGTCGATCCATAGTAGTACACAACTACTATATAGTGGTACATAACCACTCCTAGTAGCGCACAAATACTATCTAGTGACACACATTCACTACCTGTGGAACACATCCACCATTGTAGTACATATATATTGTCCAGAGACACAAAATATCCTTTGCAATCAACTAATAGCTACACAAGGTATCACCATGCAGTACAACAATCTCCCAGCTTCAAATCATATCATTGTCTGCATGATATCTCAAGGCCATACTCCATCTGAGTAATCAGGCATGATGCTAAATAATTCATGTGTTGGACTTAGAGCACTCAACAAAGTGTCTCTCATAAGTCACTCACTCAATAGAGTGAGATAGGGACCATTCTTCTAATCCGTACATACTTCCTAGAAGAATGACTATCCCAACATATGTTGAATTATCTGCAGTGGGCTACATGGACCATTCTTCTAATTCGAACATATGTCCTAGAAGAATGTCATTCCTCCCATATGTTAAAAGACGCGTCATGGGCTACATGGAACATTCTTCTAATCTGAACATATGTCCTAGAAGAATGACTGTCCAAGACCATTCTCTAATCTAGTCACCATATGTGTCATAGATAAAATGTCATCTATCAACCACCCTAATCAGGATGCCATGCCATAGGGGGTGGACCATTCTTATAATATGTACATGTGTCCTAGAAGAATGAATTTATTGGACTATTTCCCACAGGAAATGCCTGTCCATGATACATCAAAAATCTGTTAACCTAGACCATTCTCCACAAGGATAATGTCTGTACACCAACAATTTGTTCTGCTTGGACCATTCTCCACCTGGATAATTTTTTTCCACCAACACAATGACTATTCATGATTCTATAAATCAGAAATCCGTCCCAACTGAGGAATTCATCTCCTCCCTTTCAACCAAGGGAGAAATATCCATGAGTCCCACATTGTCTCTCAAGTATGCAAACTTTATCTTGGATAGAAGCTTTGTCAAAATATCAGTTGTATGTTCATTGGTGGAGATGTACTAGAGAATCACTTCTCCCTTCTCGAATTTATCATGGATAAACTAGTACTTGACCTAAATGTTCTTCGACCTATCATGGAACATTAGGTTCTCTAAAAGATTCACACAACTCTGATTATCACAATATATCATATTTGAATCCAACACATGATCAAATAGTCCAAAAACCAGATTACAGATCCATACTACTTTTATACAAGCATCATAGGCTGGAATATTCTCTTATTATGTAGTGTTGAGTGCAATAAACTTATGTTTCGTACTAGCCCATGATATCATTGCAGAGCCCAAACTAAAACATATACTAGAAGTACTCCTTTTGTCATCTTCACTCCCTTCCCAATCTCAATCTTTAAATCCATGAAGTTGTACGTCATTGTTTGAGGCATATCTCAAACCATAATTTAGCATCCCACAAAGATATCTCAAAATGTGCTTTGCAGTTATCCAATGCTCATGTCTAGGTTCCACCTGAATCTGGCTCAACATGTTCACAACAAATAAAATGTCTGGGCAGGTATTAACCAAATACATCAATGAGCCAATCAACTGTCCATATAGGGATGATTCTACTAGATCATAATCAAATTCTCTCAACTTCTTTAGATCTGTCACCATGGGAGTTTCCATGGGTCTACAATCCATCATCCCAAACTTCTGAAGGATATTTAAAACATACTTCCCTCTCCCTAGGAATATTTCACCATGCTTTTGATATACTTCTAGTCCCAAATAATGCATGAGACCAAGATCCTTCTTATTGAATTCAAAGGCTAGCTCCCTCTTAGACTAAATAATGATAGGCTCTACACCTGTCAAAAACAAATCATCAACATATAGTACTAGGATCACATGTGCATCATTCACAACCTTGTAATAAATGTTTGGATTAGCATAGCTCTTGGAAAATCTCATCAAGTAACTGTCAATTTGTGCATACCAAGCTCTTGGATCTTGCTTGAGTCCATGAAAGGCCTTCTTTAATACGAATACATGGATTTCTCTCGAGTGTACCTCAAAATATTGAGGTTTATCTATGTATACTTCTTCCTCAATTACTCCAGTTAGAAAAGTATTCTTTACATCCATCCGATGTAAACTCCAACCCATGGATGCTACAAGAGATATGATGGCTCTAATAGAGGTGTATCTGATAATTGGAGCAAATGTATCATCATAGTCTTCTCCCTCCTGCTGGGAGAACCCTTTATCCAATAATCCTTCCCTATATTGCATGATTTATCTTGTAAACCCATTTTTAAGTGACTACAAACTTTCCTTAAGGTCTAGGAACAATTTCCCATACATCATTTTTAATGATGATTTGATATTATTCCATCATATCTTCCTTCCATTATTTATTCTTGACTTATTATTCAAAGGTGGAAGGTTCTGTATTGAAAATACTTGTCATGAGTTTCACATAACTAGAGAATATTTTGTGCCTCTTGCTTTCCATGAAGGTGTCACTTGGAGCTTTATGTCTTTCTACTTCTTTCTGGTCTCAGGTACAATAATTGGTTCCATAGATTCAAGTGGTTGTTTTGGATCTTGATTGGGATGTTTTGGAGAACATGTAGTTTCTTGCTTGGGACCTTAATGTTCTTATTCATCATTGGAATCCATGGAATCTTCTATAGATTTTGAGAAGGAAGCATTTTCATGAAAATTCACATCCTTGCTGATTTCAACCATCTATTGACTTGAAACATAGATTCTGTAAGCTTTTGATGAATCATTATATCCAATGAATATGCCCTTCTTTATTGAAGGTTCCAAATTCTTTCTTTTTTCCTTGGGAACATGAATATAGGCATGACAACCAAATATCCTCAAGTGTTCAAAGAAAAATCACTCTAGACTCATGTTCTTCAATATATGATGAGGATTTGTATAATGAACATATACGGCTATCACAATTTCTTCTCCTCATAGTAACATGGATAAATTATGGTCATTCATAATTTCCTTAATGGATTCTTCAATGCATCAATTCTTTCTTTCTACCACACCATTATGTTGAGGATTATGTGGGAAAATTAGCTCCCTCCTAATACTGATTTTTTTACAAAAGGAAATGAGCTCCTTGGATGTGTACTTTCCTTCATAATCGAACCTCAAGATATTTATCTTCTGCTTAGTGAGGAGGTTGAAATTGGTCTTCACACATCTAAGTGAACGATGTCTAAAAATCGTTTTTGTTTTACATGCTTCTTTTAGAATTGGTACTTGGTGAGATCACCTTCCTCACCACTTGATGGAGTCATCTGCTCAATGTTTGTGACATTCACTATAGATCCTTCTCAGAGATATCTCTTGTGATTTTCTCAGATCAAGAAAAAAAATAGAAAAAGTATTTCCAATAGCATTTTCATAATAACATATCTAAGGTAACAAGGATGGTGGTCATCATTGAATTACCAAGGTGACCTCCCCTGAAGAAAAACAAGAAATATCTCCTATAGGAGATATTAGTTCATTTTTCAAACAAGTGAAATAATCATTTATGTCAATAATACTTACATAAACCAAGTATACCTAGCAGTAATAGAACCTTTCAAATATTGTTTTCATAACTATAGTGTTTACTTGTATTATAGAAACTATCAAACTTGATATGTGCAAATTGAAACTTAACAATTTGATCAATCAAACCTGGAGCCTCGACTGCTAGGGAGGATGTACTTGTTCCTATGAAAGTATTGAATCCAAAATCAATGATTGGACAAGGTCTCTTGTACATATCCTGCAAAAACACTCATGCTTTGTTGGATTATATAACTTAGAAAGCATATAAAAGTACATACCTTTGAAATTTGCAACATTGTTCATTTTGTCTTCTAATCTGAAGCTAGACACCATCTTGATAAGAGGATGTTAGAAACTAGATAAAAAAGGTTTAATGATTAGAACAAGCTAGAAACCCTGCAATTCAAACTTTGACCAAAAAAATATTTTTTTACCAAAAGTAAACTATTAACATTGACTTTGACTAGTCAACCTTTGACTTTGACCAAAAACTCAAACTTGACATTTTTTTTGGCTGAAGGTACTAGAAGGTGCGCTAGGATAGAGCATATTAGAATACCCAAAAATTATGTCCAACACTTCACTTAAGGTGCCCAAGGAATTAGGTTATGGTTTGTTGCAGCTGCAAAATTAGAAACCCTAGTCACAGCTACAACTAATGCTACAACAAGATTGATAAAGAAATCTCGTTATACCTTCTATAAGTTACATTGTTCTGAAGGTAGTGTGGGACCATAGCCTATTAAAATATTCGATGTGCTCATTTTACCATAGACAATATCAAAATATTATCACCCAACCATAGGAACGCATCCACCCCTGAGCACCATAACCTTTCCTATACATAATGGTTTTGGAAGCAACACTAGAACCAACCAATAACCAAGAGAGTGCATCTTTATCCAAAGAAAGAGCACTAGAAAAAAAGTCCAAAAACTATAGAACAAGAACAATACTCAACTGTAGCAGTTGCAGTTGCATTTACCAAGAATACCACCAGGAATGTCACCAACAATACAGCCAAGACATACTAGAAGGTAGGGAACATATCTTGGGATGGATAGCACTAGAGAGAGAGACCAAGAATCACCCCAGAAGATCCACCTTCCATTCTTGTAGCTAAAGCTCCAAAATTGCACTATACTTGAGAGAGTGAGTGAGGTGATTGAGTACAAATCAGCTCAAGCACCTCCTATTTATAATGGTTCTGTTGAGCACTCAACACACCCTAAAATCCTTATCAAATTTTTTCGCCTTTTGGCCACCACTTGTTTTCTTCACTATCTGACTTGATTTCATTTTGAGAAATTGTTTATCTTTGTTTTTTTTCACGTATTTTATCACCTAGTCAGTTTTGTTTGAACTTGTGAAACCTCACGTCTAAAATACCTTAACACCGGAATTAAGAATAGAGAGCTAAACACTGCACCTAACACACTCAGGTTCAATGTCGGAAATAATTCAAGTAAGTAAAGGAATAACACAAAGAAAATAGTCATCAAGCATCAATTCTCATCGGCATCGGCAGAAGGAGGTTTTGGATTGCATAAGTTATTCAGATAAAGGTTCAAGAGATAGCCGATCCCCTTCAGCATTGACAAAATATGAGAAATACATACGTTAACAAAGGACGTAAAGAAATCTTCGATAGACAATGCCCGATGCACTTTATTGGGATCGGGGAAATCTAAGAAGATCACAACAATAATTTCAACCACGATAAATTTATCTCCGATCATCGATCCCCAATGCGTTTTTGGCATCGAGAATTTTTTGAGGAAGCTAATCCGAGAGAACTTGGGTAGGTTTATCGTCGATTGTCAATCCTTGACACTTTAAGGCATAAAAAATTTAGGTTTTGGTTTTTGAAACATATGGCTTAAAGAAAGTCCTAAATCCGACTGACACGAGTGAATGAAGTCACTGTTCTCAAATTCCACATGTCTTTACTACGTAAGAGGTTCGTATGGTCTATTTTTATCCCAAGTCATTTTGATTCCCTAGGTACTAGTCATGCCTCCTAGTCAGCTTTGCCACATCATCTATGTACAGAAATATCAATTGGTGTCAGAGCTTTTGCAAGAGGATATCAATGAAAATGTTCACAACACAATACCTACCCGTGATCCACCAAATGAAAGAGAAGAACGATGGGATGTTTTCGGAATAAGATATGATCGAATGTTTGACATTTAATGAACTAGTTAATTCCCATCCCTGCATTAGTTGCTACCTCGTGCGCCAATTAGAAAAAAGAATTTTGAAATCATCGACAGACCACATTACCACCCAAGCCTCTATCGTCAACCCACGATGAATTTAATTTTAAACATATCTAAAGATATGGCAGCAGATTTTTTGAAATTTCACTCATAACCCAAATTGAATGGTTGATGTGACACAATAAGGTCATCCCTGTTTGAATCTCTAGAACTTTTTTGAACAAATTCATTATGCGCATAAGTTGAATTCCATAGCATCTTAAGGAGAAAAGTGATCAACTTGAGACTACACTGACCCTTTTGATTATCAAAATCAGGTTTAACAAGATTCAGAAGTAATATTCTATCAAGAAATCCAACCACCAGATGCTCACCAAGAGCACCAAAGCTGAAATAAGCCAAGATAGGCGAAGGTTATTCTTTGGGGACCACAAGGTAGTTGGAGTATGCCCCTAGGGTAGATGTTGTCATAAAAAAAACAACAATGAAATCTTTTGTCCATCCTCCAACCTTTGGTGATACATTGGAAAGAACCAGATGCAAGGTAGCGCTCCCATGGTGGGGGGATCTCTTCAACATAATTATCCAAGAATAATACCCATAGTATATCCCACACAATGACCCAAACATAAGGGTGCTCGATGACCAGGTTTTCCCCAACATTCAATAGTCGTATTTACATGGTGGAAAGAAAAACCCCCATTTTCCCTTGCATAGAGGTTCTTAAATGGCTCATCAACCATACATATAGGCAGAAGTGCTTGACCAATGATGGGAATGGTGGATGCATCAGATTTTTCCTTCCGACTAAATTCCATAAATACTACAAGATCATGGACCCAGAGGAGTGTCTCAACATGGACTTCATGGTGAAGTTATATGAATTCCATGACACCAACCGATTGATGGATTCATGGTGGAAGGAGGACAAGAAGTTCACTAACCGGAGAAATGGCTGATATGAAACAATCAACCTAAGGGAGCCATACATATATTTTATGGCTTTCATCTGCCAGTTATATGGAGAAAAGGATTTCTCCAAGTTTTCAGAAGCATGGGTGCCTTTGGCATACACAATGGTGATCGATGGGAGTAGCTTCAATTGGGGAGCGATAATCTCAAAACAATTGAGCATCTGTGTATAGTAGTCTCAGATGCCAAAGGAAGGGGAGGCACCAACTTTCTACATGGCCTCATACTTGCTCAATGTCATGTGCGCAAGGAACGTATTCTCCGATATGAATCTAAGATGGTATGTTGTGGAGATCCTGGTTCACATCTACTTCATCATACTATGGGAGAATAGGTAAAAAAGGTCTTATGCACTCATCTGCGATGAATTCATCGCTCACATTTATTTTATTATTTTTAAGAAGGAATTCCCAAGACTATCTATGGTAGATAAGAAAATGATAGAAAGGGTAGGCCATTGGTATTTAGACAAACACTCAACCTACATCAGAGTGTTAGGGGACACTAGAGAACCACATCTCCTACCCGCTCATGTCCCAAACTGGCTCATTGTGGGATAAATCTATTATTAGACCATCCTAAAGGGATATAATGCCACATTGGTCAAACACAAGAAACAGGCTTTCATACACTACAATTTCATATAGGGTTTTATCTGGTGAAAGATACTTCTCAATACAAACTATAAGGGCTGAGCCAACTTGAATTCAGGTTCCCAACAGGCCGATTCTACAAGCACGACCATAAAGGCCTAATCCTCCAACATGCTTCGGAAGTATCATCCCTCTGGTTGTATGCTCATGATAATTTTGAGGATGAAATTTTCACAAAGAGCACCTAGGACTGGGATGAGGTGGTGTAGAGGATGGCCAACCCAAACATGACTAGTTTCAAGGCCATGAGCATGGATGAACAAGTGGAAACAATAGAGTAGTCAACTCAAGAGGCCCTCACGGCCAGGGAAGAAATCAGAGCAGTAGAGACTACAGAGGCATAGAGAAGGGGATTAATCTTAATACAAGGGGTGCAGAGGATCATCGATTAGTTGCAAAATGACCCTAACCTTATAGAAATGACAAGGATCCTGACTGATGACCCAGTCGAAAGTCGAGGAGAACCAAGTGGCCCAGAGACGATACAGATTAAAGAAACCAGCGGGTTAGAAAAACTTAAAGCTCCATCACCATAGGTCATATCACCAGGGGAAGATTCATCTCAGCCTAAGATAGTGAGGACATCAGGAAGGAAAATTATACCAAATCCCTTGTTCGATTTAATTACCATCTACTATGATGAGGAGAGTTTGGAGGTGTCCTTGGTAATTTTGGTGCAAATTACAGAGGAGAAAGAACCTGAGAAAGAATCCACCTCGGGTCCTAATGCTTTACGTCAGAGTCGTCCATAGAACAAGCATGAGATATAAAGTGCCTTGGACACTGAGCCACTTGATATACTGGTAACCCAAATGGACAACTAGAGGGATGAGATAGGATCGGGTGAACAAGGAGAAGAAATTATACAACAGAAAATCAACATCTTAATAGTCAATTACCAAATAAGTACTGAACCTACCTATGATTCCTCAGTTTTGGCCAGTGCTTTACCACTTGATGAGTAACAACTAGAGGTGAATCCATCAGGACATACAAAAGAGGTTCACGAACCCGGTCTTGAACAAATATAAACCGTCGGGATCCTGGGAAACACTCTTACTTGGGAAGAAAAACAAATCTTTGAACCTATGGATGAGGTCATCAAAATAGAAGAAATTGCCTACGACCGAAAGAGGAAATCCACCATGAAGAGAACCACCAAGAAAAGGAGGCTTTCTTTGGACAGTTTGATCCTCATCACCATAGAGGAGAAATTGATTAGCACATAGCATGCCAAGACATCTCAAGTTATCGTCACAGGGATGACAATCACATATGCCACCCTGGATAGATAAAGGAAATATGAAGAGGATTTGGTCATTGTGCTAAAGGAGATGGAGCATCTATGCCATTTGGAGAAATATTATCATGACTCCACACAGGCCACGATATGTTTGAGAAGTAAATTCCAATATGCCTACAACAAATTCACAAATGAATGATACCTTTTTACTACAGGGATAGTCGACTTCCAAGAAGACACTCTTTTGGTGCTAGTGATCTTCAAAGATGTGGAAATATGGTACAAGAAGGCCCACCAAGTAGTGGAAAGAATTGATTACATCAACGCAGTTCAAAAGGGTGAAGACACCAAAGAAAACGACATTTGGGTGCTGAGGGACAAAATCATAGATCATATAAGGAAAGCATTCGAATACTGGGTGAAAATGGCCCAAGAACCTCAGTGGAAGATTCAAGAGAAATGGGATGATTTCAAAATAATTTGGGTCAAGATTAATCGGGATATGAAAGACATCGGTCTCCCAGAATTCATCTCACCCGAGGACTTTGTCGAATTGCATGACATAGTCAAACAACATGCAGAACAAGACTCGACGTGGATTGTAGAGATAGAAAAGGTGGAAAAAATGGTGCCAAGACAAGTACAATAGTTCATGGAGCACTTGATCAAGGATCGAATAGTATTACAATAGTTAAGGGTCAGAATATTCAAGTATCGGGCATGGGTAGTAGAATTAAAGGAGATCCTTTTGGCCTCGATGGACCAACACATATTCTCATATGCCAAGACATGTGAGGAAATATTTGTCAAATGGTCAGAGTATGAGAAGAGTCATCCACTTCAGTGAAACCATTCGATGACTCTTAGAAGACAGAGAGATAGGAGCACCATGTGGAGATGTTTTGTTTTGCTTAGCTTTCACTTTTGATAGTTATTTTTAGTTAATGATTTGTTATAAATAAGAGGATCGAACTTTTAGAAAAGTTCGATGGTTTTGGCAAAGACCCTCATTTATTGAAGTATAAAGAACTATTTCAAAACTACCTTAATTGAGAAGTCGTGTTTAGGACCGAAGACAAATTTTTGTTTTACATCAAAGGCTTGTGTGATTGGATCATAAGGAGGAATTACTTATGAATTTATCTCATGAATGGATGTTGTAATGAGTAAGAGTTTCTGAATCTATTGATATGTTAGTTGATTCAATATTTGTATAGTTCTTGTCTCTAGTTATGGAAAGAAAATCGTTGTGTTAATGTGTGACTAATTGTTAGAGCTAAGGGAACTATTTTTCTTACCATCATTTTATTGGATGTATGTTTTCTTTCGATAATTGTATCTCAGTCAATAATTAAAATACCAACAATTTGATGTATTAGTACTAGGCTTGTCATAGGTATGAAAATATTTTTCTGCATGTTGGAGCATGAGGGTTATCCCAAGATCAACCTTCTTCAGTAGTTAAGATTTCCCCTTTTACCCAGTTGGTTTATACCAGCACACATGTTTTAACAGACCCAACTAATGAAATAAAATACAAAAGATAACATTTAAAATGAAGGAGGAATTTTCATAAGAAGATATTTTGTCAATCAATACATAAAGCCCATCGATTATTTGGCCAGATCGATAGATCTAGAGAACCATTCCACTATCAAATTCCGCAGAGTCTAATTGGTCCTTGGTGGGGGTTTTGGTTCCTATTGTTGATTTAAAGGGATTTAGGGCCCCTCAACAAAATTGGTGCTAGAAGGAGGGTCTAATGAATGAATGGTTGACCACATTTCTTAAACAATATTTCACACAACCTATAGATTAAAAACAACTAACATGCATGGCTAGTCATTCTAAAGAAAACCCACATACACTGAGTACTCCTAGAATGAGTAACTCACCCCAGCAAGAGGAAGAACATTTATTCCTTGAAATACCTTACGCTCTTCCCCACAAGGAGTTGAACCAGTTTAGAAGAATCACAAGAGATTATGCTCGACAAATTGGAGCACTACCCTTAGCTCTCCTACTTCCTCATAGAAAACAAGTAGGCAGACTAGTGGTAAACACCCTTGACCAAGTTTTTGTTCACACAGTAGAAGACTTGATAGATTTATCCCTCACCAAAATTTAACATCCCCTCAATCTAATCCCCGAAACACCAGCCGGTAACTTCTCTGAGCACAATGATTTTGAATTTGATGAGGAAGGGTTTAAATCGGAATGATCAACATTTGATTCAGATGGTATGGAGGATAACAATGATCATAGTGAATAAATGGGAAACTCACCTCAGAATAATCAACCTTGGTTGGCTAGAGATGCTCTGGAAATCCGTGGATGAGTACATAACCTTCCTCGACTTCCAAAAAATTTACTCCCTAAATTTGACCCTGAAACCTCAGGATTTCCTGAAGACCATATCAAAAAATTCATCCTAGCCATTAGATTGATGAATGTCCAACATGAAGACATAGTATGCAGGTTTTTCCCCTATAATTTTGATAATTCATCCTCCACGTGGTATTTTAACTTTCCTGTAGGGTCCATAACTAGTTGGACAATGTTTCAAAAGGATTTTTTAGACAAATTTGTAGAATAAACCACTACAGAAGATTTGATGGCCGAGTTGTTCACCACCACCATGAGTTCAAAAGAGAAGGTTAAATACTTCAATCAACGATTCACCACTATCCTAAACAAATTTCAACCCAAAGCTAAACCCACTCAGGAGTTGCAAATTGAAGTATACGCTAATTCTCTCCATGCTTCCATTTCCATGTTTGTAAAAAGGGATTCCAAAACAACCCTAGCTGAGAATTTCGAGGAAGCCAAAAAAATATAATTCCAAATGAAGGGATGTAAATAAGTCCAGGTCTCATTAGTTAAGAAGGAATCTCAACCTCCACCCATGAGAGGACTCTTTTTGTCTAGGCCCCCAGGGAAACAAACAAAACAAGGTCTCGAAAAAGGAAGTGGATACATAGAATACCTACAATGAATGATAAAGAAGTTGTCAAACAAAATAATAGACATGAAAAGAAGTGCAGGGGAAGGAAACCAAGGTCAAAGTCCCTATAAACCCTTTTTTAAAATAAATCCACCATTCAAAGCAATTGAACCTCCCCCAACCAACTTAAACATCAACCTAGGAAATATGGCATCTGACTCTTTTTGTACCTATCACCAAGAGAAACATTCTAAAGAGACTTCCCACAATGGGTGCATGCCATGAATTTGATGGAAAATTGGTTTCTAGACAAGGTTTCCATTACCGAACAATCAAGCAGCTCAGCTATGAATATTTATCATCAATAAGAAGTTGACCCGCTGAAAGAAACAACCATGTTTCTTTGGGACCCTGACTTGCCGATGTCTTTCGATGATCTATTTGAGGTTCAAGAACCACCCGCAGAGGTCTTGGTTGTGAAAACACGAAGTAGGGGTCAACTAGTCTCAAATGAACTTACCATTGCCCACACTTAGAGAGGAAAAGAAATGTCTGATCACCCAAAAGAATATTTTGTCTCCCAAGGAAATCCTATAAACATCCATACACGAGAATCACCCAAGCTAGATTACAATATAGTAGAAGATTTGAAAAAAATGAAGGCAAGTATATGGGTCATGGACATGTGTAGAATTCCCCAACAAAAGGACTTTATATTACAAGCTTTAAAGTCAGTAGAAACTCCCATAACAAGCACTGACCAAGGAGAAAATCCATCCCCCGTAGATCAAATAAATAAGCCAACTATAAACGCTTTCTCTGAAGATAATAAAGGAGAGCCTTTCATCTCATCGTTCCTCTTGACATTTGAAGTATTCAACAGAAACATCCATAATTGTTTGGTTGAATCAGGGGCATCCTCTAATGTTATGATGCTATCTATCTACAAGAAATTAAACATAGTCCCTCTCAAAAGTGATAAACATTTGATACAATTGTATAGAACCCATGCAAACGTTATGGGAGAACTCAAAGATGTCATGATCAGAATGGAAACACAATCGAAATTTGTTCAAGTGATTGAAATCATTGTAGTAGATATACCATAAGCTTATGGACAGTTACTTAGTCGAGATTGGTCTGAGAAGTTGAACAGATACTTCAACACAAATTGGCCTCACCTTTGGTTTCCATTAAAGGGACAAACAAACATTATTAGGATCAATAGGGAAAGGTATCTAAGACATACTTTCTCCAACCTAGAATCCCTCACTGAAACCTCTTCAAAAGATTTCCCCGTGCTAGGAAACTATTACTGTGACTCATATTTCGGTGATTTCTCACCTGTCTCATATGATGTTCCTCTTGGTCAAAACTCCGAAATGATTTTTCAAGAAAATTTACCGATGGAAGTAGAGGAAATCCTCTTCTGTCAAGAACCTTTGTTGAAAACCACAGATTAGATGAGAGGAAAGGATGAAATTGGTAGGCAAGGAGAAGCAAATGATTTTTTCTCACAAGTGTTGACCTTGTACTTTGATGGATCTAAATTGCAAGAAGGGTCAGGAGCAGGGTGTATTCTCATTGATCCTGTAGACTAGAATTTGAATGCACTAATAATACTGTCGAGTAGGAAGCCTTAGTGCAAGGGATAAATAAATCTATAGAATTAAACGTTAAAGAACTAAAGGTTTTCAAAGACTCTGAAATCATCATTAGGAAAGTAAGGAACACTATACAGTGAAACTCTCCCCACCTAAGGAATTATCAATGGGAAGTGCACATGCTAATAAATCATTTTGAATCTTTCAACATTACAACGATCCCCAGAATCAAGAACACTCTCGCTGATTCCCTGGCCACTACTGCCTTGAGCATATCCCCGCTAGAAGATTATGAAGCCTCTCGGTTCACTGTGGAGATACTATACAAGCCATCAATGCCCAACAATGTTTCTAATTGGAAGGTCTTTGAAGGAGATGAACAGATCATAAAAAATTTAACCAATCAGGAAAATTTTAAAGATCTGGCTATTGATGATGAAATATTTCAGCAGCAACTAGTAAAAACTGATCCCCATGTATAAAGAGTTGAAATAGATCAATCAACTGACAAACTAAGGTTTCACAAAATACCAAAAGGGGTATCCAATTTAGAGAACCTTTTTTACTTAAGAGAAATATTTAAGGGGTCAACGAACACAAAAATTGGGAGTTCCTGTCCCATGTATGAGACTATAAACCTAGGAACTCTAGAAAACCCTAAGAATATAAATCTAGGAAGGACACTATCTAAAGAAGAAAGGAAGGCCTATCTCAAAATTTTCATATAATATCAAGATGTTTTCGCATGGTCCTACCGAAATATGAAGACTTATGATACTAGTATCATTCAACATATAATCCCATTAAAACCCGGAGTAAACCCCTTCCAACAGAAGCTCTAGAAGTACCACCCATATCTGGAACCCATCATGTGTCAGGAGTTAAAATAATTACTAGATGCTAAAATTATCTTTTTGGTTAGACACTCTGCTTGGGTAGAAAATCCAGTTCTGGTCAGAAAAAAGTGTGGTGAGATCCGCCTGTGTGTGGATTTCAGAAACCTCAATAGAGCATTCGAAAAGGACAATTACCCATTCCCACTGAGTGGAGCAACTCTTGCAAACCATGTCTGGTTTTGAGGTCTTTTCTTTGTTGGATGTTTTTTCAGGTTATAACCAAGTTCTAGTTTAAGAGGAGGATCGATTGAAAACTACCTTCCAAACCAAGTGGGTAACCTTTTCTTACAAATGCATGCCGTCTGGGTTAATCAATGTAGGGGCAACCTTCCAAAGGGCCATGGACGTAGTGTTTTGGGGACTAGTCAACAAATGTGTAGTAGTTCATTTGGACGATGTGACTATGTATTCAAAGAATAGAGAAGGCCACATCCAACACCCAATTTGGAATTTTTTTTTTTTTTAACTGGGGGAATCGACAACTCGTGGTTCTCGTACTCGCATGACATGGGGTCGATCCCTTGGTGACTACCACTATAACCCCAGGTGCAACCACCCAGCCCGCAAGAATGGTGCACGAGTAAGTCCGAGTGAGAATCGAACATGAGACTTCATTTTACAAATTTCCTTCCATTTACACGAGACTTGCTAATCCATCTACACCCGTGCGGGCCACCCAACCTGGATTTTTGAAAGGTGTAGGAAATACAATATATATTTAAACCCTAAGAAAACTATCTTTGGTGTCGAGGAAGGGAAACTACTCGGTCATATTATATCTCAAATAGGAATTCGCATAGACCCAAAATGAATCAGGGAAATAACTTAGCTTCCCTTAACGAGATTGCTCTGATCAAAATAATTGATACCCTCTTCATGGTGGAAGAAGAAAGGGAGAAAGAAAAATAAAATGTCATTTCTCATCAGCAGATAGTTAAAAGATGGTTTGAAAAACATAATTCCAAAGAGAATAATTTTGAAGTAGGAGACTTGGTCCTGAAATGGGATAGAGCGAATGATTCGAAGGGAAAACATTCGATGTTTCATAATCTATGGATCATACCTTTTCAGGTAGCTGAGAAACTTGGGGAAAGCATGTATCGGTTGAAAAATATGAGGGGGGAACCTAACTCCCTCTCGGTGAATGGACAAGCCCTAAAACAATATTTCTATTAAAAAAAAAAAAGTGTGTGTGTTTTCATGCCATTTTTCTTTTAGCTAGGATGATTGCAGAGTCCTTCATTTTTTTTTTCTTGTTATAGTATTTTTTGCGATTTGAATTTTATGTTCCGCAAGTCATTGGTTGAACTTAGTTCATGTGGTATAATGAAATATCTCCCTTACTCATGCTTACATACAACACAAGAAGTGCTAAGAGAATTGTGGTTGTTTTGAAGGAGTCTGGTATATAACCTATGCAAATAAACAACCTTGGCAAAGTGATGAAGTGTCCACCTAGCGGTTTGGTAAAACCTAAAGGGAAAGATGGTAAGTTGGAAGGGACCACATGTAAGTCAAGACAAAGCTAGAAAAAATTCACCTTAACCATCTCATTTTGCAAATAATAGACATCCTCATCTCCCACTCGCTCAAGGAATTCTACCGAAATAAAATCAATTATATCAAATGAGTGCAAAGTAGGAGAGGGTATGCAGATAACTCTGTTGGGGATATGGAATCTTGTTAGAAGTGGAGAAGTACTGTAGCAAGTGAATTATTTACTTGACTCTTTTCAAAATAGGGCATGGGTCATGGTTAAAGGAAAATAAGGTGGAATAAAGGTTGAAACCCCACAAGCAGACCCAGATTCACCAACCAAGGAATTTCAAACACAAGGATAAAAGAGGCTCTGATAAAAAAAAAAACCAGTTAAGTTCTTAACCATCCTCTGCATCAACTGAGCCTGGGGAAGGAACAAAGATTATTCTTTTTCCCAGTAATTCACCATTTTTTGAGCACTCAACACACCCTAAAAGCCTTATCAAATTTTGTCACTTTTTGGGTACCACTTGTTTGCTTCATTGTCTGACTCAATTTCATTTTGGGAAATGGTTTATCTTTGTTTATTTTCATGTCTCTTATCACATATTCAGTTTTGTTTGAACTTGTGAAACCTCATGTCTAAAAGAACTTAACACTTGAATTAAGAATCGACAGCTAAACACTGCACCTAATGCGCTCAGGTTCGACGTTGGAAAGAAATCAAGTAAGTAAAGGAATCACACAAAGACAATAGTCATCGAGCACCAATTCTCATCGGCATCGGCATAAGGTGGTTTTTCTTTTCATAAGTTATTAGTGTAAAGGTTAGAAAGATATTGGATGCACTTTGGCATCGAAAAAATACGAGAAAGAAAGACGTTAACAAATGACGTAAAGAAATCGTCGATAGCTGATGCCCGGTGTGCGTTATTGGGATTAGGTAAATCTTGAAATATCACAACAATCATTTAAACCATGATAAATTTATCTCTGATCATCGATCCCTAATGCATTTTTAGCATTAGGACTTTTTTGAGGAAGCCGATCTAAGAGAACTTGGGTAGGTTTATCACCGATCGTCGATCCTTGACACTTTTGGGTGTTGGAAAGTTAGGTTTGGGTTTTAGAAATGTATGGCTTAAAGAAGGTACCGACTCTGACTGACATGAGTGAATGAAGTCACTGATATTGAATGCCACGTGTCTTTACCACGTAAGAGGTTCATACGATCTAGTTTTATCTTGAGTCATTTTGGTTCCCTAGAACCTAGACACACCTCCTAGTTAGCTTTGCCACATCATCTCTGTACAACAAGATCAATTGGCGTCAGAGATTTTTCATGAGGATATCAACAAAAATTTTCACAGAACAATCTCAACCCCCGATCCACCAACTAAAAGAGAGGAATGATGGGATGTTTGTGGAATAAGATACAATCAGATTTTGGACATTTAATGAACTAGTTAATGCTTGATCCCGCATTAGTTTCTACCCCATGCATCTATTAGACACAATAATTTTGAAATTGTCGATAGAACACATTACCACCCGCTCCTCTATTGTCAACCCATGATGAATTTAATTTTAAACATCTTTGAAGATCTGGTAGAATATTTGTTGAAATTTCACTCATAACCCAAATTGAATGGCTGATTTGACACAGTAAGTCCATCCGTGTTTAAATCTCTAGAACCATTTTGAAAAAATTCATTAGGTGCATAAGTTGAATTCCAGAGTGTCTGAAGGAGAAAAGTGAGAAACTCGATATTGTACCAGCCCTTTTGATTATCAAAACCAGGTTTAACAAGCTTCACAGGTGATATTCCACCAAGAAATCCAACCACCAAATGCTCACCGAGAGAACCAAAGATGAAATAATCCAAGATAGGTGAAGGTTCTTCTCTTGGGACCATGAGGTAGTAGGAGTACACCGCTAGGGTGGAGCCTGTCGTTAAAACAACAATAAAGAAATATTTTGTCCAGCCTCCAGCCTTTGGTGATACAGAGGAAAGCATTGGATCCAAGGTAGCGCTCCCAAAATGGGGGGATCTCTTCAACAGAATTATCCGAGAAGAATACCTAGAGTATATCCCACATAGCAACCTAGACGTAAGAGCACTTGATGACTATTTACATAATATCTGACAGTCGTATTTACACATGGTGGCAAGAAAAACCCCCGTTTTCCCTTGCATAGAGGTTCTGAAAAAGCTCATCATCCATATGGACAGGAAGAAGTGATTGATCAATGATGAGAATGGAAGATGCATCGAATTTTTCCTCCCGACAGAAGTCCAAAAATACTACAAGCTTAGGGACCCAGAGGAGAAGCTCAACACATAATTCATGGTGAAGTTCTATGAATTCGATGACACAAGTCCATTGATGGCTTCATGGTGGAAGGAGGGCAAGAATTTCACTAACCATAGAAATGGCTAGTACGGAACAATCAACCTGAGGGAGCCATACATTTATTTGATGGCTCTCATCTACCGACTATTTGGAGAAAAGGATTGCTCCAAGTTTTCAGAAGCATGGATGCCTTTGGCGTACACAGTTGTGATCGTCGGGAGTAGTTTCAACTGGGGAGCGATAATAACAAAAAAATTGAGCATATGTGTAAAGAAGGCTCAAATGTCGAAGGGAGGGGAGACACCCACTTTATACATGGCCTCATACCTACTCGATGTCATGTGCATAAGGAATTTCTTCGCTGGCATGAATCTAAGATGACATGTTGTGGAGCTCTTCATTCATGTATACTTCATCATACTATGGAAGAATAGGTACAAAATGTCTTATTAACTTATCTGCAATGAACTCATCACTCACATTTATTTTATTATTTTTAAGAAGGAATGCCCAAGACTATCTACAATAACCAAGAAAATGATAGCAAAGGTAGGCCATTGGTATTTAGACAAACACTCAACCTACATCAGAGTGTTTGGGGCCAAAGGAGCACCACATATCCTACCCTCTCATGTTCTAGACCGGCCCATTGTGGAGAAATTTGTTATCATACCATCTTGTAGGGCTATAATTGCACATTGGTCAAAGACAAGAAATGATCTTTAATACCCTACGGTTTTCAGATAGGGTTTTATCTGGTGAAATATACTTCTCAAAACAAACTAGAAGGGTTGAGACAACTTGAATTTAGGTTCCCGATAGGTTGATTCTGCAAGAACGAACCTAAAGGCTTGGTCCTCCAACATTATTTGCAAGTATCATCCTGCTGGTCATATTCTCATGATAAGTTTGAGGAAAAAATTTTGGTAGAGAGCACCCAGGACTGGGATGAGGTGGTGCAAAGGATGGCCAACACAAACATGACCAGGGTCAAGGCCATGAGCATGGAAGAATAGGTGGAAATGATAGAGTAGTCAAGTCAAGAGGCCCTCATGGCCATGGAAGAAATCAGAGTGGGAGAGACAAAAAAGGCACAGAGAAGTTTATTACTCTTAATACAAGGGGCACAGAGGATCATTGATTAGTTGCAAAATGACCCTGACCTGATAGAAATGATGAGGATCTTGGCTAATGACCTAATCAAAAGTCAAGGAGAACCAAGTGGCCCAAAGCCGATACAGATTGAAGAAACCATTGGGTCAGAAAAACTTGAAGATCCATCAACACAGATCGAATCACCAGTGGAATCTTTATCTTGACCAGAGATAGCAAAGACATCATGAAGGAAAACTATACCAAATCCCTTGCCTAATTTAATTAACATCTACGATGATGAGGAGAGTTTGGAGGTGTCCCTGGTCACTCTGGTGAAAATTACAGAGGAGAAAGAACATGAGAAAGAATCCACCCTAGGTCTTGATTCTCCAAGTCAGAGTCGTCTGCAGAATGAGCATGAGGTATAAAGTTCCTTGGACACTGAGCCATGTGATATGCGGAGAACCCCAATTGAAAACTCGAGGGATGAGCTAGGATCAAGCGAACAATGAGAAGAAATTCCATAACATGAAATTGACATCTCAATAGTCGATTACCAAGTAAGTACCGAACCTGCCCCTAATTCCTCAGTTTTGGCCAGTAATTTACCACCTAATGAGAAAAAGCCAGAGGCCAAGCCATCAGGACATACATAAGAGGTTCAAGAACCTAGTCTTGAACATATATACACTATTGAGAGCCTGGGAAACACTCTTACTTAGGGAGAAAAAAAAATCCTCGAACCTGTGTATGAGGTCCCTGATATACAAGCAATCTCCTATGATCAAAAGAGGAAAACCATGGTGAAGAGGACCACCAAGAAAAGGAGGCTTACTTTGGACAGTTCGATCCTCATCACACATAGGAGAAATTTATTAGCACAGAGCATGTCAAGACATCTGAGCTTATCAGCACAAGGATGGTGATCACAGATGCCACCCTGAATAGAGAAAGGAAATAGGAATAAGGGATGGTCGTTGTGCTAAAGGAGTTGGAGAATCTTTTCCATTTAGTAAAATATTATCAAGACTCCACACAAACCATGGTATTTTTGAGAAGCAAATTCCAATATGCCTACAACAGATTCACAAATGAGCAACACCTTTTTAATGCAGGGATAAATGTCTTCCAAGAAGACACTCTTATGGTGCTAGTGACCTATAAAGATGTTGAAATATGGTATGAGAAGGCCCACCAAGCAGTGGAAATAATTGATTACATCAGTGTGGTTCAAAATGGTCGATATGCCGAAGAGCACGACATTCAGGTGTTGAGGGACAACATGATAGATTGGATAAGGAAAGTGGCCTAATACTGGGTGAAAATGGCCTAAGAAATTGAGTGGGATATTAAAGAGGAATGGTCCGATTGTGAAAGAAGTTGGTTCAAGATTAATTAGGAGATGAAATACATCGGTCTCCTAGAATTTGGCTCACCTGAGGACTTTGTCAACTTGCATGAAATAGTCAAACAACATGTAGAACAAGGCTTGGCATGGACTGTAGAGATAACAAAGGTGGAAAACATGACCCCAGGACAAGTACAATAGTTTATGGAGCACTCGATCAAGGCTTAAAGAATATTACAATAGTTAAGGGTCATAATAGTCAGGTATCAGGCACATGCCGTAGAATTAAATGAGATCCTTTTGGCCCTGATGGACCAACACAGATTCCCGTATGCCAACACATGTGAGGAACTCTTTTTCAAATGGTTAGAGTATGAGAAGAGTCATCCACTTCAATGAAACCATTTGATGACTCTTATAAGAAAAACAGATGGGAGAACCATGTGACGATGTTTTTCTTTACTTAGATTGCACTTTTGATAGTTATTTTTAGCTAATGATTTGTTATAAATAAGAGGATCAACCTTTTAGAAAATGTCGATGGTTTTGGAAAGGACCCTCATTTTTGGAATTGTAAAGAACTATTTCAGAACTACCTTAACTAAGAAGTCTTGTTTAGGATGGGAGACAAATTTATGTTTTACATCAAAGGCACGTGTGATTGGATTATAAGGAGGAATTACTTCTAACTTTATCTCATGAATGGATGTTGTAATGAGTAAGAGTTTTCAAATCTATTGATAAGTTAGTTGATTCAATATTTGTATATTTCTTGTCTCTAATGATGGAAAGCAAATCATTGTGTTAATGTGTGACTGAGTTAGAGCTAAGGAAACTATTTTTCTTACCGTTATTTATTGCATGTATGTTTTCTTTCGATAATTGTATCTCAGTCAATAATTAAAATACTAGCAAGTTGATGTATTAGTACTAGGCTTGTCACAGGTATGAAAATCTTTGTCTACATGCTAGAGCACGAGGGTTATCCCAAGATCATCCTTCTTCAGTAGTTAATATTTCTCCTTTTACCCAGCTAGTTTATACCAGCACACATCTTTTAACAAAGCCACCTAATCAAAGAAAATACAAAAGGGAATTTTTAAACTGAAGGAGGAATTTTCATAAGAAAATATCTTTTCAATAAATACATAAAGCTCATCGATTATTTGGATGGATGGATAGATCTGGAGAGCCATTCCACTATCAAACATTGTAGAGTTTAATTGGGCCTCGATGGAGGTTTTGGTTCCTGTTGTTGAGTTAAAGGGATTTAGGACCCCTCAATAGGTTCTTGTCATGTGTCTAGGCCGACTTGTCCTTCTAGAAGCTAATAATTTAATATTAATTATTTTACTGAGCCGACTTGTCTTCTAGGGATTTTACACATCTCTTTAGGGTTTATCTTGCTTCTGTCATATTATATTCTAGAAAAAGGTTACACATGGAGATTAATACCTCCCGTATCTACCATAATATCAACATGAACAAAACCCTATAAATCATCGACCCTTCTGAAGACCAGAAGGAAACACTGTGCACTAAATTCTCAATGCAGTCTCACTTGAGATTGATTATGGGTGACTGTAGGACCCAAATGTATGCAGTCTTGGAAGGGATACTTCTATGGGGATGATATACATTATTTCTACCTCAAAACACATCATATGTTTTATTATATTACATCAAAACATAACTACATATTAGATCTACCACTCTGTAATCAGTTTCATTCATTTAAGGTTTATTCTACAATAATTATCTTGGTTACTCTATTGTGTGATGCATTTTACTACTGACATATTAATCCATTTATCATAACTAAAAATTTGCAAGAAATAACATAAACATTCCACACAGAGACACAAACTTTACCATGGTTCACCCCCCTGAGCTACATCCCCAAAGATTTGGTTGTCTTGGCTCTTTTATTATTTTGCATCAAGGTTACAACATTGCGTGCATTACATTTATTTCTCCCAACTGGAAGTTCTATGGAATAATAATCATAGACTGTATAATTCCACTCAGAGGCTGAAAATATCGTAGTAGGCTCCACATGCCATGACATATGACCTTACCCTACATTACCATGCTTGATCTAACATACCTATACTATTTGAAATCCTCTATCTCTCTCTTTTTCTCTTTGTATGTCCCCTCCTCTATCTCAAAAAAATATATTATATTACAAAAAGGGCTTAGTTACCCATTACAAAATTGACCAAAACCCTAACCCACTAACCCTATGTGGATTATATTTTTCCACTTTCTAACTTCCTGATCGCGGCTGGTCCAAAATCCAACCTCATTTCTCGTTGATCCGCATCTTTTTTCCATTCTTTGACTTTCATGGTTTCCTAACGCTGCTTTTCTAGGTTTTCCAATGCACACTCCTTCTTTGGTCCATTACCTAACTACCTTCATTAATTATTGTTCCTTTCCATAATCTTTTATTTTGATCCCTATCTTTATCAACATTTTCTTGAATTTTGTTCCAAAATTGCTTGCACCAACAGGCCCACAACACTCACATGTGGCTTGTCTGAAGCCAGTAAGGTAGTGTGTGCTTCTTTTACTAACCTATCGAGCACCTAGAACCTATTTGTAATTTATTCAAGTTAGAATTTTATCTGCACATTGTTTTTTGCTATAATCTCCACAGTCTGCATAGTAATATGTTGCTTCAATAGTTCCCCACTCTCTAAGCCAACTTGTTCAATTTGTCCCTTTGTTGTGTTAATATCAATGAGCATATGTTCTTCTTTTTATTGTAATGGTTCTAACTGAACCTTCCTTGTATGCTTATCTACTTGTATGGACTAAAGCTCTTCCTGCATATTATTCATCTCTTGTGCACTTTTCAGTCTGTCAGTTATTGTCATAGTTTTTTTTCTTCTGCTTCAATTCTTCCATCACATTATTTATCCATTCTTCTTTTTGGTCCATTTCCTGAAGTTTCCCATCCTCCTGAATAATTTTCCATAGTTGCACGGTCTTATTGTAAAGCTCTATTATTTCATGGATTACGAGCGCAATTCTTTCTGTATTATCTCTACCCTCCTTCTCTCTTTGTATTCTTACTTCTTGTGGAGTACTAGGTACTAAGAGTTCTGTCAACTATGTAATTTTGATTCTATAAGTCTTTATAGCTTGCATTGTTTCTCAATTTTATCCTCTGTGGGTATATTCTCTCCTTCTGCATTGTCATAAATGGTTTTAAATACTTCTTCAATTTGTTCCTCTATTCTTATAGAACGCTTATTTGTTTCATCCCTCTCGAACTTCACTTGGTTAAGAGTTATCTCTAGCATATTATTTACTTCCTTGGACAACCATAAGTTTGTGGCATCAGCATTGCCCCTTGACTGGATTTCCTACATGACACTTATTTGTAGTTTGTACTACGCTTTAGTTGGAATATTGGATAGTACCAAGTCCAGATGATCTATATATTTCAGTGGTATTTGTGTTGTAGCTTCATCTACCTGAAACATCCCCTGGGTGATATGGAATTTTTCACTCCCCATAACTATAGTCTGCAATGTCTCTTGTTCTAGAAATATTCTTTCCTCAAAGGTTTGTTGTTGTTTTTCCTAATCTTTTTGTTGTGCTATAGTAATATACAATTGTTCCAATGCATATTTGACCTCTATCAATTTTATAATTATTTCCTCCCTCTTCTTCTCAACATCATACAAGGATTCCACAGTGCGATCCTACACTTGTTCTGCTACTAATTCTACATCATCCTCTATAAGTGTAAGTTGAGGAATGTCCTTATGTGCCTTCATTTTCTTATGTTGTCCCGATGTATGTAACACTATTCTTTTCCTTAACAGTGTCTTTGTCTATGCGGTTTGAGATGGCATATAAAAATATGTGAAATTTCCACCTACTATTTCCTCGTGCATAGGAATATTTGTATCGGTCTACATTCCTCCATTTATTTCTTCTACGCTCTCCTTTTCCCATGTTGAAGCCTTTGGTATAGTGTTTTTATGCCTTGGATTTTTAGTTGTTGTGCTACCCCTATTTCTTTTGTGTGCTCTGTAGATTTCCTTGTGTTTGTTGTTGGGATGATTGACTGTTGTGAAGGGCCAGTCTCTACTTTTTTTTTTTTATATTTTGTACTTTCTTTGAGATTACTGACACCTTCCAATCTTAAGGCCAATCCTTCATAGTCCATTGTACTTCCTCCCTTGTGAAATAATATCTCAATTGTATCCATTCCTTTTTAGGATACTTCTTAGACTGGATCCATATGTTATGTGTTGAATCTTGAAAATTGGCTATTCCTTGATTCTCTCTCACAACTTTTGGTGGTATTCTCCATGTGTTTTTCGGATTCTCCTACATCTCATCCTAGTACATGGAAAAAATGCTAGAATTTTTCTTCCTTTTCTTTGGATATGAAGTATGGCATAAGGTTGTGTATTTTTTTGTGTGCATTTCCATGGCCTCTAGTAAAATCCATTGTAGTTTGGTTCTCTCCATCCAACCAATGCTATCAATATGATTAGCCATGGATAATGAAATTTTGAACCGATGTCTTGCACATCTTTGCAATCATCCAAAAACAAGTTTACTAGATATGGATCCCAACTAAGTATACTTCCCTTTGTGTACTGTGTGGCTACTTCTATTACACCTACATGGGCTTCCTATTTGCGACATTTTCTCAAGAGTTTGCATGCCATCAATTTTGTTTCAAAACTAGTTGTTGGTTCATTTATTTGTTTAATAATCATTCCTCTAGATCCTCTATCGTTCCCTTATTTATTATTTACCTCCTCTACTATGGAGTTTTCTTTTGTTTTGTCATCCAAGTACTACTCAGTTTTTTCTCCATTTGTAGGTAATCATATGATTTCATCAATTAGGTCCACATATATGGATACAATTCTATCCATCCATAATATGGCTTCATGTACCCTTTCCAGTAACTGTTTGACACATGCATTCATGTCCTTTCCTCTCCCAAAGTGAGGAATCTCCAATAGGTTCATAATTCATATGTTATATAGCCTTGCAATCCATTGTTTTGGCTCCACTATGGGATCCATGGATGATTTTAGGGGCTAAATTTCGCTCATGGGCTAATTTTCCATGGTTTTTCCTAAAATGAGATTCACTATTTTAAAAATGATTCACCCAAATTCTATAGGATAAAATTATTTTACCTTAAAATCGCCAAAATTTTATAAAAAATATATAAAATCCTTAGAAATTTAAATATTTTTACAAAAATATCACCAAACATCTATAGTTGGCATATGAAGGATTAGTAAGATTTGCTAAGGTTTCTACATTTTAAAATAAATTTCCATCCTTAAAATCATCCATGATGGGATCTCCTAATGGACCTTCTCCTTTATTTTCCATGTAAACTTGTTGTGTGAACTCATGAAACTTCCCCATGTATGAAACATCATGGTTAGAATATTTAAGATTATTAACAAATCCTAACATGTTATCAAGTATTTTAACTCCTTCATGTCATCAAGTATTTTAACTCCTGGGATTTCTCCAATATTTTATTAAATGCTTACATTGTTTCATTATCCTGAGGATGGTATGGAGTGCTCTTTTGATGGTGTATTTTGAATTCTTTAGTCATTTTCTACATGGTATTATTGAGAAAATGAGTTCCATGATCACTCATCAGAATCCTAGGGAACCCAAATATTGTAATTAATTTTTCAAATATAAAGTGTGTTGCAATTTCTATGATGCAATATTTTATTATTGCTTCTTAAGCCCATCTAGTTAGATATTCAATCATTGTAACGATGTACCTTGCTCCTGATCTTCTAGTTTATGGTTTTAGGGGCATCTCATCCCTCCTAGATGTATTTCCTACCCTCTGACAGACATCACAAGTCTGTAATTATTCCTTTTCATATTTTGAAATTGTTTCCCACCATATTCTTTTGTTCATTATTTTCTACGTAGTGGCTTTTCCTATATAGTGTCCTCCAACTATTCCTTCATGTGCTTATGCCAAGATGATAGGAAATTCATGTTCCATCACACATATTATTAGAATATTATCTACACTTAGTTTATACAAGTGTCCTGCAATAATTTGGTAATCTGCAGCTCCAACCCCCAAATTCTTTGTTTGTGCAGTGTTGTATTCCTTTGGGGAAAATCCTGTACTCAAAAATTCAATGATATCAAAAAAGTATGCATCACAAATCTACACTAAAGAAAGTTGTGCATCAGGAAAATTGTCCTCCAATATTCTTGGTTCCTCTCCATTAGTTATCTTGGACAAATGATATGTCCCTAAATTCAGTCTCTCGGGTTTCACTACTACTTCAAAATCAAACTCTTGAAAAAACAACAACCATTTACATATTCCCCCCTCCAACATTGGCTTGTTGACCATGTATCTAAGAGCATAGTGATCTGTGAACATTTTAAAATGTTTGTCTAATAAATGATGTATGAACTTCTGTAATGCATACACCATAACCAAACCTTCTCTCTCTGTTGTATTATAATTATGTTTTGAATATGAGAGTGTTGTACTTGAAAATTCTATTGGGTGATCTATGTCACCTTCTCTTGGTTTTTCTAGTACTGCTCCAAGTGTTATTGAACATGAATCTACATGAACATGGAACTATTTTGACCAATTCAGAAACATCATAATTGGTGTTGTCACCAAATTCTCTTTTAATATGTCCAAACTTTGTTAGCACTCATTATTCCATTGAAACATTATATCCTTATTTAATGGTTTCTCCATGGGCATATCAATCTGTGTGTATCTATTTATGAACTTTCTATAGTAGTCTATATGACCTAGTGTATCTATTGATTGGAGCAATGACTTAGGTGGTGGTAAATTAACAATGAAAGCAATATTTGTAGGGTCAACCAATAGACCATGTTTACAAACCACATGTCGTAGCATAATTCCAAATGGTGTGTTGAATATGCATTTCTTAATGTTCAAAGAAATTTTGCGTTGTCTACAACTATCTAGCATTAATCTTGAAACTTTAACATGATCTCTTAATAGGATAAATATTGTCCAATCATCCAGATAAACCTCCAAAATTTTTTATATATAATATTTAAATGCAGCTACTACTACTATTGAAAAAATAGTAGGGGAATTTTTCAATCCAAAGGGAATCACTTTGTATTGGTATGACCCCCATTCTATGGAAAATGTATTCTTATAACGATCCTCTGGTGCTATTATGATTTGTTGATACCCTGAAAATCCATCTGTAAATGAGTGTGCTTCTTGTCTTGCTACATTTTCCAATACCTCATCTCTAAATGGAGTAGGTAAGAGATCATGTAGACATGAATCATTAAAATTCATTAAGTCTACACATATCCTTATCCCCCCATTTCTCCCAAACTACCATAGGGATAATCCACTCAGATTATTCAATAGGTTCTATTATACCAACCTCTAACATTTTATCAATCTCTACCTTAACTTTTTGTTTATATATTTGATTCATCCTATAGGGTCTATGTCTTATTGGTCTAGCATATGGTTGTAGAGGGATTTTCATTTCTCAAAGTTCTCATTCTACCCCTTTCATTTATTAAAATGTTGTTGGAAATAGATCACTATATTCACGTAATAGTTTTGTTATTCTTTGCACTATGTGGTTGTCCCAATAGTCACCAATACTTGCCATTTTTGGATTCTCTTATGTTCCAATATTGACTTTCTTTATATTCAGTGGTGCAACAAATTCTTCTGACTTTAATTGTGGTCCTTCTACTTCTCTTTCCTCTTCAACTTCTGTTATCTTAATATCGCATGGGTTTTCTTATGTTGGGTCATCTTCTGCAACATAGTAACAATGTACAACTATCTGATTTTTTTCCGATTGTGATTATGATAAAATCTTACAATTTCAAATTCACGTTCTTGAAAAATCTGTTCTATTATCAACTAAAGTGTTTCCTCTATCATTGGATTCTCATGTTCAAATGCAAACATGATTACAAAGCTCTACTACAAATATTTAGAATTTGCAGTTCCTCTATGCAGTTCAATTCTGTATACCAATTTCTTGGTATGCCTTCTAATCTATGGATGAGCTTATGTTGTCATTCCTCTGGTGGTATCAATCTCCATTGGGTTATGCATTTGTCTATATTTTCTCTTGGTTTTCCTCTTCCATTTTATTTCTGCATATGTTTATTCTCATGTTCTGCACCAAATCTTATGCGCAGTAATATTTTTCATTGATACCAATCATGG
This sequence comes from Picea glauca, assembly GCA_000966675.3. Classification (NCBI taxonomy): domain Eukaryota; kingdom Viridiplantae; phylum Streptophyta; class Pinopsida; order Pinales; family Pinaceae; genus Picea; species Picea glauca. Next base: position 704,465 of record JZKD02S1802437.1, read on the forward strand.
ATATTTTCTTTTTGAGTACCCCACCAACATGAACGTGGTGCTTTCAAGGAAATATATAAAACTAATAACCTTTGAATTTCCAGGACTTCTAACTCAAACTTTGTTAAGAATTCTTCCAAATAATTTTGACCATAAAAAATTGGAGGTTATGTTACCTCTGTGCCAATTCATCTTAGTGCGCATGTCATTCTTGCACATATTTTGGTAGATATCTCATGTAATCATTGTTGCCAATTCTCCAGTCCTGTCTCAGAATCTAAAGCACAAGAACTGATGATTCTCTAGCTAATCATTACATCTGTTGTTGGGTTAATGTAATATTCATCACATGTGGTAGTTCTATAGAATTGGTTTATCTCTTCTATGATAAAGTTCCCTGTCATTGGTTCAACATATCTTTCACTTCTGAAGGATCTAATGGTGCTATGAATCTATAATCTCCTAATTCAAAAATAAATTTTTGGGCCTTCAAGTTTATGATGGCTTGATTATCAAATTCCCAATCTAGTCCCAACAATAATGGATAAGGTGTAGTATTATACACTATATCAATTACCTCAAAATATGTCATAGCCCACAGACCATCTAAATCCACTGGTATGCCTTTCAATACATGAATTGGTATTACCCTATGTTGGATTTCTAGTTTCAGCTGAATAGGTGAATATCCCAATGTAGGTTCCCCCATGAATTCCCATGTTTTTTTAGGAAGAACATTTAACTCAGATCCCAAATCTAATATGATGTCACCCATGTTAAATTCTCCAATATTTTTATTTAGTCTGACCCCTCTATTTTTTCTTGTCTTCCTTTGGAAATGATTTATTGTCTTTTTTTCTAGTTTTTCTCTTCTTCAGGATTGCATTTTTCTATCAAACTTTGTAATACTTATAGAGATGTTTGATCATTCAATAACTTCAAGTGAGATACCACAAAGTTTCTTAGATTACTTAAATTTTCTAAAGGATAACCTCTGTTGGTATGATCATATGGAGGAGTCATATCATATACTATCCCATCATATCTTGGTTGTGTATTTGAAGTAGAAGCAATATTCTTGTGCAAAATTTATTGTCTAGCCTTCTTGAATGTTTATTTTTCCTTGTGCACATCAAAATGTTGTTGTGGTGTTGTATTTTTTCTAACCCACTGGTGTTGGTTTTGATTCTCATTTACTGTGTCTACTCCTATTTTGCTTCCACCTCGAGTAACTACATTAATATTTTTCCCATCATCTCTAGTTTCCGCAGTAATCCATTGAAAATTTTGGTTATTATGATTCCTTTTGTTCTGTATTTTTGTTAGAAGTATAGGACAATATTATTTAGTATGATATTTTCTGCGATAGTACATGCATGTTGTTAGTGGTTGCGGACAATCCCTTGTATAATGTCCATGTTTATGGAAATTGTGGCAGGTTACTGGTCCTCTTCCTCTTCCAAATCCTCCTCTTCCATGTCCTCCTCCTATGAATCCTTGTCTATTTCCTTGATTGTCTGCATGCGATGTATTATACTGTGGTACTTGATTATATTGTGGTGGAGTTGTAAATTGTTGTGCACTATTATACTTCTACATAGGTTGTCCTATAATTAGTACATCCTACATCTTATATGCATATGTGGTCCTTTCTTTCATAAGTTCCAAGGTTCGACAATCCTTATCCTCATTTCCTACAGACTTGCAGAAATTGAAGAATGTACTTTTAAGCATTGTTTGGTATTTTTGCACCATTGGATAATGATAGGGATCATGTCCAGGTGTTTTACAGAGTTCACACCATAATCCTCCTGTGGATAAGATATTTGGAAGCCTTTCTCTCAAATACTGCACAAATTTTGGGCACTCATTTTTGTGGTCTCCTTTTGTTCTACATAAGGTACACCAGAAAACTTACCTCTTTTTCTTGCCTTTGTTCTTATTCAAATGAAATGTCAGATTGTTGATATCCTCTCTTAGTTATTCTATAGATGAATATGAATGTTTATATTGATTCTCTTCCATTTGTAGGGATTCTTGCAGAGTCTCATCCTGATTCTGAAACTTTTTTTCCTCAATTGATATTTAAAATGTTGCAATAATGAGTTTATGAATAGTTTCCTATGTTGCATGTATTTTATGGGATATTTCAACTTACCTTTAAATCACTTGAAATTCTAATCAATTTCCCAAATTGAATCTCCTGGATTCTATTTGATTTCTATCATCTCATTCATATATTGATTTTCTGAATTTGGTTGTTGGAATTCATTGATTAGTGCCTTCTTTACATCTGCGACGATTATAGGTGCTCCTTGTGGACTGTTCACTGCTAGGATCATAAACCAGTCTAGTGCATGGTTTCTGAATGTAATTGTGAGTTGATCCACTTTTATCGCTTCATCTATGATTTGTTTATCTTCCCAAATATTTTCAAAAATAAATATATGTTTCTTTGGGTCCTCTGATCCTTTTCCATGAAATTATGATAACTGAATGGTTGGATTTGTTCCCCCCATTGTAAAATTTGTGGTACTACCTCTGTGCGGTGTAGACAAATGACTACTACTAGATGAAATTGTACTTCCTCTTGAATTTCCATTGGTCCGTTAACCTATTGGAATCCTTATGCTACTAATTACTGGTTGTCTAAAATATTATTTCTTTATTGATGTTTTAGTCACAGATGGGGTTGTGGGTTCCACATTAATTTTGATCTGGAATGGAGTTCCTTCTTCTATGTTAAACCCTTGACCTCTAGTTTTTTTGTCATATGTGTTGCACAAAAATTCCTTAATATTATTTGTAGCATGGATATCCTCTACCCCTTCTTTATCACTTGCCAAACCTTCCCTCTCGGTTATTTCCCTCTTTTTCCTATTAATATTGTATTGGTAGGGTCTTCCACTATGCATCGTTCTCGCTTTGTCCGTTATTTCCTTGATTTGCTCTTCATCCATCATAATGGGGTCTATCATTTCCTTCTTATTACCTCTATCTATATCCCTCTCCATGTTTCATATCATTCTTATTGTTTCCCCCAGTCTCCCCATGTGTGCAAAGTTATTTAGCCATCAGACTCCATTGTCATCACACCATTATCATGCAACAAAATATTGATTGACATATAGAGTGATCTAATATACCTTACCCTTGGAACCTTAAAAAATGCATCTCTGTAGAAATGTATGATTTTGTAGTATCAACTACAAACTCGGTAATGAATCTTGCAATGATATTGTCTAACCAGAAATCGACTACATGCGTAGATTTGTTGTTGAATTTTTGTAGATGCGCAATATTTTCAGTAGTTCATTATATTGGTCTTATATGGTTAGTTAGCTGAGTTTCTTTTAAACTTAGTATCCACTACAAAAAATCTGGAAATTCACAAAAAAATGTCTCATGAATATTAGTGAATATCTAGCTCTCCAAATATTGATGCGGTGTATACTTATGGTTTCTATTCGATTTCTATGCAAATTCAAGCTCTTTTTTTCTAAGCCATCGCTCAATATCCTATTTAGTTTGTTTAAATGGTCTAAACATCCCCTTCTAATAATTCATTCCCTTCACTGCTCTTCTCAGCAAGTCCCTTCCAATCTATTCTTCTGGGTTCCAGCCGACAACAAAACCATTTGTTGGAGCTTTTTGGGATGACTTGGGTTCTACTTTAGGTTTCCAACAAACACATGCAAACCATCGACCCTTCTAAAGACCAGAAGGAAACACTACGCACATATTGCATAATGCAGTCTTACCCGAGATGGATTATGGGTGATTGCAGGACCCAAATGTTTGTAGTCTTGGAAGGGAGACTTATGTGGTGATAAGAGACATTCTTTCTACCTCAAAACACATCATATTTATTATTCTATTACATAAACACATAATTACACATTATATCTACCTCTTTGTAATCAGTTTCATTCATTTAGGGTTTATTCCACAGTAATTATACTAGTTACTCCATTTTGCATTTCATTTTACTACTGACATATTAATCCATTCATCATTGTTGTGTTGGTTTTGTCACATGGGTGAGAAAAAACAAAACACTTGCATGCTTAGTTAGGTCAACTAAAAAAGACAAAAGTTTGCGAGTTTATTAGATAACCAAATACACATGAAACAAAGAAACAAAAACTAAAAAAAAACTAAGAAATAAATGTTAGAGAATCTTGAAGAACTAGAACCATGAAAATCAAAAAATGACCAACATATAGCTACCAATGGATCAATATATTGATAGGTTAAACACCATAAAGAAAGGTAGTGACCTATGAATCCCCTCTTCCTCCTTGGGAGGGATCTTGAGTTGCCTAATAGAGATCTCTTCTCTTCATGAAAATGGAAAACGACAACGGTGAAGAAATACAATGTCAATTCCCTCAAGAGGTGAGTGGAATGGCCCATGTTATGGTGCTTGAACGATTCACATAGAAAAGAGGATTCTCAAAGAAGAATTCTTGCAGCATAACAATACCTTGAAGTTCTTATTTGTCTAGCACATCCATGGCACATACTTATAGCATCCATTCATGACAAGATATATTTGGTTCATAGTGTGAACAAGGGGCCTTTTAGAGCACTCTCTAGCCCTTGACCAGTGTCCAAGCTAGATTTCGCTTAGATATGAGTGTCAAATCATGTTGGGGGTCAGAATAGAAGTATTTGAGAGGCCGAAAATATTCATAAATGCATCGTTCATGGAAGTGCATGGATTTTCTCATATACAATCACAAATTTTTCTCATAGTGCGTGATGAGGGTTGTGTTAGCCTACACACTTTCCATGCGCTTCCTTTGGTGAATTTGTGCACTTTAATTTTTGAACCAAGTGTATAGTTTTTGTGCCTTTTGATGGATTTTGGTGTTGTAGGTGAACTAATTGCTGCTGGCATTGATGTCTTTGTTCAACCATTGTGTGTAATTATACGGATGATTTTTCAGTGATAACATATGCCCCCTTATGTGTGAGGTTAGGAGAATACATATAGACAAAATACATCAATGTTTATTTTTTTGAGAGTTCCATTTTCAGAAAGAGTGAAGAGAGGAACTACAAGAGCGATTCGCCGGAGGGAGAGGGAAAATTGTGGGACCCAAACCTTTCTCTAGGGAGAAAAAGAAAATTTCTATACAAATGAGGCAGGCATGCCCTATGCTCGTGTCATGAAACCAAAATATGGGACTGCAACTGATGATGGATGTTGATTTAGATAACTGCAGTGCCCTCAAGAGTGGTTGATAATTGAATATGATGGTTCTGACTGGCGAACTTCCTCTAAAGAAAGTAATGGATGACTGTAAGAATTTTTGATAACTCATAGGCATTGATGGCCTATCAACTTTAGAGGTCTTTGGATGGTATGAAACAACTGCAATGGTCGCATAGTAAGACCCACCTTAACATGAGAATTTGTTGAAGTCGAATGTTATGGGGGTCAATGAAATAAGAAAGAAATGATGATTCTCTCTATGTCAACTGATACTCCTCATTGAAAAGGTAATGAGAGTCGAGATACTATCGCCCTTCTAGAAACTTTGTTGATGTCGACATGAAGGGAGATATGATGCCAAGAAGCTAAGGTATTGTTGAAATCCACTGAGTAATAGATGATATCAGGTACTGATGAGTAACATGAACAAAGTCAATAGGTTGTGGGACTCGAGACTTCCCTTGGTTGGGGTGTTGAGGGATGATTGAAAACAACCATAAAACTAGATATAGCATGAGGGGGATGACTAGATATGAGGTTAAACTAGGACAGAGGCTAACAAAGTGGGAAAACTCATAGATCGTGGGTAAAGAGATTTGGGATACTGAGGGTTTGTTAACGATGTCGATATGAAAAAAGGATGAATGCCCCAACCAAGGGAGACATGGGTTTCTTTGTTGGGTAAAAAGAATGTCATCGAGGATGATGATGAAAAATCTATGTATATGTTGGAAACAAAGGCTTTATACAATTACCAAAGAAGTAAAGAATAATTTAGGTTCAATATACAAATATAGAAATGGGTGCCCTAGTGAAATATGGATTTTCCTA
>JZKD02S1802437.1:710636-724529 GCA_000966675.3 Picea glauca
CAGTCCAAGACACAGGAAAAGAAGGGTCACGGGAAGACAAAGAAGGACACCGGAAAATGGTGCGATTTCCACAAAAGCCCCTGGCACAACACTGATGAATGTCGCTCAAAACAGTTTTCCTAATTAGGACACAATCTTGTGAAAGGGAACTGGTGGAGGGTGGGGGGGGCATGGGTGGGTTTTTGTATTAGGCAAGTGGATGGAGGATAATCTGTAGATCGAGAAATTGATGGTTGATGAGATGGAGGTCTAATGAAACTACGAAGATGCAGTCGATAGAATCAAGATGATATGACCTGGGAGTCCATTGGGAAGGTTAGCAATATGATGAGAATAAGTATGAGGTTCATTCTCGGAAGTGAAAAATACTATCAAGACTCCAAAACCTAGGGTTGTGAAATCAGCATGAGTTTCAAGTTGCTAAGGGGAACTATGAATGGGACGATTCATGTGGGGGAGAGTGATATCGGATGATAGTACCAAAATATGGAATAGGTTAAGATACTACAGAGCCAAGTGTAGGGAACCTAAAGGTAAATTCTAGAGGATGTGACTGAGATATGCAATTAGTGACAGAGGGAGTAACTACATGTCAGTGTCGTACATATACTTGAAGGGGCTCTGAGCTTTCTAAATAAGTACCTGAACGTGGTGTGAGAGAAATGCTCCTCTAGGGAAAAGTGCAAATGATCTCTCAAAGAATGTGAATGTGTATATGGATGGATCAGGATCTCGTGGCTGAGAAAAGATCAAAAAATTGATGCTTTGGGCTCCTATAACAGAATGTGGAAGTTGGGGAAAAGGGGCTATATATAGATGGTCAGCCCAAAATACCACCTCATTTGTACCTGTCACTATTGTTGAGATGACGATAGAGCTGTGAGGATATTTGGATATTACGGGAGTGTGAGGCTACCAATGTGGGAGCAACGAGAGACATGTTAGTGTTCCTATCATCCTGTACATTGTGAATTTATCTATTTTTTTGTGATGGGACTCATGAGCCTATGGGAAATTGTATATAAATTGTTTTGTAAAACATTTTATGACCTCGGTGATATATATATGATGGATATATTTTGATCACTCATGTATTTATGCTTCATGGTTTTATGATGTATGATGTCTATTTCTATGTGTTTTGACAAATGTATAATTCTATGTATATGATGTTTAATGTTATAAATTTCAATCTAATACTAGGTTATCCATGTGATATGCTACTTGATTGAGGTTTCTTGGAATATGTGTAAATGTGATGGAGTCAAAGTTTTCAGATAGGATTCTAAATTGCAAGTATTTGCGAAAGAGGAAAGGATCATGAACATGATATACATTCTTGAGCCGCAGGACGACAAGTTGGGAATCTAACAGAACGCTAAGGTGATGAATGTGGCGATGATTGACCTCAGTGAGGATACCAATGATGACATCATATTTGACTTGGTTATTGGTGGCCGAGCCCAAACATATGCCACTTGAATGGAGTAGGATATGTGATGGGGTATAGATGGCCCAAGTGGCCGAAGTGAGAATTTGGGTCCAGTGGCTAGCACCGTCGGTGTGACTAATGTGGTAGGCTGATGGATGATGCATTTGTCAATAAAATGGATGATAGATCCGACATGAGGAGTGATGGCGGTAAAGAAGACTAAAAAATATACAAATGTGTACAAAGAGAAACCTAAGGTAGGGGGGCTACGCTTAGGCATAAAACTTCTTTAAGTACAGCCCATTGACGAGATCTTTGAGAGGGTAGCCTTATGGAGAGGCCAATATGTAGGCAACTTTAGTGAGGCAATGTTGGAAGATGACGGGTCCATGCCATAATGACTCAAATTTCCCATGGTTGAGAGTGTTGTGGGAGATATCATAGGCTAACACAAGATCACCTTCATTGAATGAGAGAAGGTTGTCATGGCGATAGAAGGTGGCTTTGGACCATTTTTTAGCTGCCTCATTGTGTTGTAATGAATATCAACGGTCTTCATTAAGTGAGTCTAAGGTCAGGAGGCACTTCTCCATTGGAGAAGTTTCAATTAAGAACTCTATTGTGGTACGTAATGTAGGGATTTTGCACTTGAGAGGGAGGGTGGCTTCAATCCCATGGAAGAGGTGGAATGGTGTAAAACTAGTGGCAGTTTTGACTACCATGTGATAATCCCATAATGCGGAAAACAACATATGATTCCACTTGTTATTATGTTTGTTGGTGATACATTGTAGCATGGTTTTGAGGACTTTGTTGACAACCTCAACCTGTCCATTGGACTGAGGGTAGTATGGGGAGGAAAACTCATGGGCGAAGCCTAAATTTAAGGAGATTTCTAAAAATATTTTGTCCTCAAAGTGTTTACCATGATCAAAAACTAACTATTGTGGGAATCTGAACCAAATGATGACATGGTTGAAGAAAAAATGTGTTGTTGTGTCAGTGGTGTTGTTAAATGTGGGCATGAATTTGGCTCATTTGGTGAAGTAATCCAATTCCATGACAATGTACTTGTGTCCATTAATAGATGGAGGATGGAAATTCATGAATTCGATGCCCCATTTATAGAAGGGGTCGACTGTGATGATTAGGAGTAGAAGAGTTGGTGGAGATCATGCTTTGTTTTCATAAAGATGGAATTTGTTGCATCACTTGACAACGTGAATGAATTAATGAAACAAAGTGGGCTAGAAGTACCCCGATTGAATGATTTTTTTGGTGGTGGACATACCTGAGAGGTGACCACCACAAGCGCCACTGTGGAAATCATTCAAGACTCTGTCAGGTTTGTCCATGGTAAGACATCATTGAAGGATGGTGTTAACCCCACATCGATAGAGAATGTCTCCAATAAGGAGGTATCGGGGGGCCTGATGGAAAATGCATCAATGATCATCTCGAGAGAGATGAGCCAAAAATTTTGTGTATGAAGGTAGAAGAGGAGGTCATCATACAAGGGGTAATCCTAGGGGATGAAGAAGAGATGTTCATTAAGGAAATCCTCATTGATCGGGGAAGCTTTGGTGTCCGAGGGGAAAGTCAAAATGAGTTTAGCAAGGACGAGATCTTTCATGATTTTTGGAGTAGAGAAATCTAGATCATATTCATGGAGGATAATGATCCATCAGGAAAATTTTCCATTAATCTATCATTGACTAAGAAAGTACTACATGGGGTTGGACTCTGCTATGACCTTGGTGGTTTGAAGTAGAATGTAATGTGGTAGTTTTTGGACTACGAGGACAACTGCTAATGTGATTTTCTCATCATGATTATACTTCAGGGAGTGGTCCTGAAAGTTTTTTACTGATGTAGTAAATCACGTGTTCACACCTGTCATCCCCTAATTGGATGAGGACTCCCTTTACTGAAACAACAGAGTCTGATAAGTAGAGGATGTAATCGTGATCATAGTCTAGGGGATTAATCAAAGGGTTATTGGATAGGGAAGATTTTAAATCATCAAAAGTTGCTTGATTATGTTTGTCCCATCGAAATGGGATATTATGTCATAGTAGGCAGAGGAAACCATGTGCATGAGTAGTGTAGTCGAGGACAAAGTGACGTAAAAAGTTGGATTTTCCTTGTAGGCTCTATAGTTGGCATAAATGACTAGGTGGTGGAATTTATGTGATATCTTGGACCTTGAGGGGATCCATAATGATGCCATGTTTGGAGACAATGAACCCAAGGAGGTGCCCGACAGTGACGCAAAATACACACTTGAGGGGGTTTAAGAAAATATTGTATTGGCGACATCATTGGAAAACAATGTGTAAGTCGTCTAAATGTTGGGTTCACTTTTTGGATCAATCTGTGAGGTCATCTAAATAAGAGAGGATGATGCAAGAGAGATCATGAAAAACATAGGTCATGGCCCATTTAAATGTAGCATTGGAATTTTTTAGTCCAAAAGGAATGACACGATAAGAAAAGGTACCTGAAGGGGTTATAAAAGTGGTTTTGTAATGATCTGCTGGGTGTATTGGAATTTGATTGTATTCGGAGAACCCATCCATAAAGGATAGTGCCTCATGATCGACACAATCATTGATTATTTCATCGATGAAATGGGTTGGGAAGTTGTCTTTGGGACAAGCATGGTTGAGGTCATGAAAGTTGATGTAGATGTGAATGGTTACCTATTTTTTGTTAACAAGAACGAGGTTGGAGACCCACGAAGTGTACGCAATGGGGTAAATGAACCTGACAACATGTAACTTGTCAATTTCTTCTTTGATAGCTACAACTTTGGATGGGTGGAGGGGGTGTTGATTTTGATGAATGGGGGCGATATCTAGCCAGGTGTCGATTCCATGTTCGACTACAGAAGGATCGAGGCTAGGAATCTTTGTATATGACTAGTAAAAAATGTCCCAGTATTCTTGAAAGAGAGATTTATAAGCAACGATTTCTTGAGGGGATCATGCGAGGCCAATGGTGATTTATTCTATGATGTCAGGTTTAATGGAAATGTCAATTTTGATGGTGGTGGACATGTTGGCCATGTGTCTTTATTCAAAAGCATCAGGGATAGGGATAGGGTTTTTGAACTAGTCAATATGCCATGAAGGATTAAAATCCTTGGTTTTGATTGCACACAAGGAGGATTGGGTAGGAGGGTGAAAGGTCTCTTGTGAAATAAAAAGTTCTCGATGATGGAGCACATTCCATGGGTACTTGGGGGTACTGAGTTCCTCTAGGATATCTTCGTCGCAGTGGACAATGTGAGAATACAGGGGATCCTAGAAGGTGGTAGGGAGAACTGTCAATGGGTAAGTGTTATTTTCCTCAAGTGGTGAGGACATAAAAGGAATATCATGTGCGGTTTGTGATGACTTACTGGATATGAACCCAATGTAATGATACTGTGGATGGTACCTCGTTCGCTAGGGGATTGATGAAGAAATATACCAAATGTCAGTAATGTGAGCCTCTGTGGGGGGTGGTTGAGAGGGCTCTAGACGAGATGTGTGTCGTACTATGGCTATTGTTTGGCGGAATTGAGGTAGAGATGGGAAATGATGAGTGTAATGGCCATATTTTGAGCATATGGCACAAGAGAATTTGGTTCATAACCCTTTATTGCATGTGGTTGAGGACTCCTTAGTAGCAGTGGATGTACTTGGTGGAGTAGCAAGAAATGGGGTTGCTTTAGGGAGTTGGATAAGATTGTGTAACTCAAGAAGAGTAGGACATTTGTGAGTGGGTTGTCCTTATCTTTCTCATAATGTGAAAGAGATCGACGAGGGAGCGAAGCTATGGGATCATTCATCCTTCTTCTTCCCCTAGTGTTGGTGGTGTTTCCACTAGTTGGGAGTGGAGGTGGTGTGGCAGGAGTGTGTAGTAGGATCTTCATCGGTAATCTCTCTGTCTGAGGAGGGAGAGATGGTGTAGGAACCATAGTGGGTGGATGGATATACCATACATGGATTGAGAGAACCATGCTGGGAAGGGTGAGAGTAGCAGCTACCTAGAATTATTGGACTCCAAGTGGAGGGTAGAAAAAGGGAATTTGGGTAATGTCTTGGGGATTGTCTCCCAAACTGAGATTTTACCTTGGAGGGGGAGGGGAATCTAGGACAAGTGGTGCAGTGGGATTTTCAGGGAATTCTTGAGGTAATAGTTCTTCAACTGGTAGAATTTCGATGTGGGGAGGGCCTCGATGAGAGGAGTAGTTTCTCTAATATATATTCTATTAGAAGACACAACACACATGTGTGATGAAATATAAGGGTGTAGGAGAGGTGGTGCTCCATGATATTCCCCCAACAAGGATGGGTCCTTGAATACTCCAGGACCAATGTTGATGACTGAAAAAGAATCTGATTTGGTGCAGACAAGAGGGAGGATGTTATCAATGTTGGAGGAATGGTTAGGCTCATAATGTGTAAGTTGGTAAATGGTGACAATTTTCTCGTCATGGGGGAACATCATCGTACGAAAAATAGAAGAGGCTACCACCTTCATTGCATACATGTAGCTATGTCCAAAAAGGATATTGTAGTCAAGTGGGGCGTCAATAACTTCAATGGCAATTAGGATGGTTTTCCCCCCAAGTTCTACAGGCACATTTTGGAAGATCCCTTCAGGGGATGATGGTTGACCGTCATAATCTCTTAGGGTGATGGTGGATGGTACTAGCTCAGGTGAGACGAGTTTCTACCATACTACATTGAACATGATGCATGTGGATGCACCTTCAATGATGATTCACCGATGAAATGTGATGTTCCAGATATTAACTAGTATCTGAAAATCTACCAGGGCGAGGAGGTGTGGTTCTCCACTATCTAGATCAAAGATGATGAGTCTAGCATTAGCTGGGTCGACTACCCCCAAGGTGGAAAGCAAGGATTTCCACTGAGATGGAAATTTTTGGAGGACCTCCAATACAGACATGGTTGCAGGAGACTATGCTAATTCGTTGACCAGACTTAAATTATGGTTTTCCCTAGCCTGAGGGTTATGTACATTTCGTCGTACAGGCATGTGGGGTACACGGAGGTTTGGTTCAGTGTTAGGGTGGGGAATCATCAATGGTTGTCTGGGTGTAGAGGGAGCTTCTTCTGAGGTGTTTGGGTTATATTCAAAAGGTAGGCCGTATTGATGAATGTGTGTTTGCAGAAGAATATCTTCTTCACTAGCAAGGAGGATATTGTGATCATTCAGATTTCCAAGTTGATTGGGACCTAGGTTTTAATATTTCCCCATTTGTGGTGGAGAATAGTTTACCTCATGTTGGGTATTCATCAAAACTTGGCATGGAATGGGGTTTTGCAAAACATTCGGAGGGGGTGGTTGCAAATAATGTTGTGGGGCCTGCTAGGGGGCAGGTGGTGCCAGAGAGTTTTGCCTGTTCATGGATGCTTTCATCCATTTGTAATCTGAAATTTGGGGGCAATGGTGAGTATAATGTCCATACTCACCACATAGAATGCAAGGGAAGTTAGTTCTGAGGTTATTGTTCTTCCCTTGTCATGGTTGATTGTTATTGTTTCCCCCTTGGGGGTTTTGGTTTCCTTTATTCTGGTTGCCCCTAGTAGGATGACTTTGTTGGGGGTTATTTCCTCATGGTCCTGGGTTGTTGTTGTTTCCATTTTTTCCTTTCTTATTGGAATTCTTCGATTGATGGGGTGTATTTTCCATATTCAACTATTCAAAATCATTAACCTATTGAATGGGAGAGGGTTGAACAAAGTTAACATCAACATGCGGTTGTCCTGGTGAAGGAGCAACCAGTTAGGGAGGGTCAGGAAACATAAAATATATATTTTTTTATGGAGATGATCTATATGGAATATAGGAAGCTAAGTTACTTCCACCACTTTTAGGGTCATATGTGGGATTTGGGGGTGGACCCACACTTGATTGAGAGACTGAATGCATTTGGGGTACTGGTGGGGGTCCCCCAAATGGGTGATGGGGAACAATAGGATATGAATGTTTGTGAATGGGAGGAGGGTAATAATACATCCCTCCATATGGTTTTGGATACTGATTTTCACCATAAGTAGGTGACAGGTGTTGTAAGGGTTGCAGTGTGTCATAGAACCAATCAACCCATCTGCAACATGGAACATCCCAGGTTTGTCCTAGCCAAATGGTATGGGTCTTGGTGCATCAGGAAATAATGTGTACAAGTAACCTTACTGGGAATATATGAGGTCAAAATGTTGGGCCTTGTTGATGGATTCCTCTTCTGATTGAGGAAAAGTGGATTCTAATTTGGATTGAAGAAACCAATTGAGGAATTTTTATTTGGTGGTTTTTTCTTTACACAAAATACATCATCGACGCCATTCATAGATGTGTTCAGTGATATGGATAATGGTGGTTTGTTTAAACTAAAAGAGAATTTCTAAGCTAGTATCATGATGACCTGGTAGTTGCAAAAAGGAAAAAAAGGCCTTGGCCAATGATTCAAAGGTCACATGGGACCCTGATTTTTCATCCACATACCATTTGGCTGAGGAACCAGTGAGAGTTTGTTGAAACAACCTTACATAGATGGAATCATCCATGATGTTGTTTGAAGATCACCATAAGTGGAAGTTCATAACATGGTTGGTGGGATATTCCCCTATATTTCCTTCAAACTTTGGAACATCTAAAGGCAATTTTATAGGCATATTGGGCCAAGTGGCATCATGCAAAATGGGATCATTTGTGAGTTTGGTTAAATCAAGAATTTTGAGGGATGCCAAGTATGGCATAGGGATATTTAGTAGAGGATTAGTTCTAGCCATTATATGTGTAGGTAATGGACCTGTCCCTTGAGGGGGATTGGGTGGGTTTGTACTTCTTCCTTGAGAAGAAGTTTGACCCCTGCCTCCTTTTGAAGGAGAACTAACAGATGGATGGCCTTGGGTATTTGACCCAAGAAAAGTGGAACCAAGTAATGTTGATCCCAAAATAGTAGCACTCACAGGGGTGTGAGATGGTTGAGCCGGTGAGTTGGTGATACTAGGGACTCCTCCTATAATAGGAGGGAGATTCTGCAAGCATCTAGAATGACAAGGATTTTGTGGTCCCCCTATGGTTTCGACTAGAAAAGTGAATGTGTGAAAATGGGGACAAGAGAGAAATAAATGAACAAGATCTTTTGACCTTCACAAAATGGTATAACTCACAATTGCATTTAATCAAATGAACGTCATACATAAATCAACTGTAAATACACAAGCATGTGGATAGGTGGATTTTTTTCGCATGGGGAAATAAAAATAAAAAATGCTCGTGTTCTAAAAGACCTATCGTCCTTCCTCTCAATTTAGCACTAGGCCTTCCAATAGCATTCAACAGTGGGGTTTGAAGCCACCAAAAGAGGAACTAGTGAAGGTTGAAGTAATCAATTATAATGAGGGGTAGAGGGTGCATATCTCGAAAGAGTTGGTGATATTTCCCAATAGCCACGCAAAATATGTTCAAGGTGCGATTGTAGCCCACAATCGCCACCTAGGTGGATATCCTATGTTTGGCCACTAAGTACCTCGGTCAAAGTGTGAAATTTATATTTTCAACCTAAGAAATGGGTCATGGTTGGATTCCCTCACAAGAGTTGGTGACGCAAGGACGGATGCATAGAACAACCAGACCTCAGCCTTTGACCCATAGGTATCTCCTTGCCTTATGGTATAGGAACAATCAACTTGGAGGATTTGAAATATCCATATTCTCAACTTCTATAGTTTAAAAATGTGAGAACTTGATAACAGGGGGTTATTTGGATGCCTACCCCCGAGATCCTACCTAGACTAAAAAAATTCTTTTGGCACCTCCTATGGAGGAAACTTTAGTGCGCTCCTAGAAAATTTTTAGATGTGGTGAGATGAGATATTGGGGTCATGGACCAATCTTGTTTGAATTAAATTGGTGTGGATAATTTCCAAAGAAATAGTCGGATCTTTTGGAATTCCTTTGAAGAAATTATACTTCTACCTCCACTATTCTAGTAGAAATTATGTGTGTGAAGAGTGGATTTTGTGAAGAAAGTGAAAAGTGTGTGAAATATTTTAATAAGTTAAGTGTGATATTGCAAAATGTGGACTTCCTGTGGTCCTTACAAATATTCTTAGTCACCTTACTATGTTTATTTGGTACAACATTGTGGAATATTTAAATCCCTAAAGAACTAGCAATGTGGACATATGGGTTCTTACAAGTCCTTTAAACTCCTTAGAATGTTGTCTATACTAAAAAATATTTTGAAACTATCTTATAATTGTAGACATGTCGGCATGTATGGGCCTGTTACTTGATCTTTTAAACATTCCTAGAGTGTTTTCTAAACTAATAAAGCATTTAGAAACTATCCTAAGATTTCAAACATGTGGGCATGTATGGGCCCTTACAAATATTTAAGATGATTTCCAAAACTAAGAGGAACCCTAGGGGGGCTTTGTTCTCTCCTAATGATTTTTAAAGGGAGATGAAATTTCCTTTCAAACACCTTTTCTGATTCCTGAGATCACACTAGGGTGTAGGGGAAGAGCATACTTGAGGGTTAAAATTGATTTCTAGTCCCAAATTAAGTGATTGTGTTTGAAAAAGCAATAACTTCAACCCTAAATTTTAAATTCCAAATGAGCCATCCATGTGGAAACAAAACAAAAAGAATAATAGTGATTATTTTTATGCCTAAGTGCTCATGTTATCTAACCTTTCTTTTGAGAAAGGACTCTAAGTGAAGTGTAGTTGCTTTACAAAGTGCAGGAAATTAAAATATGAAGGCTAGGGACCCTCAAACCATTCATAAAAACCCTCACAATTTGAAAAAATTGAACTTATGCATGGGCTACAGTTCTGATAAGTGTGAAGAGGGTGAAAATTGCACAAAGTGCGTAGAGGAATGAATTTTTCCATGCACATAGTGCGCAGAGTGCACGCATATGGGCCTTGAAACCCGTGCACTTCCTGTCAAGTGTCAGGAAAGAAATTTCCAAGTGAAATACTCTTTCCTTGGCTCGGAATTTTGACTTTGGAAGGTTGGGCTAGGTCGGTTTTGGTACCTTCATATAAAAACAATAAAAAATAAATGCTCTCAAGACTTAAATAGCAAGGAATTTGATACTGATCCCTGGTATGATCACCAATCTATTGTGTTGGTTTTCTCACATGGGTGAGAAAAATCACAACACTTGCAAGCTTAGTTAAATCAACTAAACAAGATAGAAGTTTATGAATTGATTAGATAACCAAATACACATGAAACAAAAAACTAAAAACTAAAAACAACTAAGAAATAAATGTTAGAGAAGCTTGAATAACTAGAACCATGAAAATTAAAAAATGACCAACATATAGCTACCAATGGATCCATATATTGATAGGCTAAACATCGTAGAGAAATGAAAGGACTTCTGAATCCCCTATTCCTCCTTGGGAGGTCTCTTGAGTTCCCTAATAGAGAGCTCTTCTCTTCATGAAAATGGAAAATGACAATAGTGAAGAAATACAATGCCAATTCCCTCAAGAGGTGAGTGGAATGGCCCATGCTATGGTGATTGAATGATTCAAAGAGAAAAAAGGATTCTCAAAGAAGAATTCTTGCAGCATAACAATATCTCAAAGTTCTTATTTTTCTAGCACACCCATGGCACATATTTATAGAATCCATTCATGGAAAGGTACAATTAGTTCATAGTGTGAACAAGGGGCCTTTTAGGGAACTCTCTAGCCATTGACTAGCCTCCAAGCTAGATTCCGCTCATATATGATTGTCGAATCGTGTTGGGGGTCAGAATAGAAGTGATTGAGAGGCCAACAATATTCATATATGCACTGTTGATGGAAGTGTGCATATTTTCTCATAGACAGTCACACATTTTTCACATAGTACGTGTTGAGGGTTGTGTTAGCCTACACATTCTACACATTGTGGGCATGATTCCTTTAGTGAATTTGTGCACTTTAATTTTTGAACCAAGTGTATAGTTTTTGTGCCTTTTGATGGATTTTGGTGTTGTAGGTGAACTAATTGTTGTTGGCATTGATGTCTTTCTTCAACCAGTGTGTGTAATGTTACAGACAATTTTTCATTGATAACAATCATAACTAAACATTTGCAAGAAATAACATAATAATTCCACAAAGAGACACAAACTTTATCATGGTTCATCCCCCCTGGGATACGTCCAAAAATATTTGGATGTCTTGACTCTTTTATTATTCTTCATCAAGGTTACAACACTGTACACATTACATTTCTTTCTCCCAAATGGAAGTTCTATGCAATAACCCTCATAGACTACATACTCCCACTCAGAGGCTGACAAGATCACAGTAGGATCCACATCCAATGAACTACGACCTTACCCTCGATTACCATGATTGATCTAACATACCTCTACTATTCACAATCCTCTATCTCTCTCTTTTTTTCTCTGTCTATCCCCTCCACTATCTCACAACAATATATTTATATTACAAAATGGATTTAATTACCCATTACATAATTGACCAAAACCCTAACCCACTAACCCTAGGTTTATTAGATTTTTCCACTTTCTAACTCCTTGATTGTGGCTGGTCCAAAATATAATCGTTTTCCTCATTGATCCACATATTTCTTCCTTTTGTTGATTTTCATGGTTTCCTGGCACTACTTTTCCATGTTTTCTGGTGTGCACTCCTTCTTTGGTACATTACCATGCATTATTACCATTCCTTTCCATAATATTATATTTTCATCCCTATATTTATCAACATTTCCTTGAATTTTGTTCCAAAATGGCCTGTGACAACAGAGACTTTTTCAACTTGCATACCATCTCTTTGTTTCCCTTCACAACAAATCCTTTTTCTTTCTTCATGTAGATTCTTCTTCCATATCCCCATGTAGGAATGTTATCTTCAAATCCATCTGTTCTACTTCAAAATCAAATGTAGAAGAAACAAATAAAAGAAATATAATTGAAGTTAACTTGGAAACATGAGAAAAAATCTCACTGAAATCAATTCCCTCTACCCGGGAATAACCTTTTGCTACTAACTGAGATTTGTATTTCTCTAGTTTACCTTTTGCATTCAACTTATTCTTAAACACCGATTTGTTTCCAATAAGATTTTTCTAGTCAGCAACTTCACCAGATCCCAAGCCTCATTCTTGTCCAAGGCTTCCATTTCTTCAATCATGGCCTCTTTTTAGAGTTTGATATCCTTTGAATTCACTTCCTTCCTAATAGTTCTAGGATCATATTCAGTAATAAACAAAGAACATTAATTAGGTGGAGTATACCTTTTTGGTTTCCTTATTTATCGAACCAATCTCCTTAATAATTGAGTATGGGGATCTTCTTCTTTTGATTCCTATTCTTCTATAGAGTCTCATTCATCATCCTTCAAATCAAACTCTATTTTCTTTGTTTCTTCCTTCTTTGGTAGGACTTCCTATTTGACAACATCTTTGATTTCTCTAAATACTACATCTTGGCTATACACAACCTTCTTAGTTTCTGGGTTCCAAAGCTTATAACCTTTCATACCATCTTTATACCCAATAAAGATACACTTTTCAACTTTTTTTATCTAGTTTACTCCTGTTTTCCTTTGGAACATGAACATAGAAATCATAGACAAATACTTTGATACGTGTCACAGATGGTTTCTTACCAGTCCATACCTCATGTGGAGTCTTGTCATCCATTACTAATGAGGGTGATTGAATGACTAGGTAGCATGCAGTACCCACTACCTTTGCCCAAAATTCTTGTCCTAACCCGACACCATTGAGCATGCACCTTGCTTTTTTGATATACACAATGTTCACAGAAATCAAAATCAAAAGAGAATATAGACATACCTTCAACCATAACTTTACCGTGCAGTAGTCAAAGTTCCTTCTCTCTGATATGCCCTAGTTTTTCATGCCACAACATAGTCTTTTCTCCATAGACTCTATTATTTTTTCTTCTTCAACTCCATTCTCAAGAACAATGGAACTATTTCACCCATCACTAAAATTTATTCCCTATAGCTTATACATATTTCCAATTTGAACTCACTTCAACAACACCATTTCCCCTCAAGCCATCTTACATGTTTCTTTCTCAGACATTGTTTTTACCCTTGGATCATCCATTTTTCTTACATAAATCAAATTTATGGCCAACATTGGGATGTGCAGAACACCAAGAATTTTTATAATCCTTCCATCCATGAGATTCAACTTGAATTTTTCTTGTCTTATGATTTTGGTTGTTGATTCATCACCTAGGAAAACATCACCTCCATCATACCTTTCATATTCATAGAACCACTCCTTGTGGGGAGTCATATGAAAGGATTCACCTGATTCAACCAACCATTGTTATCGAATAAATTGGTAGGTGTGGACACTAACAGATCTCCCTAGATCCACCTGGATCTAGAGAAAAACAGGATAGGACATGACTCTTTCC
>JZKD02S1802437.1:724579-735845 GCA_000966675.3 Picea glauca
AAAGTATATTCAATGTCAACCTATGCATATGATCAAAGAGTTATGCAATAAAATAAGAGTGATTTTATGGGAAAGGGACATGTCGTTGTATTATATTAAATGAAAGTAGAAGATATAACTAGATCGCCTTGATGTCACAAGCTTCCTTTCAGTGACCCTTGGTTCCAACACACACATTTTCTCTACATTTACATGAAGAAGATCTAGTACAACTTGATAGACCAAATAGAGTCTTCAAGCTTCTATCCAAGTAGATTTCTTCACACAATTCTTTAACCAATTCTTCATTCAATCTTGCTTAACCTTTTACATAAGAAACCTTTGAATATATAGGAGAAGGAGAGATGGTTAAATGGTTGAGGATGATCCCACTAAATCTGAGAAGTCGGTAGGATTCCAACCATGCAAATGCCAACTCATTTTCTAGAAGATTCCATTCTAGAACCTTCGTGACCTCTTCTCTTTTCCAATCTTTGAAACAAGTTCTCACCCTACCTATAGAGTAGAATGTGAACATTTCGCACCCTAAGTTTGGTTTTCTTGCGATAATGAAGGATTTTCACACCCTATAACATAGGAAACATGTGAACTCATCTTAAAAATGTGTTTTTTGGAAGAAGACAATAGTCACTTTTCTCAGGAAAAACGTCTTTGTGGGAGCCTGAATACATTACTTGTAGAGACATCACCAGAGTGACCAAAATAATGTGTAATAGAATGGCCCCCAAAGTATGAGGCTAGAACTTGTGATAGCCTAAATACTTTGTAAAATGCGTGTGTGTTTCAGAAACAAGGAGTGCACCTAATCGAAAACCTGTAAACAACCAAGCATCTGCAGAATATAATACTAATTCTGAGGTAGACATTCCCATTATCAGATCACAAATGAATGGAATCATAAACGTAGGTCATGGCCACCAATCATACACAGTGGATCCATGTTGACAAAATGCTACATAGCCACCATGAATACATTGTGGATCTATGTGAGAAGACTTGAGTTAAGACATAGCCACGTAACATACAAAGTGGATCTATGTGCTGATACAAATCATACATACTCCATCACAACCTGGATCAAAAATATGAGACCCAGGGTCTTCAATCCCGTCACCTGAAAGTACAAATCTAGCCATGTGATTACATGTGCTGAAGTTGAACATAGTAGAAACCACTTGATTACCGGTCATTGATGAAAACCATTAACAAGTGCAAGGGAAATCACCATTTATGTCAATGACTCCCAAGGTATTGAAATACAATCCGAACAAATGAAAATGAATGAGATAAAGTCAAGCACGCGGTGGAATCTCTCGATCAGGGATCAATGATGTGAAACCCCTGTCGAAAGAGAAGAGACCTGCCATTAAGGCATGTAGGTTCCAAGGTACTAAATGATTTCTAAGTCTCATTCCTGGATAATGAGTTGGATTCGACGAAAAAAGACTCATCACAGGAGGGCCTTTATGTATCCCCAATCAATGACACGAAATAAGAAACAGATTTTGAGGGTGAAATAAAGTATGAATAAGGGTTGAAACGGACACAGGGAAGGTCGACATAGTAAGAATGGAAAACTACAGATGGTCGACTTAATAGAGGGCTCATTTGAACTTCTCTTTAACATATGAATGAAACGACCAAGGACTTGGCAGCACTGACTCAAAGACGACCCAAGATATGACCTTGTAGCAAGTCGAATAAGAGACAAATGGGTTTTCCAACCCAGATTCAATTGATGAATAGGGGGTGTCATGTTCAAGAGTGACACTTACTGCCATTAATATGAATATGAAAACATATCCCTTTTCCAAAATTCCCCCCACCATTTCTGGTGAGTACCTCTTTATTTTTACACAAGCTTGAGGAGGATAACATATGCTTGTTGATGTAAGCTCATCCTTCAGATGAGTCCCTCAAATTATATTTAATGAACCCTAGGAAGGAGTGGTTCGGTCCCATTACAGGTCTTTCGATGTTTCTTTAATGAGTCCAAGGATAGAAAACTCGCGGGTTTTTCATGTTTTAAGAGTTCGAAAAACACTTAAAGAGAACTCTCCTAGTTCCTTTTTCATAAAAGAGTTCAATGAGACTAAAAAAGTGATAAACTATCGCTAGTTGAACATTTTCTTCAAATACTTTAACAAGTGTGAAAAGAACAAGATCACTTGGCAATCTTTTCCTTTTTATGGATCGTGAAAAGAGATTAAAGGATACTCCTTTATGTCCGTCGTTTTTGTGTTACCATGACGAGTACGAAAAGATGAGAAAAATAATACTCAGTTACATTCTCATATATTTTAAAGCGCGAGAACGAACGAAGACTAAGCTCGAGTTTTTTTCTAAAAAACCCTAAAAAAGTAGTCGTACATGCGATAAAAAGAAAAAACACCTATACCCCCTCATTTAGACTTCGAAGTTGCGATATCTATGAAAAACCACACTCACAAGGCTATTAGGGTATTAGGTTTTATGGACAATGCAATAAAAATAATATAAAAAATCAATAAAAAATAGTAAAAAGTGAATAAATATGGGTAGAAAGGACCTTTTACCATTTCATTGTTACTTTGCCAAAAATTTGTCCAACATACCTCATTTTCCCCCAAATTTATTTTCTTGATTGAGGGAGGCATAAGCGATCATTCAGTGAACGGTTTCAGCCAACGAGATAATCTCTTGATTCTCTAACATTTCCATGGTTTATTTTTGGTTTTTATTGTCAATTTTTTGGGTTTTGAGTCCATTTTAAGGTCGGAACATGCGCCCAATAATTCTCGCAGGTGGGCTTTAAGGTACCTATGAGAATCTCGCACTGTGAAAAAGATCCACTTGCGAGGGTTGAAAAATGGATTTTAAAGAGAGGTTTTGCTCAATAAAAATTATGCAAGAGTTTAAAAAAAGTTGTTGAATCCCCTCTCATGGTTCTTTTGCAGGTGTTTGACCATCACGATGTTGGAATAGAGAGAAAGTGAACATGAGGAGGATGATGCTATTGTCGGGAATGACCCGGGTACAGTAGCTGCCCTTTAGGACTGTGGGTTCTTGAAATTTTTCAGGATTCCGGGCATGAGAGCTCAACTCAAGTTGTTGGAATACCTGGTCCACATGTGGGATGTGGATCAATAGTTATTTCATGTGGGATTCGATAAGCTAACAAAGCTAACACTAGATATCGAGGATATCTATTTTCTGATAGAGTTGTCATGGCGTGGATACCATGCTACTTTGACCAGAGGTAGAGGCGGCAGACTCCCCATGAGAGAGTATTGTCGCCAATATTGTGTTCTTGAGGAAGAGAGAAGCAAGGGTAAGGTTGCCATTTGGGGGGTCCAATATCTGACCGTGCGAACCATCTTGGTTACTATTGCATTCATGGTTGGGAGCGTGGCTTCTCACATGGATCTCCAGAGCTATTTCTAATACGCCATAGAGTGCACAGAGCCTTGGGTTTTCAACTGGTCAGATGCAATTCTCCGCAGTATGAAGAGACAATTGACGAAGTGCAGAAAGGGTGACTTGAAGCAGTTTGTGTACAAGACACTTTTGGTGTCATTCTTCCGCGAGAGGGTCCCATTGTTGTGACTACAGGTTGATTGGGGTTTACTGGCCCCACAGGATCCGAGGATGTTGAGGTGGTGTAACCTCATGGATCGACACATAGCAGGGCCTATAATCAAGTATAATGATTCATTTTTTGACTGGTTGAGGTCCCATATGCTAATGATCGACGACTACGCATATCCTAGTTTAGATTTCCAAGGGGATCTAGATTTTTTCCTGCCCGAGGATGCTCAGTGGGGTGACTTAGGTAAGAAGTACACATTTTGTTATTTTTAAATGTTTTTGCAAATTTTATCATATGAAATGTTTTTATGTTTATCCAAGAACTAATAAAAAATTTTCTTTTTGATGACATAAATGTGGGGCCGTATCAACCTCCAGGAACATCTCCCATTCAACGATGAGGAGAAGCAGCCCCAGTGGTGAGATGGGATGTCGAAGAATACAAGGCAGTGGAACATAACTTGGAGGGGTTGACCGCAGATGTCCCAGATATTGCTATTGGGGAGATCCCAAGACGTTACTAGTGCCATACTATGGGCGTGTCTGAGTCTCTCAGTCTACTGCTCCATAGGGTAGCCCGAGTAGTTGTTTTTTATCGTGAGCATCATCTGTGATGCTACTTTGTAGAATCTATAGGCTTCGTATTTTGAGATTTTGATCATTGGACAAAAACCTTTTGTAAAAACTTTTGATCGTTATATGCATATATACGGCTTCTACCGGCTTATTTTGTGTTGTGTTATACATGTAATGTGTGATTGATTTATGAATGTCCCAAATGTTTGTCTAACACATAGTTGGCTAAGGCGTTAGTCAATGTATTTAGACATCTAGGAATGTGTTGATATTCAATATAATCAAAATAACGTTCCAAGAGGTGAATTCGTAAATATGCCCATAATAAAGTAGGACTTCGTATAGCATAGACGCTACTTAACTGTAGTACTACTAGTTGCGAATCAAGTCATCTAACCAAGTGGCGGATATCAAGATAAATAACATCAATCAACAATTCGATGACGATGCTATATTTTGTAATATTATTGGTCGCATGACCAAGGCACACACCTCATAGACTAATAAGTTCATTTGTAGGTGCGTAAATCGCCCATGCAACAGAAGCAAGGTTCTGAGTACTACGGCTAGTGCCATCGGTGAAGCCAATGTGGGTGGTGAAGACTCTGACATATGGAAACCAAGCACAATGCAAGATAAGTGGCCGAGGGAAGAGACCAAATAACGAAAAATCATACTAAAGTAACACACAAAAAGTATGATACAATAAAATACAAGCACTCATGCATAGGTGATCTTAAGCATAGTACTTATTTAAGTACAACCCATTTCTAGGTTCACTCAAAGGGATGCCATCATAGTCCACCAACTCATAATCTCCTTTCTCCAAAACTCATCTTATGATATAAGGACATCGCCACATAACTTCAAATTTTTCGATGATCCGGATTATTTTCGGCATGAAATGAGAGCGGAGATATAATAAGGAAATGCACAGAGATATCATGGATATTCAATAATATAACAGAAATGTATCAGAGATGCAACCATAAAAACAAATATATAGTAATACATGATTTCTATTAATGAAAGAAATGTACAGAGACTGTAAAAATACAGAGTGAAAGACTCGCTAGAATGGTGGCAGATTATCTCTGAGAAGAGATGTGACAGCTACTCGCATTCACAAGAAGATGATTACAATGAGGCTCTGAAGGCCCTTTTTACAATAAACGGGAATGCCAAAAGTCATAAACATCGAAAAACCTAACCCTAGGAGATGAAGCGCCAAAAGTCATGTGGGCCCCGTTTGGGTAAGTGAGTACATCAACTTCTCGGGGTCGTAACTTGTGCATACGATCTCCGTTTTAGGCATGTGATAGCTCGTTGGAAAGGTATCATTGAGGATATTCATTTTGGGGGCTCAATCATGTATTCAAATATCATTGAGAACCTCAATATTGAAAAACCTTCACTTGGGCCCTCAAAATGGCCCCAGAAGTTAAAACCTACTAAAAATAGTAAATTGCCAAAATTGATAGAAAGCCATTTTGAGCCATTTGGAAAAGGTGGGTGGCCACTGATAGCCACTTGGATCAATACTCCATCCTTAGGAAATAATGGTATCCATTGCGTTGAGTTCCCGGGGGAGAGGGAAAAACATTTGTTGAATCTTCATCTTATTGAGCTGCTTGTCTTGCTGGAGACGTCACACTGCTCAGTTTGTGGAAATATGTCACGAAGCTGTTGCGGTTGCGGATGATTAACAAGTCAAGATACATGAGAGAATGATGTGTAGAAGGAATCTTTTCACTTTGCTGTAGCCTTGTCGACCTACTTCTGTTGGATAAAAGGTGCTTGGGGCAAGGCTGTAGTGGTTGCAGTGTCCTTTTGTTCTCCTTTTGAATAGATTGTGAAGAAGCTGAATTTTGCAGTATGAGATACTACCTTACAGCACTGTTTAGGTGGGGTAGTAGTTGGAACTACCTCTGGTATCCTGTAGAGATGACCCCCCAGAGTAATAATGACACTACCAGGTTGAGACTCATAGATAACATGGCGTTTCCACATATATGGCTGGCCCAAGAGAACATCACAAACATCCAGTGGGGCAACATCACATAATACCTCATCCTTGAAGGGTTGTATGCCGTATGACAATCGACACTGTTGGCTGACATGAAGATCTCGTCCTTGGCAAAGCCACCCGATGCTATATGGTTGCAGGTGTGGTGTTGTTGACAATCCCAACTGTTTGATGACCTCTGCTGAGATGAGGTTCTTCTGGCTTCCGCTATCAACAATAAAATGCAGCGGGACCCCCTTCACCCACATCTGTGAATGAAAAAGGTGCTCCCCCTCTTATGGATCTGTTGGTTCTTCTGGTTGAATTGCTGCAGCCACGACAATAGCAGTGAGATCTGCATCGATTGTCTATCTTTTACCAGTATTTTCAGAATCAGATTCTGAATTAGGGTTCGGCTCCTTGTCTTTGATCTCGGCCACCAATGACTGTTTTGAGTGACATTCATCGGTGTTGTGCCAGGGGCTTTTGTGGAAATCGCACCATTTTCCGGTGTCCTTATTTGTCTTCCCGTGACCCTTCTTTTCCTATGGCTTGGATTGGTTTTCGGGAGACTGTTTGTTAGGGATGTCTTTGTCATACTTTGGTTGTTGTGGATTTGTAGACCCGAACTCTCGCTTGTTTTGGTGCTTAAATTTCTTCTCGATTTTAACAACATATCGATAGGCAACACCGAGTGATGAGATGTCCAAGAAATTCATTTCAGTTTGGATGTATCTGTGTAGAGCCCCACAATATTTCAGAACCAAATATCATTCGGAGTCTTTGATACCCAGCTTGGTGCACAAGGTATGGAAGCTATTGGTGAACTTTGGAACTGATTGGTCCATCTCTTGCCGTAGTGTGGTCCATCTCATGTACTGGTCTTCATAGTTTCCAACAGGGTAATACTGTTCCTTTATCGCATCCATAAAAAAATCCCAAGTGGGATCGACCCCATATATTATAGACTCCTCTGTGGAACTTTTCTCCCAGTAAGTTTCCCACCAATGTTTGACATGAGGGAGAGCTTTAAGGAGTGCGAAGGTGATATTTTCTTTGTCGAAAAAATTGTGAATAGAGAAATAACCTTCTAGCAAAGTTAACCATTTTTCGAGGGCTTCTGCATCCATATGTCCTTCAAATATAGGAATATCAAAATTAACTTGTAACTTGAAAGGAGAGGTGCCTCCAAAGTGGTTGCTTGATGAATATGTTCCTAATGCTATCAGCAGGCATTTAAGGATGTGGGCAAAATTCTCCATCATTGCGTCCCTCTGTCGCGTGAGAGCTTGCTCAAGCAACAGATTGATAGGATCGTCTGCTCCGTCGATTTTCTTTTCTTCTGCCATTGAGGGTTTCTTGGGTGTGTGAGAGCGATTGTCTTCAAGAGAGACAAGCTCGAGACCCAAATTTCTATACTCAGACCTCATCGAGGACATGCACTGAAAAAATGATCAAGAGTAGCCTGCTTTGATACCACTGATCCAGATTATTTTCGGCATGAAATGAGAGCGGAGATATAATAATGAAATGCACAGAGATATCGTGGATATTCAATAATATAACAAAAATGTATCAGAGATGCAACCATAAACACAAATATATAGTAATACACGATTTCTATTAATGAAAGAAATGTACAGAGACTATAAAAATACAGAGTGAAAGACTCGCTAGAATGCTGGCAACTTATCTATGAGAAGAGATGTGACGGCTACTCGCATTCGCAAGAAGATGATTAAAATGAGGCTATGAATGCCCTTTTTACAATAAAAGAGAATTCCAAAAGTCCTAAACATCCAAAAACCTAACCCTAGGAGATGAAGTGCCAAAAGTCATGTGGGCCTCGTTTGGGTAAGTGAGTACATCAACTTCCCGGGGTCGTAACTTTTGCATACGATCTCCATTTTAGGCGTGTGATAGATCGTTGGAAAGGTATAATCGAGGAGATTCATTTTGGGGGCTCAATAATGAATTCAAATATCATTGAGAACCTTGATCTTGAAAAACCTTCATTTGGGTCCTCAAAATGACCCCGGAAGTTAAAACCTGCTAAAAATAGTAAATTGCCAAAATTGCCAGAAAGCCATTTTGAGCCATTTAGAAAAGGTGGGTGGCCACCGATAGCCACCTGGATCATTTGAATCCTAGCATATAATGATCTTGTTCGTAAAGGAGAACCAAATCACCTTCAGAGAAAACATGTGGCTTGACATGTTTGTCGTATTGGGCTTTAACGCGTTTCCGGTAGGAGAAAGTTCCCCAAGGACAAATAAAAGTGGTCTTGTGTTGGTCTGTGGGTATGATATTG
Source organism: Picea glauca (assembly GCA_000966675.3). Classification (NCBI taxonomy): domain Eukaryota; kingdom Viridiplantae; phylum Streptophyta; class Pinopsida; order Pinales; family Pinaceae; genus Picea; species Picea glauca. Next base: position 733,039 of record JZKD02S1802437.1, read on the forward strand.
ACTTGATTATATTCAAAGAAACCATTCGTTAGAGAGAATATTTCACTTCCAGTATAATCGTCGACGATTTGGTCAAAAAAGGGGGTAGGAAAGTTGTCTTTAGGACAAGATTTGTTAATGTCCCTATATTCAATGCACATGTGGATTGTGCCTTGTTTATTGTCAATCAGAAAAAGATTGGAAACCCAGTCAGTTAGAGACATAGGGTAAATAAAGATATCTTTGATAATTTTCTCAACTTCAATCTTGATAGCGGCTTCTTTACGTGGGTGGACAAGACGAAGTCATTGTCAAACAGGTTTAGCGCCTGGGTATGTCTTAATCACATGTACCACAATGTCGGAGTCAATCCTTGACATTTATTCATAGCTCTATGTGAAGACACCACGAAATTCTTGGAAAAGAGACTTGTAGGTGACAACTTCATCATGGGAACATGAAGCTCCGATCTGCACATTTTTGACAACTCCAAGTTTTATGGATATGTCGAGGGAGATGGTGGGTGAGATATTACTTAAGTTCCCTTCGTAGAACATATCATGTGTAGACTTGGGAATGATACTAATGATTACATTGGTCGATGGGGTCAAGATTCATTGATAACCCTTGATGGTGTGTTTCTCTAGGAAGAGGATGGAATGATGATGTATATCATCCCAAGGGGTATCTTTCACAGACATAATAGACATAATCATCTCGTCTGTAGGAAAAATGAATTGGAATGGATATGGAGATAAATCACCAAGAGAGGGCGTAGAAGGGGTTGCCTATTGAAAGGCTAGATAAGTAGATTCGATCGGACTCAAAGGCATTTTTTTGCCATAACGAATATGATCGCCAGGGTTGGGTACCATCCACGGGTCGTAAGACGAAAAGGTTCTATGAATAGAGGTGGAGATCATGTCGTTCGAGGTGAAAAATAGATGTGGGACATTGGGTGGTGGAATGGGGAAAGTACCCATCAAAGAGGAATATTTAAGAAGACCGACGTCGACATTCTCATATCTAGGGGGGTTTTCGCAATGAAAGGTACGTTGTCGGTATGTGCATCAGAGTGAAAGAAGGCCAATTGGTCTATGGTAACTACTTTTCCTTGATGTGGGAAACACACGACATGGAAAAGAGTGGACACAAATGCATGCATGGAATCGATCCATCTACGGCCAAGTAGAAGGTTGTAATCGAGAGGAGCATCAAAGTCCTCCACTTCAATGTTGACCGTTTTTCCTTCTAACGTAATAGGCAATGAAGGGAGGACACTGCAAGGCTTAAAACCAATTCTATTGAAGGCTTTGAGCGTGTTGTGGGATTCATTCAAAGGAGGAGAGTCCATGACTTTCCAGTGGGTAATAGACATGACACACATCGAGGCACCCTCATCAATAACTGTTCAACAAATATTTTTGTTGGAGACAATAACTTGTATTTGGAATGCAAGTTGAGGGGGTAACCTTGGAATGTGATCTTCCAAGTCAAAAATTATTAAATTTGTATCCTTAGGTTCGATTCCACCAATATCTTTCAACAATGCCTTTTGTTGTATAGGACAACTCTGAAGGACTTCGAGGGTTGACATCGTGGATGGTGCTTGGGCTAGATCTTTGACATTACTATAGTTCTGGGCAGCACATGCATGAGGATTGAAAGCCGATTTTTGAACAACACCCTTTGGGGGAGGGTGAAGGATTGTATCTAGGCTCAGTTATTCGATATGAAGAGGACCATTGGTAGGTGGAGTCATGTGAGATGGTTGGACCAACGAAGGAGGTATTGCATCAACCTTCCCTTTGGAGGAAGAATAATATTTGGCTTGAGTGGTAAGTGTGATGTCATTCTTATTTGAATCACCTGTACAAATTAATACATAGGATATATTGGAGGGGGAAGTTTGGTCATGAATGACCAATTGGGTCTGTTGTTGAGAAGGGAAGGGTTATGAAAACATGGCCAGAGTGGGGAGTTTCAGGGTCCCTTGAAGGAACTTAGTAACCTTGGCTCATCATGGACAATCCTTAGTGTAGTGATCAACACCACAGATAAGACAAGGGTATCGAGGTTTATTCTTATCCCTATCGTCAACAGGTGCTGTTTTGGTTTTCTCAGATTGTGGATTATTTTTATCCTCCTTGTTCTTACCCTTTCCTTTTTTGGATTTATTTTTGTCGATGGGGGAAGATTGAACATAGTTCACCTCAGAAGTCTTGCCGGTGGGAGGGGTAAGAGATAGAGCATTTTGAACATTAGAAGAAATGGATTTGTGGTTGTTGCTAGAGGTTTGGATGGAATGAGATTGGGCATGGAAAGCTCCAATCACACTGTTAGCTGCATGAGAAGTAGCAGGAGTAGTTGAAGTAGCAGAAGTAGAAGGATGAGGTGCATTAGGGAGAAAGTCATAAAGACTAACCATTTGTGATTAAATGAGGTCAAGGTATTGAGCATGACTGATTTCCTATTCTTCTGTGACAACTTCACCCATGGTGATGTCATGAGTGATTTCGTTCATGAATGATTTCGTGAACCACTCTGCCAGCAACTGATCAGGAAGTTCGAGTTTAATGAGAATTCATCTCCATCGCTACTCATGAATGTGATAAGAGATAGGAGTGGCTTTGGTTTGTTTGAAAGAAATCAAAATTTTTGTTCCCTTTTCGTAACGGATCGGTAACTGGTAGTGGGTGAGGAAATCCATAGAAAGGGTGTTGAAGTCAGTGAAGAAACCTTGTGGTAATTCTATATACCACTTTGCGGTGGAACCTGTGAGGGTTGGCTGAAAAATGCATAAACGAATAGAGTCATCCATCAAAGAG
>JZKD02S1802437.1:756694-779553 GCA_000966675.3 Picea glauca
TCCCGATTTGGGTTTCCACGTAAAACACTGGTGTACTATGTATGTGTGTGATTGTTTATTTATTACTGCTCATTGTTGGATAATAATTCTACATTGATATAACATTTGAAGAAAAGGATTATAATTACGTTATTATTGATTCACCCCCCCTCTCAGTAATCCAACATGTGTGTTTTATGATTGGTGCGTTGGTTGTGTGTGTGTTTGGCATTAGCGCTGGTGTTGGTTATTTTCTTTTAGCTTAAATCATGCATTCTGGTTCATGCTAACCTGCGCTGTGTTGATTGCAGGTGCTTGGCTGCTAGGTTTCAGGTGCTTAATGCTAGTGGTTGTAGGTTGCATTGATGCACTGTGCACATATATTCTCCCCTCTCCTCAGTGGCTTGGCATTTGACTTGGGTGTTGGATTTGGTGAGTGGTGTTGTAGGTTGCGTTGAAGCGCTACGCATAACTCAATTCCCCTTGTGGCTCCTTCATTTGGTGACTTGGCGCTTGGGTGTTTTTTCAGGATTTGGTGCTTGATGAGTGGCTCTCGGTCCTATGTTTGGAGATTAGGGCTCGATAGGTGTAGGCCCAATCTTTTTTTTTATTTACCTTTTCTTATTTTACCAAGGAACCCCTCATGGGATTCTCTCTTCACGACTTGCATAGCTTGACTCGAGCACTGGCTTGAATGTTGTGTTGTGCTATGCATTGGAATGTTGTCTTAGGCTCGACGGTTGTGTTGAGCTTGCATTTTTGCGTGGCTTGTTTGACATGTGGGGCACATATAATTCTCCTTGGGCCTCTCCTATGCATTCTGAAAACAATATTTCCTAGTGGGATCTTCCTTGTTGTCTTATTTGCTGATATTTGGTGATTGTGCACTCAGTCTCTGTTGACTTGTTTGTTTTTGCAGGTGCTTTACTTTGTATATATTTTTTTCTTTTCTGTACAGCGTGTGGGCTGCCTTTTTTTTTCAGGCTTTTTGACAGGACTTGTATTGGACATGCTTTCATGGATTTGCGCTTGGGTGCTAGGTTTTGGGTTTGACTTAAGTTTGTTGTCTTGGTTGTATACTTTCCTTATGGCGCCATGTGTGCTTGATTTCCCATGTGGCCTCGACTTTAGAGCGAATTCCCTTGACCTTGTTGTCTCTTGGGTGAAACCTTGTGATATGTTATGATTTGGCTTAGCTCATGGACCATGGTCGACATACAGAGATTGGGCCTCAAACCCAATAAATTTATTATTATTTTTTTTTGGGGGGGGGGGGGTTCATTTCTATTATTTATTTATTTTTTATAGGACGTGTAATGCACTGCCATGGCCCCTTCTAGTCTCTTCATCTAGGTGTTGTCGATACTTGGGCTCCTCCCTTGGCTCTTGGTGAAGGCACTTTGTACGATGTTATTATTTGGAATCGTTCTTGGAGATGTGGACTTGGGCGAGATTTGAATAAAGACCCTATAATTTTTATTATTTTTTTTTATGCTTTAGATATGGGTAATTTTTATTGTTTTTAGGGATTCATTTTTTTTGTAGCTTTTACGATTAAATTACAAAATGTTTGTATAAATGCCTTAAATTAGCTTGCTGGTTGTTTGTAATAATTGACTGAGACTATTTAAATATATTAAAAAAAAATCACTCTTACATCCATTTAGGAGTTGGCGTAACTTTTAGATCAGAGTTGGTTACACAGTTCCCAACCAAGTTCTAGTAATAAATGGAAAAGAATTCAGTCTACCTGTTGCCTGGGCTCAGGTCAAGTTAAGGAAGATTTTAGTAATGATTACATTGAATGTCCTCTCTTCTTTATTTAGTAGATATCATTATAGTTGTTAAACTACACCTTATTTAATATTCAATAAATGTAGAGAGAGTTTCAATAAATACCCCTGATTGTTTTACAATATTACAAACTGTAGCTCTTATTAATTCTCAGCCTGTGCAGGTGAAGAGTCATTCTTATAGGTGGCTATAATGAGGGAGAGTATCTCTTTTTCTAATGCACATACCCTCCTTCACTTCTCCTAGGAAGCATTCCCACTCTCACATTCATTCTGAGTAGTCTACTTACGGTTAAAGATCATTTCTGTTTATTTCTATTTTGAGTTGATTCAAGGGTTTTAGGCTATAGGATGGGAGTTGTTTCAGGAAATAGTTTGCATAATTATGTGGGTGGTAAGGCCTTAGGTTTTAGTTTTTAAAACCAAGCTCTGATACCATGTGTAAGGTCTCTTTCCATAGAGCCTTATAAAACACAAGTTAAAAAACTAGAGAATAGATAAATGTCGTCTTGTACAATTTAATCATGAGCATATAACCATTTATTATTCAGTAGAAATTAAATTTATTAATAGCATGAAAATAAATCACATAAAAACCACATAACACAACATATTCAATAGCTTAATGATAATTACCTAACACAGCGTAATATTGAAAATACATACCTTTGTCTGATGTTATTTCTCCAATCTTCATCTGTCCTCATTGCTGCTCTGCCCAAACTCTATCCAACACTGAATCCTTCCTCCCTGCCAGCTAGGAATAGAGCCTATCCGGCTCCCTAGCTCTAGTATTTCATGAGGATTCCTAGACCCTAAGCCCAAAAATCCCAGCAACCGATGCACCCCTGTAACAATCCGCCCAAACTCCAAACCAGAAAAATACAAATGAGAAAACACAGTCCCTAATCTCAAAAAATGCTTCCTTTCCCCAAAGTTTCCAAAAAAATTCCTTCTCCCAAATGCTTCTCCCCCTCATATCTTCCTCCCCATTCACCACCTCCTACCTTCATTTAGTTCCACCCACCTTATCCCTCCATTTAATATCCTATCCCTCCATTCAATGCCTTATCCATTCATATGTAAAGTTTTCTAATAATAAATTAAAAGTTATTAAGACTTTAATTTGTTACCCAAACATTAAATGTGTTAATTAATCAATCAATTAATTAATCAACATATATTAAACAGTAAATAAATAATCATTATTTAACTAATACACATTAGGACAGTTAATTATTTAATTAACTATACTTGATAAACCTTAAGCAACTATTTAACTAGGGTTGTTACATTGCAGCAATCCAATATTATTTTTGGATCAATCATCTTGAACATATTTAGATAACAAAATCAAGCCATGATCATATCCATACCAAATAACTGATAATAGAAACCCGTGAAACAAAAATAAACCTAAATTGATAACCTAAAAATTGTGAATAAAACAAGATCTAGAACAATAAAATAAAAAAATGAATTTAAACTAACTATAAGTTCTAAACAAACATTGTTTATAATTTCCTTTTAAATATGATCTTAAAATTCTAGAAGCTTCAAGTTGACGGAGAGGAGAAAAATATTAATTTTGGGTTTCACAAAATCAAACAAATATAGATAATTCTTATTTTTTTATTACTTTTATTTTGAAATGAGATGCAAAATGAAAAAGAATTTTAATCAATTAATCCCACCAAATGATTTTGTGAAAATGAAAAACCAGCCAAGATATTATTTGATGAATTATTAAACCCATTATTCAAAATAGTCAAACTTGCTAATGAGAAAAATAATGAACACATAATCATAATTTAAACGAAAGTAAACAGTTGATAAAAATTAGCGTTTTTGTTTAAATTGAAATTTCTATGATCGTTTCTAAATTTTGACATATACTCTTGTAATGAATGTCTCATATTATAGTGAATGTATTAAGTTTGTCTCAAAGAAAGCCAATGTATGGAACTATTTGAAGAGGTTGATTCTATAGCTCATTATAATTATCAAGATTCTAATGGGGCCCCTTTAAATTTTGTAAAAATTTAGGGGGAGTTGTTGGGGCACAAAAATTGGCGACTTACTGGGTGAAGCAGTTATCTCTGATCTGGTAAGATTTCATCTCAGGAAGGAAAGAATAAGACTTGAAAAATGATTTAAGCTCCCTAAAATAAATTCACTCCAAGACCATATAGTATTAGGATAAGTTCAATCTTATAACCATACAATAGAATTTTCTTTGTAGGGGATTATAACCCAGAATAATGTCTTAATCAAAGAGTCACGATGTTTATAAAAGAACTTCAATATCGTTGACAGAGCCACTGTTGCCAGAAGGAGTCCATAACCTCGACAGGGATGTCATTTAACCTACTCAAGTGCTTTAATCCCATCCAATAGTTGTATCCACATGATCTATACTTCCATAAAAGTTAATTTAAAAACATATACCTGCTACCTCTCGACCCGACATTGCTTCACTGCCAGCAGGCCTATTCAATACCCGACAAAGTTGTCTTGGTATCATGTGTGCATTTACCCACTACTAGCAAGCCCGTTCAATACCCCGACGGGTTTACACACACTTCCCACACTTAAGTTCTTCCAAACCTCTTATTACACTTTTAAATAATAATACAATTATATATTTATCGATGACAAAGAGAGAGAGGTGATACTAGAGGTTAATTCCAATATAGGTGAATAGCTTATCATGTTATTTATTTTCTTTCGAAACTGGAAGTTTTATCATGGTTTAGAGATTTTAGATTTCCTTTAAGAAATCATCTATAGAATGGGAAAGCACTTAAAAGTGATTCCTTAAGAATATGGATGGCGTAAAAATTTTAAATATCATCGTAATTCTCCAATATTTAAACCATATCTCTAGTGTAATACTTTGGCAAAGACAATTTGAGGACAAAATTAAAGTGACAATTGACTTAAAAAACAATTGTCTGAGCTATATCTTAATATCATGACCTCTTTGAACTATTTCAATTTTCTTCAAAAACACAAGTCTTAAAATAAATGCTTGCTTCGACAATAACTATTTGATCAGAAATATATTGATTCAAAAATATAGATAAGAAGAAAACTCGTTCAAAGCAATCAAAGAAAACAAAAAACACACAACAAACCAAATCAAATTTTATTAATGAGATTCAAAATCAGAGGTACATAAAAAAAAACGAAATAGCAAAAGAACACTTTCAGAAACAATTTAGGCCAAAGATAAACCTGAGCTTTGGGATCTACTAGCATCCCACTATATAATAAATGAAGAACTAAATCACATAAAATCTCATGTGCAAGCCAGTTCTTTTCTTAAGATAGTGATGCATAAGATGTTACTTTGACGCATTATTATTAAAAAATAAAAGAGACTAAAATAAAATAGAAAAATCCTTATTAAGATGAGTGCAGTCCTACTCATGGCACCTTGGGTCAGGGTTGAATTGATAATTCAAAATTACTTATCTCTTTACTTTCCATTAAAAAAATTCATGACGATACTGCGTTTTTGGAAATAAATATTCAACGAAAAGCATAGAGAAAAAGATTTAATGTGGACTTCCCTGACAAAATTCATATTATGTTTCTCTTGGTGTGTCCACTTGTGTTCATACCTGCATTATTAAAAATATAAACAGTGAGAAATAAAACTAAAGGAAACCTACTCATAAACCTATTCTAAACTACTAAATAGATCAAAATGCTAAGTAAAATCATATTTCAAGTGCAGCCACAAGAGCATCTTCAATCCTGCAAGGCATAGAAATTCGAAAATTAGAATAAAAGAATGTAGTATTTGCAGATACAAAAGAAATATGTCATTCTTACCTCCTATATATTCTTTTAAAAACAAAACAAGCATGGCGTTACCATTCTTTTGAAACTTCTTGATGTATGAATCCTCCAACCATTATGCAATCTTGTCATGATATGGGTCATAATGGCATGGAAGAGTGTAAGTAAGTTTGGAAAACTTGTCAATATTATGGGGACCTAACATAACCATCAACCAAGGCTAAAGTGCCACATCCTCCTGACAATTCTCCAAGTGTTCATCAATTTCTTCACATGGAGCATCTAAAAAAATCATGTAATGCTTACTTTCTAGAAATTTAGGTAGAAACAAAGCAAGCACAACTTTATCTTTATCATGGATATTTTTTAGATATGAATCTTCAAGCCATTCTAAGATCCTGTCATAAAATTTAGGATGCAAACTATGACTTTGATGAAATGGATATATCAATGGGGAACACATCATAAGATGATTCATGGCATCAATTAGATTATTGGTTTGAACACTTCCTTTGATGATATTGATCGTTTCAAAATGTTGAGCATAAACATTAAAATTTGAACTAATCAAAGAACGAATATGTAATGTAGAATATTTGATTTCCATAAGAATAGATGCATTGTCTTTTTCAACAATAAATCGTGTAAAATCATATTGCAATATGTCATTTTTCCATGTGAGTGACGAAAGTGAAAAAGCATCAAATCCAACTTCATAAATGTTATGTTTGGAAATAATTGAAACCAAATTTTGGCATATCAAAAAGATTTGATTGTGATGGCAAAGAGTAAGATAATGTGGGTAAAGTATTAAGTCCACCAGAATCTAAGAAGAGATTGGGATATAAAGAGTAAAAGGAATCATAAATGAGCACTTGAAAAGAATATATTGAGCTATGATATTTAACAATGGTATTCTCAAGACATTCCTCTTTACTTTCCTTAAAAATTTCACTCTGTTTTGGTGATAAATTATTCAACATAATATGATCATCTAAATTTGTCTCCTGTATGATAGATAATTCAAAACTTTCATGAAAAACATGTGATATTTCTTGTGGATAAGGTATGATTTGTAGATGAGGGTTTAAGGTTTCTTCTTCCAATTGCATATCTACATCTCTAATCAGTTTCATTGGAATTTTAGAATGCTTAAGATCATTTTCGTCACCTAAGTGTTCTTCGATAATCGAATTTAAGTACTGATTAGAGAAAGGGTTAGAAGAATATGGAAATTCATCTTGACCCAACATCAAATCTTCTTCTACAATGGTCAAGGACTGAGTATACAATGATTCAGAGGAAAAACGAATTTGATTGTCAGTAAGAACCTTTTCAATATATTCTACCTCCCTTGCTTGTTCAATTTTTTCGGATGGATTCCTCTCATCCTTCAAACAAAATTATTCTCGCAATTGAGTGATAGGATTTGCAGCCAATTCATCATTCACGATTGAATGTGACTGGATGAAAGGGACGCAAGCATCATAGAGGAGATTTAGTACAAATGTCATGTCATCAAGATTAAATTTATAGAGAACATGATGGATTCTTGTTGAAAATCCTTTTGGAGATGAATTCCCATTGATTAGTAAAGTTTGAAATTCTTCACATAATTGATTGTAATTATATTTTTCAAAAGAATCTAAAAATTCATCTACAAACTAAAACTAATCAATATTATGATATTTTGGAAAATACTCAAACCAATGTTTAATCCGACCCCTGAAAGTGAAATAAAATAATCTGCATAGAACCTTCAAATCAGAAATATCATGCTTGATGCATTTACACCAAAACTTGTTAATATGGTCTTTTGTAGATACATCCCCCCCACCATCAAAGGTGAGTTTGGACAAGCGAGATACTGTCTCGTTGGGAATATCCGGTAATGATAAGTGGAAAGAATGTTCCAACACAGTGATTTGGGGATCCATGGGGAATTAAAAACATTCGAAATAAAAACTCTCGCAAGAACAACTTTTCAGTCTGGCCTGCCTTCTAGTGCATTTCAAGATGACACAAAAGAAGAAGTTATAAATATGGAATTATGACATGCTGAGGGGTAAAACATTTAATCATTAAATTTACCTCTATCCTCATTCTAGCACCATTTTTTGATGGTTGTAAGTCACACACCGTCAACTGGAAGGTCAAATCCAGACTAGGGTTGTCTAAATAACCCAAGCTGTTTGGAATGAAATGACCCGATGGGTTTAATGGCTTCGTTGGCCAACTAAAGTCCTAAAAACAGTAAAAGAAATAAACTAATCTAAAGATGTGACTCTAACAAATGATATATTACTTACTAACGTTTATTAAAAAGAAATGTGAATATACAAATGATTATAAACAATCTATATACAGTTTGCAAGGTTTACTTGTAATCTTGCGAAATGAATTTTCATAATATGCTTCTAAACAAGATAAAGAAAGGAAGACAATCTTTTTGTTTTCTTTTTGAATGTTTAAATATTATAAACTAATAAATACTAAGCAAATACAATTGAAACAATGATACATAAACAATCAAAGCTAATTAATGCAATCATTGTCTCATTCATATATAAAAAAATCCGAATAAAAGAAAAAAATGCACCTACTAACCTCTCATTGATCAACATTACTAAGATAAATTCATCTCTCTATATTTGTATGAGCTCCTCTTCACCCGTGTCAAGTGTAAATCTATGACAAAAGAAAGAATAATACTTCCTGAAGAAATTCAAGGAAGTGTTTCATATTCTGGAGCGAGTTTATAACAACAAAAAGACAAATAATTATATATCTTGTGACCTTGAAATGTCCAATAACTGAAAATGAAAGAAATTCCAATTCTCAGGAATGGTGTTTCTAGCTATCTAGCATCATATGTAAACTCAAAATACTTGAATAGATGATCAGTCACAGATATAAACTAAACCAAAATATAATGAACCATATAAATGAAAACATAACATGAAAAATTATATGCATAACAATCTAAAGCTAGTTCAATACAAATAAAGTTTCATATTCATAAATTATATGAGAAACAATATTAACATTGCACAATCTACAAAAGCACAAAATCCAAAGACTAAACTATTTTCTCATATAGTTTCAACAAAATATGTTCATCATATGGTCTAAGAAGAACTTTTGGGATAATAGACTCTTAAAGATTGAAAACATTAATATATAAATGATAGCAATTAACCATGTATTGATAAAACATACTAAAGCCAATTTAAATCAATGCATAATCAATTATTCAAAGAATATGAAGATATTATAATGAAAATAAAACCATTTTACTCACAGGACAAAAGCCATTAAGAAACCTAGAATTCCATATTCTTCTTTGAAAACACTTGTCCATTCTCCCAAAGATTCCAACCATCCATTACTACATTTGAAAAGAAAAAAAGTTTACAAAAGAAATAATACACAAAAGAGAAAGAATAAAAATCCTCCTCTCAAATTCTTGGATCCCATGGCTCTAAACATTCTCATATATTTATGCAATGAATGAATAGTCTGGGCATCACTAATAATTTCCGCCACCTGAATTTTTCCTCGTAAAGAGACATAAATATCTCTCAAACAGTGCATTATTTTGGGAAACTTTCTATGCCAAAGCTAAATGGGTCCATTTGGGAGATGGGTTTTCAACCATTTCTTCAAATTCCTCATGGTTGGCTGCAATCAATCCCACAAAATCGTGTCTCTATTCTTGATGCATTTCCAAATTTTATCTGTTGTTGCTCATACATTTATTTGCAACAATCCAATATTCTTTTGGGATCAATCATATTGAACATATTTAGATAATAAAATCAAGCCATGATCATATTTGTACCAAATAACTGATAATAGAAACTTGTGAAACAAAAAGAAACCTAAATTAATAACCTAAAAATTGTGAATAAAACAAAATCTAGAACAATAAAATAAAAAATGAATTTAAACTAACTATAAGTTCTAAACAAACATTGTTTATAATTTCCTTTCAAATATGATCTTAAAATTCTAGAAGCTTCAAGTTGACGAAGAGGAGAAAAATATTAATTTTGGGTTTTCACAAAATCAAACAAATGATAGATAATTATTTTATTATTATTATTTTTATTTTGAAATGAGATGCAAAATGAAAAAGAATTTAATTAATTAATCCCACCAAATGATTTTGTGAAAATGAGAAACCAACCAAGATATTATTTGATGAAGTATTGAACCCATTCTTCAAAATAATCAAACTTGCTAATGAGCAAAATAATGAACACATAATCATAATTTAAACGAAAGTAAACAGTTGATAAAAATTAATGTTTTTGTTTAAATTGAGATTTCTATGCTCGTTTCTAAATTTTGACATATACTCTTGCAATGAATGTCTCATATTATAGTGAATGTATTAAGTTTGTCTCAAAGAAATCCAAGGTATGGAACTATTTGAAAAGGTTGATTCTGTAGCTCATTATAATTATCAAGATTCTAATGGGGGCCTTTGAATTTTGTAAAAATTTAGGGGGAGTTGTTGGGGCCCAACAAGGTCCAATGGTGATAAGAGTTTTTTTGGAGAACTAAGGGAGAACTAGGGTTAGCCCATAAGTCCAACAAATGGTTATGTTTCCAGATATAACTCAGAAGGAGAGCTAGGAATGGGTTTGGTGAAGAAGATGTAGTGGTAGAAAGGGATGTTTAGGCCATGGACTCCTACAAAGAAAGATATTGAAAAATGGTTAGAGACAAAGAAGTTGGAGTTCACGTAGAAGGACAGTAAGGGTTCTAGGTATGCATCACATAGTACCTACATAAGTATGTGTTTACTGGTTTGCATGAAACATGTTTTTGTTTATTTCCAGAATTATTACAAGAGTGATTGTTAAGTTTGAAGGATATTCATCTAAATAATCAGATTAGGCAAGTAGTGTGGACTGCTAAAAATATCGCATGGTTGGAAAGAGTTAATAATAAATTTAGCCAGGCAATGGATTTCTAGTTAGACAACATTACTGTGGGGTTTATCACTGAGTTTTTCGTAGATACAACAAAGTCATATACTCTTGCAAAGAAGGATTTCTTAAAGGGACCCAGAGGGTGGTATATCATGTCTCTTTGCACGTCGATCAATATCTTATAACATGATAAAGGAATGGTGACTATGGAATCAGACAACTAGATTAGTCTGTGCAAATAGGGGAGTTGGGGGAAGCACTAAGGAAGATATGAGAAATGGAGAAGGCTCTGGAGAGTATCTAGAAGAAGGAGGCCATGGGCCCCATCATGATGGATGATGGACAGACTAGGGAAATCATAAGGAATGTAGGTGTGACGCGCAACATACGACCCTACCAGTATAGGATAGATAATAATAAGAGGGATGTAGCAGAGCGAGAGGGATTGGATAGCGATGATGAAGAGGTAGAGGTTCTTTGTGCCACAAGGCATATTGAGGATATCTTGCATGACACATATGAGAGGAAAAATAGAGGTATTGGATCTGTTGTAGAAGAAGGCTCTCAATTCCATATCTGAATTAGTGTGGAACCCACAACTCCATGTGCGACTAACACAACTGAAGAAGAAAATGTAGTTAAGCAATAAGTGATTAGTGGTAGAAGAACTTTTGCATGACATGGGTCTAGCAGTAGAAGTGCAAGTTCAACAAGTAGAATTCAAGTATCTACACCGTGTAGGATAAGATCCAACCATCAGGTTACCATAGTTCTGAGGGGACGGGTCAGATGACCTGGAAAAAAATTTGTACATCTATGAGAAGATATGGGCAGCAATGTAGATTACATATGAGGATACAAAGGTTGTGCAGTTTGAAATCACATTTAGAGACCATGCATCAGATTGGTACATGGGTCTCTCAACAAATAACCAAATAGGAACACCTATAATTGTAGCAAATGTGAAGAGTCAGTTAATAAATGAATTTCAGAAGTCAAGTTCAGAAGACTAGTTTATGAATGAAATGACAGAGATCAAACAAAAACCAGGAGAATCAGTATGGGAAGTGGACCAGGATTTCAAGAGGTTAAAAGGTAAGTTAAAGTACACCATTAATGATACAAATCATAGACTTTTGTTTGTTAATTATTTGATTCCACACTTGAAGTATCCTTTAAGACAACAAAAATTCCAAAGTCAAGGTGAGGCCCTATAGGAATCCTTATAACTAGAGGAAAACAGGTACAAACATATATATCTAGCTGAGGAAGGGAAGAAGCAATATTTGAAGAACTTAACATTCCATTTAAATCAGAACAAAGGAAAGGAGAAAAGAGAATATGTCTGGTGTACAACGTGTAGGACAAAAGGCCATAACAAGAATGAGTGTCCATTATTTTTGCAGTATATTGGAGTGGGTATGCCAAACCATTTAGCTTCAGGAGGACGATGGTGCAAGATTTTTAAAACAAATGGGCATCATCCCTATCATTTCCCCCTAATGTAGAAATATCAAACAATTATGAAGAGTACATTTTGTAACTTTTATAAGTCAGTTGGACATGAAGACAAGGACTATAGAACCTTGGAGATGATGAAAGAAAGGATTGCAGATACATACATGGTTCAGGATGAACATGTAATAGGACAATATATGCAGCAACCATAGTATAACATTGTGTAGCAACCATAGTACAATCTTCACAGTAGTTTATAGCACAACCACAGTATAATGTGCAACAGTTTCTAGGGAAACGACAATATAATCTTCCATAACAGTGTGCAACACCATAATAGTACAATACACTACAACCATAGTATAATCAAGGACCTCATTATAACATACCACGCAGACATAATCAGGGCTATAGAGGTGGCTTCAAAGGAGTAGGTCACAGAGGAAGGGGTTTTGGAGGAGGTCGAGGACTAGTAGTGTGTCATAACTATCAAAAACTAGGGAACTATGAAAGAGACTTCCCACAACCACCTGCGACATGTATTTACTATCACACAACAAACCATGAAATAGAAGAAATTACAATACTATTGATAAAACTACAGTATAAGAGGAACCAGACTAATCATAACATGCAATGGATCGGGGTGGAAAACAGAGAAGAGGACAAGAAGAATATTAACATAGTGACCAGAGGTGGAGCCAAGATAGGAGAATATGCAGCTAAGAAGGATCAGGACCAATACTAGTGGATTAGGAAGAATACAATGCCTGAATAGAAGTTCGATCTGCACAAAGAGAAAGAGATATTCAAGGAAGCTAGACAAGAGATCTTGAAGGAGAATATTGTGTCCACTTTAGGGACAAATCTAGTAGATGAGATACCAGTCTATGAAATGAATTCATTATTTTATCAAACCAATCAATATTAGTCTTCAGAACAACTAAGTAACTTAAGAAACTTTTTGGGAGCTTGTGTCAAATTGTTGAGTGATAAAAATTCCTTACAAGTACTGCATAATTTATAAAAAAAAGTGTAATACTAGGGAAGAGGGCATAAAAAGAGTAAATAATATCTGAAATAAGAGAAGAAATAGTATGGAATTTAGATTGAATGCCAACATAGGATATTTCAATATGGGGGATATACTATTAGATTTAAGATCTGAAGTCAATGTTTTGCCAAAGAAAACCTGGAAAGCTATGGGAGAACCACAATTGGGGTATTCACCTATTCAGTTGAAGTTTGAAAATGAACACAAAGTGGTGCCAATAGGAAGGTTGAATGGGATTCCAGTAGATCTAGATGATGTGCACACCATGGTGGATTTTGAAGTCATTGACATAGTGGACAATACTTTTCCATATCCAACACTATTAGGTTTGGATTGGGCCTTTGATAACCATGCTATTATCAATTTGAAGAAAAGAAATATGATATTTGAGTATGGAGGATACATATTTATTGCTCCATTAGATCCCTTAGAAGGAGGCAGGTATGTGGAACCTATGATGAATACTATTCTTTCATAAGATGTGAATCAACTATATAGAACTACCACGTGCGAAGAGGATTATATCAACCCAATTGTAGATGGCATGCTCATTTGGAAGAGTATTAATTGTTGTGATTCATACTCTGACATGGGACTAGAAAACTGGCAACAAAGATTACATGAATTATCTACCAGGAGATGTGCCAGAATGACGTGCGCGTTGAGATGGGTTGGTACAGAGGTAAGAGAGCCTCCTAATTTTTATGGATTAAATGATTTAGAATATTTTTTTATGAAATATGAGGTAGAAGTTATGGGAAATCAGAGATTACCAGCACTATATATTTCTTTAAAAGCTACACCTGCAAGATGGTGGGGTACACACAAGGAAAATATCAACAATTGGTTCCAGTGTAAAAGGTTACTACACATCATATTTGATGCAGAGAAGGAACACATATATGAGGAGAAATATGAGGGATTTGGACAACCTCAAGAAAATGTAGAGAGGTCCATGGTTCATTGGATATTAGTACCATATGAATAATGGCCACACCATTTTATTCACACACTAAAAGACATTCCAAAGAATTGGTGCATAGAACTGGAACAACACAGAGAAATTGCTAACTAGGAAGAGATACAACAAAAATTTATAGTTACATTTTCCTTTGAGCATGATAGTACAAAGACTGATACAACATTGAAAGTGGTAAGAGATGGGATATTTGAAGAACCAGAGTTTGAATCAATTCCAGCATATCTAAGGTAGGCTATTCAGATAGTTAAACAATTTCTACACTATTATCACGTAGTAGAAGCAGAAGAACCAATAGAAGATAATCCACACAATATCGAGATCCTAGAAGTATAAGGTTAAAGGGAAGTAGAAGGTCCCAATATGGATTCAGAATATTATGATGCACCATTAAAGATCAAGAAGGTAAATGTTAGAACTATAGAAAACCCAAATATGGCTACTAATGGAGATTATTGGGATAATAGATAGTAGAAAGAATCACATAATTACTACCTAAGTACAATGACTTATTCCCAACAACATTCTCATAGATGAAGGGATTATAAGGAGAGATAAGGGAGATGAATATCCCATTAAATCTGAATAAATACCTATGATACAACGGTTGTACATATTGAATCCAATATACAAAGAGAAGGTGAAGACATAAATTGACAAGCTGCTAGAAGTTGGTGTTATATAACCTATAGAAGAGTCATAATGGATCATTCCCATGGAAGTGCAAGAAAAGAAGCGAGGAGGGAACAATATTTGTGTATATTTGAGAAAGTTGAATGATTCTTTCCTACATGATCCTTTCCTTGCCCCATTTATAGATGAATTTTTGGAGAATGAAGGGGGGCAAGAAGATTATTCTTTTATAGATGTATTTTCAGGTTATCATGAGATAAGGATTGTGCCAAAAGATAGGCATAAGAAAACATTTGTGATTGATTGGGGATCATTTCAATATATAGTTATTCCATTTGGATTGAAGAATGCACCAACCATTATTTCAAGGGTAGTAGTAGCATCTTTTAAGGACATTATTCATAATTTTTTGGAGTTTCACTTGGGTGATTGGATAGTGTTCAGTTTGTTGAAATATCATGTTGAAGTATTAAGTTTGATGTTGTATAGATGTTGACAGTGTCAAATCTCATTAAATATTAAGAAATGTATTTTCAACGCACCTTTTGGGATTTGTTTAGGGCATGTGGTGTGTAAACAAGGTCTACTAGTTGATCCTGCTAAAATTGTTGTCATAGTTCACTTACCACCACCAAAGTTAGTGCGTCGGTTGAAAATTACATTGGGCCATACAAGATATTACAAGAAATTCATACGAGGATATGCATGTATCACCACACTAATGGAGAAGTTGATGAAGAAGGATACTAAGTACCAGTGGAATGATGAATGTCAAAAGAGTTTGGATATTTTGAAGGGGAAGATGGTCACTGCACCGATTTTAGTATTTCTAAATTGGGCTAAATAATTTCATGTGCATGTAGATGCATTTGCAATTGAATTAGGAGCCATATTAATCCAACCAAGAGAAGGTGATATAGATCACCCTATTGAATTTGCAAGTAAAAAGTTACCAAATTGAGAATAGAACTATAACACTACAGAAAGAGAAGGTCTAGCTATAGTGTATGCTTTGCAAAAATACATACATTACTTGTTGGGATAACACTTTAAGAGGTTTACATATCATTCAACTCTAAGATACTCAGTTAATAAGCTAGTGTTGGGGGGGAGAATATGCAAATGGCTACTCTTATTTCAAGAATTTGACTTTGAAGTTATGGTGAATCCTGGAAGATTGGATGCAGGACCAGATCACTTATCCATGATAATGAATGGAGAAGAACCCAGTAATTTGGAAGACAAATTTCTATATGCACAATTGTTTTCAGTACATATAGTCGATGTTTTTTGTTGACATTATCGAGTTTTTGAGTACAGGATTTGCACCAAGAAAATTTACTACTGCGCAGAAGAAAATTTTGGTTGTTAGAGTTGTAGATTATTAGTTGATTACAGGTCATTTATACAAACTTGGAGCAAATAGCATTCTGAGAATATGTGTGATGGAGCATGAAAGACCCATTATTTTGGTAGAGGTGCATGAAGGTATTGCAAGATGAAACTACACAGGTAATTCTACCGTGTAGAAGGTATTGCACATAGGATTATGGTGGCCAACGGTTCATAAGGATTCAAAGGAATACTTTTAGAAGTGTGATGTTTTTCAAAGACTTGGGAATCCATCTAGGAGGGATGAGATGCTACTGAGACCATATGTACTTTACAAGTGTTCGATAAATGGGAAATATATTTTGTAGGTCCAATTAATCCACCAAAAAGAAGATCAAGAGCCAAATATATTATTATAGTGACGTAATACTTGAACATATGGGTTGAGGAAGCACCAATAAAATATTGCAACACACTTTTTATTTGAGAATCTAGTGACAAGGTTTGGATGCCCAATAATATTGATGGGTGATCAATGGAATCACTTAATCAACAATACAATTTAGGAAATGATTGAATAATTTAATATATACCACCCGAAGAGTACTCCTTACCACCCTCAAGCAAATGGAACAATGGAATCCTTTAACAAGATTTTGGAGAATTCCTTGACAAAGATTTGTAATGTAAACATAGATGATTGGGATTTGAAGGTACCAATAGTACATTGGGCTTATAGAACTACCTGCAATAAATTGATATGACAAACACCCTTTATATTGGTGTATGGAAAGGAGGTATTAGTTCCATTAGATTATTTGATACCAATTCTACGCATTGCAACAATTACAAACATGACAGAAAGTGGCACAACATATGAAGGATTAGCTCAATTGATGGAATTAGAAGAACATAGAATCATGGAAGGTTTCCATCAAGAGGTACAGAAAGAAACAGATAAAGCATGGCATGATAGAAATATCAAGAAGAATAACTTTAAGGAAGGATATATGGTTCTCCTCGATGATAATAAATATTTGCAGCACTCAGGGAAACTCAAAATGAATTGGCTACAACCATATCAAATAAATTATGTCACAGATGGAGGTGTTGTACAACTACAAGACTTAGAAGGAAAGGAAGTGCAAGGAAGTGTGAATGGTAGTCGAATGAAACTTTATAGGGGCAGTTGACCTACTAACTCTCAATAGTTGCAGCATAGCAAGTAGACTTGTACATATTGTAAATAGTAGGATATAAAAGAAGAAGAAGGAAGACAAAAAAGAAAAATGAAGAAAAAACCAAAAATAAATAATTAGAAGGAATAAGTGAGAGACAAATAATTCACGAATGATAGTGCACATCACTTGGTGTGACATAATTTGGAAGATTATGAGAGACATCCTAGGGAAACCCATTTTGGATCCTGCGTAGTGGATCACAGGTTTCTACAACTCAGGCATTATGAATCTGTTGAACATATCACATTTCGGGCGCAGTAAAAGTGTATGCCTTTATGTGAAGAAACTATTGGATAGGGTACATGGAGGTATACCATGGATGAATAGGCCAGTCTCCATAGATGTGAATCTCATAGTCAATATTATAGGGTTTCCTACTAGCAATGTAAATACGAAGATTATTTGGACAATAAAGTCAGGGATAAAGAACTTGCAGATGAAGTGAAAGCATAATTCAAGACAAATAGGGGAACTAGAGGAATAATCCTAAAGGATATAAACTACCATGCAACAATTGTTTCTACAAATATGATGGCTTGCAAAATTTTGAGGAAGTGCATAAAGGAAGAATCCCCAACATGAGTTATAGAAGTAGCTGTGCAGTGTGCAAAGGGTGTAGTGTTTAGCTGGGCACCATATTTTTTGAACCGATTTTTGATAAATTGTAGAGATGCACAGGATAATGGAACAAAATTCCATTACTCCTGGTTGCTAATATTGATAGTGTTGGTGGGATAGAAGGAGCCCAAAATTTCATCATTTTTGGATAGGAAAGGGAAATTTTGTGCAGCGTGCTATGAAACTTTGTGGCGGGTAAAGGACCCCAAGAACTAGTAGGCGAACAATGCAGTATTTTCCATGTTATTGGAAGATATGCAATAGAAGAAAACTAATGTCTATAGGATCCCAATTGAAGTGGTACAAGAAAATGAAGGGATTTATAATTTCAAGTCTTTAAGACACTAGTTGTGGATTTAGGAAAAAAGGGACCCAAAGAAAAACAGGTTGGAAATGAGGTATTTCACATCGTGCGAAGAAGTAGACTGGATCATGAAAGACTGGGTTGTGCAGTGGAAGATTCCTACAACACAAAATAAAGGAAAAAATCCCAAGGATCAAGCGCCAGAAGAAAGAAAATCAAATAAGACAAGAAGTCCAACAGATAATACAAGGAATTTTTTAAAGCACGGTCAAGCCTCAGAAAGTAGTGCAACAAGAAAGAATCCAAAAAAGAAAGAGATTGTGTCGAGGAAAAAAGTAAAAGGGGATTTCAAGAAGGGAGATAGATCTCATCCAACGGAAGTAAAATATGGGGAAGAAACAAAGAAGATAATTGAGGTGCAGACCTCAACCCCAATGAAGAAAAGGACTAGAACACATGAGACAAAAATAAGAAAAAAGATGAAGTATCAAAAGAATCCTCTAACCATCACTATTACAGAGGAGGATGCAGAGTTTGTCACAGATAAATTCCAGGATAGATGGGAGGATGAGTTATGTTTAAAAGAGGCACAAAGGGAAGAAATTATGGTGAAATTATTAGAAGTAAATGACAACCTATAGAGACTTCAACTAAATATAGAGCATCATCCAACAAGGAAGAAGAAAGAAAAATCATAGGAAGCATCAACGCCGAAAGAGAAAGAAGATATCGTGAAGACAATAGTAGTGAGTAGTGACATATTCAAAGTCACACAAGGAATGTTGTAGGTGGATGAAATAGCGCACAGACCAATGAAGGGCATGGAACATCTAGAGTTGGTCCTAGCAAACATACCCACAAAGGAATTATATGGACTACAAGTGAGTGTAATGCAGGAATTATAGTCTAGATTTAGGGTGGATGCCACCAACCTATCGCTCAACAGATAAGTGAAGGAAATTTTGCAAGTTACATGTGAGAAGATCAAACTAGATAAGGAGGAGGATAATTAGTGTGTAAATAACCTAGAAAGGAAACTTGCATAAGTCTACAGTACAATTTGAGACTTCATGCAGACACATGAGGTTATAGCAGAAGAAAGATACATAATATTGCACACACAATGAAGAAGTACAAACAAGATATAGCAGACTTAACAGAGAAATTAAATCCAAGCACACCATCATAAGTACATGAGAAGGGAGAGTAGGAGGCTATTGCACACATAGAGAGTATAGCGCAATAGGTTAAAGAAGTGAAAGAACTGTATGACAGGATTGCACATATTTGGACCATCTTGGAAGAGGATGAGAAGATCCAGCAGCTAGAGCAAAGAGAGGAAAATTTGAATGTGGAAGTTCAGGACTTGAAGATGAGGTAGAAGACGATGTACATATCCCTAAGAATGAGGGTCATGCAGGAGCTGAACAATTTGCAGGAAGAAGTAATTATTGTGCAAGAGGAGAAAGAAGAAAGGTAGGCTCAGTTGGAGCCATTTCAGCAACAAGCCAAAGAAATGATAGAAAAACTCCAAATGGAGAAAGGAAGATGGTAATAGGTGCTATCATAAATTAGAGAAGTGTTGAAAGATAATATGACATCACAATATTTGGAGACACTAGTAGGAAAGAGTGCACATGATAAAGAGAAAGAGACATAATTTGGAAATGAGTTTCATGCACTGGAGGTAGCATTGCAAAAGGTGCACTAAGGCTAAGTAGCTTGGGATGAGCCACATGTTAGTGTTGGGGGCCTGTTGGAGTAGGCATGTTTGGGAGAACAACCTAGAAAATGAGGAATATTGGACCAAGAAGGAGAGCACGCCAAATTTTGAAGAAAAGTAGCATGCATGGAAGGATTTGCAGAAATCCAGCGGCGCAAATGTGGATAAACCTAGATATTTTAGGGTTAAGGTTTTGGAATGTAATGTAAGGGTTTTTTAACCCAATTTTGTAGTATAAATAAGATGTATGGGGTAGATATAAATAGAATCTATATCTTAGAGTGTGTGTGCGACAAGTATTTTTTTGGAGAGTCTTTTTGGAGTTTTTGAGTCTTCGTATTGTTGAGAGTTGTGGGGCTTAGATGGAGTAAGTCTAGAGATGTAGTTTAGGGTCAGGTTGCAAGTTGTGGAACTTGGTGTGATCTTGGTCCACCTCACTACTCTCTATGATGATGTAATGTGCACAATGCCTTTTTATAAATAATAAAAGTAGCAGATGATCTTTGTGGACGTAACCCTATGGGGGTGAGCCACGGTAAAACTATGTGTGCAATGTGTTTGAATGTTTTACTATTTTTTAAATTATGATTAATGGTTAGATAGATGAATGAATGGTTTACTTAAAGCACACACTAGAATAAATATGCAGAATACATGTTATGGATGAATGAATGAATGGATCTAATGAATACTATAATTGAATGCATGGTTAAGTAGAAATAAGAAGTAAGAAAGAACATCCCCCAATCCCTTCCATGAATTTAGACACCTACGTCCTGCAGTCACCCATAAACCATCTCAGGTGAGTCTATGCTATGCGCTCTATGCATGGTGTAGCCTTCTAGTTTACTAGAAGGGCCGATGTTGATAAGTGTTTTTTTGGATAACTAAGGTAGAACCCGAGTCATCCCATAATTCCAACATATATATACCCATGAACCTATACTACCTATACTTCAAAATGACTCCTTTTTACATTCTTATTCAAATGACTAAGAGCCTTGAATTCATCCATCAGTCTACTATTTATTTCATTTTATGTTGCATGATTATTTGTTCTATTCTTATCTTCATCGCTTTAGTTTTTGTAAGTTAATTTTCTTTTTCAGATTCAAATGGATATGATTATGCCAACTTCCTATCTTCATAACCATCTTGTCATTCTAACGTCTCTCGTAATTCTCTCTCCCTTATATTTTTCTTCATCCATCCTTTGTCAATTCCAATTGAATCCCTTAAAGCATACTCTCCATCTCCACATATCCTCACTTTTATTTATCTCATTTATTTTCCTACCACACACTTTAGCATTTTCTTAAACTCATTCATAGGAATCCCTATGATATCTCACCCTAGTATTTTTTCACCCTTTCATGTGTTTTACATCTAGTTGCGACAAAGTTCTCTTTTGTCCAATCCTTAATTCCTCCTCCAATATTTAGATACATATAATCCATTTCCTCCATTTCCATCATTATTATTCTTCCTCATATCCAAACACATGCCCAAATATCTTTACATACCTTTATTGTTATCTCTCATCCTCAATATTATCAATCTTAGGCATCAAGACTTTAATTAATTCGATATTTGATTTCTAATGGCATACCTATGATAACTTGCACTATTTTTACCTTACCCTCATCTTTATTATTGAATTGTCTTCATCTCCATAGGATGAGTCCATCATTTTTCTATGTTCACTCACTGGTGTCCTTCCTTATGTCTTTATATTTTTCATTTAATGCTCTTATGTCACTTTGGAAAATATAGACTTAATATTAGAGTCTAAGGCTATAAAAATCTTTGTGCAATTTAACAATATGTTATTTGAAAAATTTTACTCCTTAATTAAGGGCGATAAAGTATTTTGTGTCCATTTCAATCCTTATGTTAATATTGGTCATGAATTTTCAAATCCATTTCTATTCCTCTAAAACTCCTTAATTATGGGAAATAAAGTCTTTCATGTCCATTTCAATTCATATGTTAGTGTTTGTAATAAATTTTCAAATCCATTTCTATTTCACTAAAACTATTGATCAATCATACTATTGGCATCAGAAGTCACTCTTGGATTGCATAAGGAGTAGATCCTGACACCCATCATTTTATGTCACGATTTTTTTATCAAGAGTGATTGAAAGAGAGCAGACTCAGAATGATATCGTTTTAACTCAGAATCCTGGACTGAACTATATATGAACATGATAGGTCTTAGTCTAACTTTAGTTAGTAGGTTGTAGTAAGGGTAAGCAGAAGGAAGACATTAACGAGAAAATGTAGAGGTCGACCAAAGATGTTAGGCCTTTCAACAACCCAAGTATGAATGATTTAAACATGAGAACCCCTAGAATTTAAATCACATGGAAACTAAGAAATATCACAACGTTACAACAAATCATTTATCATAACACAGTCACAATGGCTCATGCGAATTTGTTGATCATGAACTCCTTAGCATCAGAAATAAAATAGAGTAAATAAGAAATCCAACTTTCATTTAAACAAGAAATGTTGGATGCACATACATGATTAGAGAAACCAATGCTTCATCAAAACCATACAACAGGGAGCTTAGCTCTACCAACGATGCTTTTACAAAATGGAAAAATTGCATACATCTACCCAAAGAAAATAAGAGCAACAAAACTAAGATTTCTTCATTAACAACATTACGTCTGGATGTTTACTAGTAGACTACACCTGCAGTCTCTGGACGGTCATGTGCTTATGTCAGACGCAATCGAAATCCTGGCACCCTACAGAAGAATTGACCTATCTCATGTTCTTTTCTAGGATTTCCATTTATAGTGGAGATGATGTCTAACTACCACCAAAAAATTCAATAACTACCTCCTTGGGGTCGGGAACAACCTGGTCAAATATGCCTTTCAGAATGTGGAGGTCTTCTCACGGTGCCACCTGGATCCACCAACCGACTGCTTGGAAAGACTTGTAGGAAGGTGCGATAAATGGGGCATAAGATAGGAGGTAG
>JZKD02S1802437.1:779603-796227 GCA_000966675.3 Picea glauca
TAGAATCTAACCTTGACCGTAGATCTGGGCGCATAGATTCTAGCCACCCAGATCTGCTTGCCGCTTAACCAAATGTGCATTTGCACCCCAAGCTAGGGTAAGTGGGTTTTTACCCCACTTCTTTGCATTTTCCCACCCAAAGGGGCTTATCTCTTAGGAAAACACACAATTTACAAGAATTGGTGATAACATTAGGCTCCATGGGGGATAGAGTCATCCCTGTGATTCTCTAAGGACTCATTTGTAGTTCCATTTCCGTGCTATTGGGATATGGAGTCATTTATTAAGCCGAAAACAAATAGAAAAATAATATTTGCAAAAATAGAGGAGTTGTCTAAGGCTTTAAATGAAACATTTCTTCGGGAAACACCCATTTACCAGGCCATTAAAATATTCTTCACCCTCCAAATCCTACAAACTGTAAGTGTTGTTTGAGAATACTTCAGAGATTTTGAAAGGTCTAATCCAGAGGGCATCAAACTTGTTGTGTTTTTCTCTATCTTGCCTAGGCGCATCCCACTTACACACCAGATGTCCCAACTCAAATTCTTCTTTTCTTACCTTCCTGTCAAAGGCTTTCTTGACTTTCTGTTGATGACTGCTATCTCTATCCATTACCTACTCCTTGTTCTTTTGTGCTTCCACCAGCTGATGAATTCTTCTGACCATATGATCTAGCTCTTCTTCATAATCTTGAAAGAATTTTTCCACAGGCAAATCCAGTTGAGTGAGAAATATAGCTTCTGTCCCATAAACAATTTGAAAAGGGGAGGTTCCCAGGGACTTCTTTGTTGTCACTTGATCGACCCACAGAGTGAATTTGAGCTTTGAATCCTAGGACTTCTTACTGTCTTCCAACAATATTTTAATGAGCTTGATCAAACTTTTATTGGAATATTCTACCAGCCCATTGCGTTAAGGATAATAGGGGGTAGAATGAATCAGTGAAATGTCAAATTGCTCACAGACCTTAACCATAGGCTCAGACTTGAAAGAAGCATCATTATCAGTGATAATTTTGCTAGGACAACCAAATCTAGCTATAATATCCTCCAGGAAGCTGATAATTACCTTGTGTAAAGCATTCCTAGTGGGGAGAACTTCTATCCACTTGGTGAAGTAATCTGTTGCAATTAGGATCCATCTGTGCTGGCCACTTAAAGGAGGATAAATTTCTCCAATGAATTCCAACCCCCACTGCTGAAAGGGTGTTGAAGCTACTACAGGCTTTAGTGGTAGAGATTTGAGCTGTTGCTTTCCTAAGAACCTTTGGTATTTGATCGAGGCTCTGACTTCTCTACGTACATCGGTGAATAAGGTGGGCCAGTAGTACCCATCCCTGAGAAATTTGTGGGTTGTGGTCTTCTAGAAATGATTCCCTCCACATAGGCTTCTATAGAAGTCAAACGTAACTTTTTGGGCTCCTGTGGGTTCAGACACCTTAGAAACACCCCTAAAGGGTCTTTCTAGTACAAGATCTGGTCAATAAGGAAATATTTGACTGCTTTGATATTTAGAGCTCTTTCCTTAATCTTCCCCGTTTCATTAGGGGGCTTTAGCTCCTGCAGGAAAAATATCACATCTTTATACCAGGATCATTCTGCCAATAGGGGGTTGCTTTGAGGACTACCATCTGACAACTTAGCTTGCTAATTTTCTAAGCGAATGTGTATAAAATTTAACCCCAAAGCCTTACAGTTAGATTTATCTAGGATCTTGGCTAAATCTTTCCCTTTAACCAACTTGGTGGGATTTACTTCCAGGTTAAACTCAAGGATCTTGGCAATCCACTTTCCCCTTCTCCCATCTATGTTAGGCTGTATAAGGATGTCCTTCACAGAGGCTGAAGGAACATATGCAATCACCTTTAAGTGCAAGACATAGACTTTGAAATATTTGAGAGCTTTCACCAAGGCATAGGCTTGTTTCTCCATGATCTCATACTTGATTTCTGCATCTCTTAATGCCTTACTCAAGAAGGAAATGGGTTGCTCTCACCCTTCCTCATTTTTCTACAATAAGACCGCTGCTACTATATCAAAAGAAGCAAAAGAAAAAATTAGGAAATCCTTGGAATAATCAGCACTAATCAACAAAGGTGCCTCATTCAATGCCTTATTTATTTGAACAAAAGATTCCTTGGGATCAGCAGTCCACTTTACTTCATTTCCTTTTCTGAGCATGACTGTGATGTGTTTCACTAACTCAACAAAATTTGAGATGAACCTCCTCAAAAATTTAATCTTGCCCATAAAATATTGGACCTATTTCTTGGATCTTGGGAGAGATAGGGTTTTCATTGCCTCCACCCTACTGGGATCAATTCGCACTCCCTCTGTTGATACTATATGGCCTAATAGTTTCCCCTCCTTCATAGAAAACAAAGATTTCTCGGGGTTCAAGGAGAGGCCAAACCTTTAGCACTTCAAGAAAACCTTCCTCAAGTGACAACAATGTTCTTCATCATATCTAGAGAAGATAGTGATGTCATCCAGATAGATCATCACTAACTGATCTTTCTCCCGAATGAAGGCTATGTCCATGGCTTGCTGAAATGTTGGTCCTGCATTCATCAATCCAAAAGACATTTTGGCATACATGAATGTGACCCAAGGAGTGGTGAAAGATATTTTTTGTCTATCCTCAGGAGGGACTGATATATGATTGTAACCAGAAAAGCCATCGATCATGGATATCCTGGACACACCAGTCACCCTTTGCAATATGTGTTCCATCTTAGGTAGGGGGTAATTGTCCTTCTTTGAGATTTTGTTCAGATTTCTGAAATCAACACAGAGTCTGATTTCTCCACTCTTCTTTCTTACTGGCACCAGATTAGCCACCCACTCAGAATATATCAGAGGGACAATCATTTGGGCATATAACAAATTCTTCACTTCTCTCTCCATGACAGGTAGCAATATGGGGTTAATATATCTTAGATTTTTCCTAAAAGTGTTAGCTTCCTCTTTAGTGGGATCTTGTGCTCAATTACATATGTGTCATATGTCCTAAGGTATTCATAGGTCCATGTAAACACATCGACAAATTATTTTAATAACTCAGTATACTTGGCCCTTTTCTCCCTTGATAGGATGCTCGACAACTTGACGAATTTAGGCTCCTCCTGTGTGTCGATGTTGCACTCAGTTGTATCAGCATTTCCATTTGAAACCCTACCCTTTACTTCCACATCATTCCCATTGAAAATTATTTCTAAAGCAACTAATCCTTTTGGAATGTGATTTCTAGGCAACTGAACAATATGGTGATTAGTAATTTTATTTAAAAATTCCTTAGGGTGAGGGTCACCTTCACGATCAGGATCTTGATCAATGTGCAATGTAGAGAATTCATCGACACATTAAAGAAATTTTCTGATTTCCAGATCATCCTTGAATACCTTCCAATGCTTGATATTGTCCAGTACAGAGGGCCTATATCTTATCTCAACCTCATGTTTGATATTAGAAGGAAAAGGGATCTTAAACTGGCTAGATGAAACAGCTAGGGAATCGTCCAAAGTATTTTCCTCTCTTGGAATAAATGTAATGTTGAATGCACAAAAAAAATTGTCAATTAGGTCCCATACCTTATTTATGTAACTTTTGAGTCGAGGATGCTTAGCCTGATAAGCATTTTTTATCTACTGAACTATCAACTCTGGATCTTCGAACACTGCTACCTCCTCAATTCCCATTTATTTTGCATCCCTTAAACCCAAAACAAGATCCTCATATTCAACCACATTATTGATGGTCTCAAACTCTATCTTGTATGACAGGGAAATGGCTTCTTGACAAGGCAACACAAAAACCACTCCAGTACCAGCACCTTCACTAGAAGAAGCTCTACCGAAGAACATTTTCCACATAGAGGTAGTTCGGGGAGGTATTTCTTGATCAAATATGAGCTATTTTTTTATTTGAAGAGGGGTTTCAGGAGCATCAATGAGCTGCAATAAAGTAGACCCCAAATAAGTATCAAGTGCAAAGATAGGAAGATTGGTGGGGTCTGCTTCATCACTAACAATGTAGGCCAACTAAGCTTCTCTATACAACCTTTTGTGTTCCCCTACAAAGACTGGAATGGTGGCATATGTGAGTTCCATATGTAATGTCCCTCCAATCTTTTTAATCCACGATCTTAATAAAAACATGCCAAACTTGGGGGGGAACATCAGCTACTACAATGTCCACGACCACATGCTTCATGGGAAAATGAAACAAAGATATTGATAGGTCTTTGATGACTCCAAGACATTTCACCCTCCTTGAATCAAAGGAGTAAAAATCATGATAGGCCTTTGTTAATTCTAGTCCCAATTCTTCCATGACTATTTTGGGCATGAGGTTATGGGAAGTCCCTGAATCCATCAGGCAATTATGTAGCACCTTATCATGTATGTTCAAGGATGTGTAGAAGGGAGGGGATGAATCATATCTGTCTTCTACCATGGGACCTAGTATGAATGTTGGATTTTCATCTTGGAGATTTACTGAGTCCGTGGCAAGCTGGGGGGATTTAGATTGTAGAAGTCTAGAGAGGGACCTTTTGAAATCTTCATTTTTAACTAGTTCTGAGAGAAGTGCAAGAATTCTAATTTTTTGAATTTCATGCTCAAAACTAAAGGAAGAAGGAGGATTAGGATCTTATCTTACCTTAGGGATAGGGTCTTTGGCTATTGGAGAAATATTTTGAGTGATCCTTTCCTTGGTAGTGCACGTTTTAGGCTTAGCAGGCCTTTCTGCTACAAGAGGCTGATCAAGAATATCAACCTTCCCTTCGTTCCTCTTTGACCTAAGATTGTATCTATTAGGACTGTTACCTTTGGCCTTCTCCCCCTTACCCAACTTTTTGATTTGAATGTTCATAAGGGATTCTTCATATGCAGATTGAGTCAAATGGGAGAAAGGGGAGGTGTCTCCAAAATAATGGATTTCAGGACCAATCTCATCTATCTCCTCTTCTTCCTCACCAACAACAAGGTTATTTTGAAGAGGGGTTTGGATCCTCTAGTCGTCTCTATCTCTGTTCCTTTGTCCCCTTAACATAATTTGAGGGACATTATTATTTGGCCTCCTGAAACCTCTATTATGAGTACTTTGGGGGTTTCTATATATGTGCTTCCCTTCTAATTCCCACCTTTCCATCCTAGCCGAAAGTGATTTCAGCACTTTAGTTACCTCATCCCCTTGGGGGGGATGGGAAGAGGAACCTGATGAGGAGGGTTCAACTCTCCTACTGTGCATATCTCTATCTGGTTTATTTTTTAGTTGGTCAAAAACCAATATATTTGACTCAAATTCCATAGCAGAATCCTGCATGTGAGCTAAGGAAATGGCTCATCTTTCCCTCAACAAGAGGCAAAAATTGGGATCAAAAGCACTAGCATATGTTATTTTGGCAGAGGCTTTTGAGGGATTTATCTCAGCAGGAATCTTATTGTACATTTTATTGAATCTCTTGGAGAAATCAGAGACAAGCTCTCCTTCCATTCGTTTCAAGGACCCAATCTCTATCATGTAATACATGAAGTCTTTTTTGTCTCCCCACTGTCTCAAGAAGGCATTTTCCAAAGCCTCAATCCCATCGATAGATCTAAGAGGCAGGGCCTTAAGCCATTTCCTTGCCTCATCTTCAAGACTGTGGAAAAAAATCCTCATCCATACATATGCATGCATGATAACAAGATCATCTGTGAAAATGTAAAAGGCTTCAAGGTGTTGTTTTGCAGATATGTCTTCTTCTCTTGTGAACCTGGGTAACTACTTAATGAATCCATCTACTGGAAGGGCATTGAGAGGCTGAAGTAACATAAGGGGAGCATACCTAGCCTCTATTATAGCCTCCATTTTAGTCATGGGGGGATTTTCTCCTACCATAGGAATATTAGGTGGAGGAGAACTAGGAGGAGAAGGAGTTCGAATAGGGGATACTAGAGCTAAGATTTTAGGTAGAATAGGAAACAATGGAGGATTCAGAGAGAAGGATACATGGATTGAATGAGTATATGCTTTTCTCTCTGCAGTAGCAGCCACAGTAATAAAAGGAGGGGTGGAGAAGCTAGGAGTGGGGAAATATCCTATGGTCCTAGGTCTAAACCAAGCTGCAATGTCAGGGGAGATTGGAGTGAAAAAAGGTTCTCCCTCTAGTCCTGGACCAACAGAAGAGAAATCAACAGGAACACCCCCAAAGTTTAGAAAATGGGAAACTTCAGTAAAAGGTCATCTAGGAAATTGAAAAACAGAAAATGGAGTTTCTAAAAGAGGAAGATGAGAACTGTCAGAAGTACCTAGTTCAACAATAGAAGTTTCTCCTTCGAGGGCCCTTCCCCTTCTGACAAGCTTCTCAGGATCTGATTTAGGTGTAACTAGAGGCGACTGTGGATGAGACCGCATGTGTTTTCCCCTCGAAGCCACAATTGAAATAGTAGGTTCGTCATAGTGGAGTCGTCACATTGGAGTCGCTAGGTGCACAATATAAATCTTGTAGGGATATGATGCCTGATGCACCTTCAGAAATAGAGTCTCAATGTCATTCAATCCTAGGGAAAATATTCAACTTCTTCCTCAACAACAACGCTAGAAATGTTGGCATCAGAAGTCACTTCTGGATTGCAGCAGGAGTAGAGCCCGACACCCATCAGTTTATGTCACGATTTTTTTATCAAGGGTGATCAAAAGAGAGAAGACTCAGAATGATATCATTTTAACTCAGAATGTTGGACTGAACTATGTATGAACATGCTAGGTCTTTGTCTAACTTCAGTCAGTAGGTTGTAGTAAGGGTAAGTAGGAGGAAGACATTAAAGAGAAAATGTAGAGGTTGACCAAAGACATCAAGCCTTTCAACAACCCAAGGATGAATGATTTAAACGTGAGAACTCCTAGAATTTAAGTCACTCAGAAACTAAGGAATATCACAGCATTACAACAAATCATTTATCATAACACAGTCACAATGGTTCATGCGAATCTGTTGATCATGAACTCCTTAGCATCAGAAAGAAAATAGAGTAAATAAGAAAGTTGACTGCCATTTAAAAAAGAAATCTTGGATGCACATACATGATCATAGAAACCAATGCTTCATCAAAACCATACAACAGGGATCTTAGCTCTACCAATGATGCTTTTACAAAATGGAAAAATTTCCTACATATACCCAAAGCAAATAAAAACAACAAAATTGAGACTTCTTCATTAACAACATTACATCTTCATGTTTACTAGCAGACTGCACCTATAGTCTCTGGATGGTTGTGCACTTATGTCAGACGCAATCAGACTCTTGGCACCCCACAGAATAATTGACCTATCTCATGTCCTTTTCTGGGATTTCCATTTACAGTGGAGACGATGTCTAACTACCAACAACAACTTCAATAACTGCCTCCTTGGGGTCAGGAACAGCCTGGTCAACTCTGACTTTTGGGATGTGGAGGTCTTCTCATGGTGCCACCTAGATCCACCAATCGACTTCTTAGAAATACTTGTAGGCAGGTGTGATAAATGGGGCATAAGATAGGAGGCAGTGTAATAACAAAAATCAGGTGAGGATGATTTGGCATTCTCGTCATGGAAGAGGGAAGGGAAGTGACCAAGGAAGTGATAGGGGTGAGACACATGACAGGGGGCAGGAGGGTGATAGACAAAAGGAGGAAAGGTGATAGGATATGATTGTTGAGGGAGTACATGTCGCTTATGGTGGGATGATGTGGAAGGGAGTGGAAGATAGATGGCGTAAGGTGGACGATGGAAGAAATCAGAGATGTGACAAAGGGGGGGGCGGCGCTTTAAACCACCAATTCCATACCCCCCCTATTAAAGGTAGATAGGTAAAGGGGGTCCGGAATCCAACCCTGACCGTAGATCTGGGCTCCCCAATCCAGACCATTGAGAGATGCATGTCTAATTCTAGAGCCCCCTTGCTTTAAAGGTAGAATGATGAGGGGGCTCCATAATCCAACCTTGACTATAGATCTAGCGTGCAGATTATGGCCACCCAGATCTACCTGCCACTTAACCAAATGTGCATTTGCACCCCAACCTAGGGTAAGTGGGTTTTTACCCCACTTCTTCGCATTTTTCCACCCAAAGTGGCTTATCTCTTAGGAAAACACACCCTTTACAAGAATTGGTGATAACACATACAATTGAAAAAAATGGAAATAGATGAATGGAAGGATCTCACATTTATGGTGGATAACTTTAACATATTATCATTCTCTATTAAATAGAAAATAATCTTGAGTAACTTTCTCACTCCAAATTATTCAAATTTTCTTTCAATATATTAAATCTATTCTTTAATTATGGGTAATAGAGTTTTTCATGTCCATTTCAATTCCTATATTATTGTTGGTCATAGGTTTTCAACTCTGTTTCTATTCCTCTAAAACTATTGATAATTCATATAATGAAAAAAATTAAAAAAATAAATGACATATTCTCATATTTCTGGTGGACAACTTTGATACAATATCATTATCTATTAAATCTAAAATAATCTTGAATAAGTTACTCATTCCAAATAATTCAAACTTTCAAAAATTATTGAAATTGTAATTTTTTAAAATCTATAACAACTACAATCTCTAGCCCTCACAAAAGCTCATGAGAACCTGACTTAAGCCACTCGCGACCTCCAATGGTGAGATCCTTAGTAAACCCTAGCCTCGACATCAACAATTCTGATCTGGCTCATTTCTCCCATACCAAATTAGATTCTAAGTTTTACTTTCTTGAAAACCTCAACTGATTTGATAACCATAATTCACCCTTATACACACTTACTATTAACCCTAGTTCTCCCTCACTCCCTTCCTCCTACAACCTCTTCTACTAATACTAGTTTACACAACTATCCCATAAATTACAAACTTCAATCTCCATTGGTTAAAACCTCTTTTATGGTCAACAATTTACACAATTATTCCTGATTCCACTCAATAATTCTAATATGTCGAATTATGTGCTCCCTCTTGATGACCTTCTCCCCTCTTCTAACCCTATCTCCCATGCTTTATTCTCACCATATTCCACCGATTACCTCTCAACCGTCATAAATATTTCTTCATTTGATCTCGACCCTCCCACCCTTCATCTACTTGAAAAAGGGTTCAACTTTTCCATTATACCTCATCAGATCCAAGTTGAATACATTATCTTCTCTATAGAATGCATAATGAAGAATCTCCCCACACATGAGACTAGAGAAATTTGGAAAGAATGTGGAATAATTTTATGTCCCTCCAAACCCCCTAAACCAAACCTTACCAAAGAAGAGTTCCAATCCATTCGATGCCTTAATCACAATCCCAATATCATCATATTTAAATTTGATAAGGGAAACACTCCAGTTATCATGAATACCTCAAACTACAATTCTAAACTTCTTGAACTTCTCTCTTCCTCCTCTTATAAACCTCTGTCTAAACAAACTATTAATAAAACAACCTCCATTGTCACCAAAGCCATAAAATATTCTTCCCTTCACCCTAGTATTCAAAAATGCCTCTTTCCTCACAATCCTCAAACCTATAATATATATGGGAAATATAAAATTCATAAAAAATACATCCCCCTTAGACCTATAGTTAGCGCCATAGGCACCCCCACTTATGCCATGTCTTATTGTCTTGCTGACAAACTTCAATGCTTCATTGGTCAAACCCCTTCCTTCATTAAGGATTCCACCCTTTTGATTCTCAAAACCAAGAATCTTTACCTTGGTGAACATGACATCATGGTTAGTTTTGATGTCGTGTTCTTATTTACTGAAATTATAGTTCCTGAAACTATAGGCATAATTTCAAAAACTTGATGACTTTGAAACCCTTCACCTCATTAAAAAAAAATTGAACTCCACCTTCTTCGCCTTCAAAGGGAACTATTATGAACAAATGGAAGGCACAACCATGGGGTCTTTATTATCCCCTATGGTCATAAATATCTTTATGGAACATTTTGAAACACTAGCCATAAACTCCTGGAATCTCAAACCAAAGTGTTGGTTCCAATTTGTTGATGATACCTTCATCATTTGGCTTCATGGTCAGTTATATCAGGAAATGAAGGAAACTTCAACAGTAATCTTAGAAGAAGATAGGAATAATTTAATCAAGAAATCAAATGACATAAGAAATCACACAGTACACTGAGATTTTACCCTGGAAACCCTTAACCAAGAAAACAAACATTCCTTTGAGCATTCTTGTCTCTTGTTTTCTTATTCATTCAGAATAAAAGGTTACATGTCTAACCTTGGTCCACACCTAAGAAATAATCGACATCATACCTTCTTTCATAGGAAAGAACAACCCTGTATAAAAATCAACTTATATATGCATGACCAACAACCTACACTTACACATGCATTAACCTGCAAAAGTGCATTCTAAGATCACCTACAACAATAGCCTTTATGACCTTACAACATGCCTCTTTATAGGATTTACAATGGGAAAACCCCTAAGTATTGGCACTCATAAGAGGTTACAGATCCATGCATATCATTGGCTACAAATCCCACAAATACTAGGATTCTATTACAGTCGACTCCAAGTCGTGTTTACTATTTGACTACTAGTTGACCTTCATTCAGTGTCTAGTTGGTTGTCTCATGCCCACACTTCGACCTCTTGTTAGTTGACTTTTTGTCGATACATTTGACTTTGACTTTACCTGGTTGACTTCCTTGACCTTCGACTTGTTGTCTATATACCTCGACTTTGACCTATTGTCAATCTACCTTGACTTTGACTATCATTCAATTTACCTCGACTAGACTTTCACTGCAAATAATATAAAAACCCATCATTCTCCCACTTGTTGTATTCTTTGTTGAAATAGGAGAATTATGAACTTTTTCTCACAAACTCAGGGAAACAATGCCCATTTCCACTCTACACTAAGAGAACTTCACATCACTCACACAATTGGTCAATGAGTCTGTTATGTTTTCCAACATGTCTACTTTATCTAGTAGCACCTTGTTACTTTCCACCATATCTCTTACAAAATGGTATTGTACATCAATGTGCTTAGTATTTGAATGATAAGTAGGGTTGTTTGCTATAAATATTGCGCTTTCACTGTTGAAACTTACCTTCATATCTCTTTCCAAAACTTGATTCCTGAACACAACCTTTGAATCCATACCACTTCTTTTTTTCCATGAGTGGCTTCCATGTATTCAACTTTTGTTGTTGACAAGGATATGATTGCATGTCACTTTATCATCCAATTTATTGCTCCACCAAACCTCCGTCGATCTATATCTCTAGCCCATTCGGTGTCAACAAATACATTTACATATAATTTACCACTGTCAAGTCTAGGTCTTCCTTGGTATCATATAGCATAGTCCTTCATGCCACACAAATACCTGAATACTTTCTTGACAGTTGTCCAATTCTCTTTTCCAAGTGTAGACATGTACCTACTCAACACTCCCACTACATGGGCAATGTCTAATCGAGTGCATACCATCTCATACATCAGACTACCAACCACACTTGCATAGGTAACATGTGCCATGTCCTCTATCTCTTCATGTGTATTTGGACACTGTTCAACAGTAATCCTTGCT
Organism: Picea glauca; assembly: GCA_000966675.3. Lineage (NCBI taxonomy): Eukaryota > Viridiplantae > Streptophyta > Pinopsida > Pinales > Pinaceae > Picea > Picea glauca. Next base: position 791,199 of record JZKD02S1802437.1, read on the forward strand.
CCCAATGGAATTGGCACCTTCACCATTTTGCAATTCTAAATGTTGAATCGTTTCAGAATTGTTTCAATAAACTTCCTCTGATTCAACCATAGCTTTATAGTGGATCAATCTCTCTTAATCTCCATTCCCATAATGAATTTAGTTGCACCAAGATCCTTCATGTTGAACTTGGAGGATATATGCTTCTTCACCTCCTTTATTGCATCCATGTTGTTTCCAATCATCAACATGTCATCGACATACAAAGCTACATATATGAAACACCCACCTTCTTCCTTGGAATATATGTACTGATCATCTTTGATTCTCACAAATCACAAACCAAGGATGTATGTGTCAAATTTATGGTACCACATCCTTGGTAATTGTTTTAGACCATAAAGGGATATTTTGAGTTTGCACATCAACTCTTGCTTTCCCTTTACTACAAATCCTTCAGGATGTTTCATGTAGATTTCTTCTTCCAGGTCTCCATGTAGGAACATTGTCTTCACATCCATGTATTTTATCTCTAGATAAAATGCTAAAACCATAGACATTAGTACTCTAATGGAAGTTAGTTTTGAAACAGGGGAAAAAATCTCATCAAATTCAACTCCCTCGACTTGGGAATATCCTTTTGCTACATGTCGAGATTTGAAATTCTCAACTTGGCCTACATGATTCATCTTCTTCTTGAATATCCACTTGCTACCAACGGGATTTCTTCCAGTAGGTAAATTGATTAAATCCCTTGTCTCATTTTTGTACAAGGATTCCATCTCTTCGACCATGTTGTCCTTCCATATTTTACCCTATGCTGAGTAGACTACCTTACTCATCATATTGGGCTCATTGTCGGTGGAATTTAGAATGAATGTGGAAAGGAAGTCACGTGGAATATACCTTTTGATTGATTTTCTTACTCTTTCTGAACTCCTTACCACTAGAGTCAATTTTTTGACCTCTTCCTTAGATTCAATCGACTCAGCTAAATCATATTCTTCGTTCCTCAGTTCAAACTACACCGTATCAGGATAATTCTTGTTCTAAGAAACTTCCTAATGCTCTAATTTACCTCCAACTTATATGAACACAACATCTCGACAGTACATTGTTCTCCTTTATGAAATATCCCAGAGCTTATATCCTTTCATCCCTTCTTTGTATCCGATGAAGATACATTTGACTGCCTTCTTTTCCAGCTTCCTCCTCCTTTCCTTGGGAACATGCACAAAAGAATCACAACAAGATACTTTGAGATGTGCCACCAAGAGATTCTTACTAGTGCCAACGAAGGAGACATATTCACCAGATATCTTGCAGTCTCAACTACCTCCACCCAGAATTCTTATGCGTGCCTAGCACCACTGAGCATACTCCTTGCTTTATCCATCAACATTTTGTTCATCTCTCAGCAACTCCATTTTTTTGTGGGGTATATGGTGTGGTGTTTTTGCATTCTATTCCAAACTTTTTACATGAATGATCAAATTTCTTTCCAAAGAATTCACCATCATTTTTAGTCCTCAACACTTTAATCCTTTTCTCTGTTTGGTTTTCCACAAGAGCTTTAAACTCTTTAAATCTCTCGAAAACCTATGATTTCTTCCTCAGGAAATATATCCATATCTTACTAGAAAAACCATCTATGAAGGAGATATAATATATGGATCCACCAACTAAATGCACTATTACCGGTCCAAACACATCACTATGCACCAGTTATAGAATCCCATTTTCCCTTATCGCTCCAGATGGGAACCTCACTCGAATTTGTTTCCCATATATACAATGTTCACAAAAGTCGAATTCTAAATGACATTCAGGGAAACCTTCGACCATACCTTTTCTTTGCATAGCTCAAAGTCCTTTTTCTCCAATGTGTCCCATCCTCTCATGTCATATCCTAGTCAGTTAGACTTCATCATGTCTTGTTGAGTCAATTTGGACTGACAGGCTCGAGGAAAGTCAAGTTGTGTCGACATCGAGTCAAGTCGAGTCACAATCAATTCAATTTAAGGAGAAACAATGTTGTTGCATTGAGTCGAGTCGACACTTTATAACAACTTGTACAGGCTACCAATTTGAACTCCTCTCATTAATACCATCGCACCTATGACCATCTTGAATGGATACTTATGAAACATATTATGTACACCTACATCATTCATCTTCCTTATAGATATCAGGTTTCTTTCCAAACTCGAAATGTGTAGCACACCTGGAAGGGTTCTTTTCCTCCCATCCTACAGTGTTAGTTGGACTCTTACCCATCTGACAATTATGGTTTTCGAGTCATCCCCCAAGAACACATCACCCACATCATATTGTTCATATTCACATAACCATTATTTATGTGGTGTCATATGATAGGATGCTCCTGAGTTGATCAACCAAGAATATTGATTTGACTATGTACTGGTCAACGCCAGGTACACATCAACTCTCTTTTATGAGGTCGCGTTTCTCTCAATCACCTGCTTCTCATTGGATCCAACAATGACTTATGTTTCCTTTGAATTATAGTCCTTTTTATAATGCTCAAATTTACTGCGTTTCCAACATTTTCTCACTGAATGAACCGGGGATTTATATCTACCCTTCAACTTGAACTTTCTACCAAAGAATCTTCCTTTATCTTTGTCTATAGGTCAGCCTCTCACTATGATAGCATATTTGTTCGATCCTTCCATGTTATTTCTTCTGAAAGTAGAGAAGCAACAATGTCCTCTAGCGCTAGTGTGGTTGTATTACTCCCAATAGCCATGGCTAAGCTATCCCAAGATTCTGGTAAAGAAAATAATAGGCAGATACATTTCTCCTCATCAGTGATATTTATATCCACATACGACAACTATCTTAACATGATGTTAAACACATTTAAATTCTTAGTCATATAACTTCCATCACTCATCCTCCGAATATACAGTTTATTTATGATAAACAACGTATTACTATGCATTTCGACTGGTATAATATTCCCATCTTGTCCCATAGTTTCTTGGTTGAATCTTCACCCGATACATTCAACAACACTGAATCTGCAAGACAAACCTGAATCATACATCTTGCTTTTATTTCTAGTTTCTCCCATTCTTCCATCGACATGCCTGTCAGCAGGGTACCTGGATAGACCGTTGTCCATTTTTTTCAATCCACAAGAAGATATTCCATTTTAAGCTTTCAAATCTCAAAATTATGGCCATTGAATCTTTCTATATCTATTCTAGAACTACTCCCCATTCTTTACCATGATCTTTAAAACAATTTATGACTTACGACTCTTACTCTACTGAGGGTTTAGTTCTAAGATTCAAGATTTGCAGATCAAGATATGATATGCTCACCAAAGCATTACACTGCTATGATAACTCACTTGTCAGGGAAGACGTAAGCTCTCATACCACATGTTAGGAAATGAAGGAAACTTCCACACTAATCCTAGCAGAAGAGAAGAATAATTTAATCAAGAAAGAAAATGACACATGCAATCACACAATACACAGAGATTTTACCCTGGAAACCCTTAACTAGGAAAATCAACATTCCTTTGAGAATTATTCTTTATTTTTCTATTATTCATTTAGAATAAAATTTTACATGTCTAACCTTGGTCCATGCCTAAGACACAATCGACATCATATATTCTTGCATAGGAAAGAACAACCATGTAGCCAAATTAGCTTACATGTGCATGACCAACAACCTACACTTACACATGCATTAACCTATTGTAAATACTTTGTGGCCTTACAACATGCCTCTGTATAGGATTTACAATAGGAAAAGCCCTAAATATTGGTGCCCAAAATAGGTTACAGATCCATGCATATCATTGACTACAAATCCCACAAATCCTAGGATTCTGTTATAGTCTACTCCAAGTCAATTTTACCAGTCGACTACTAGTCAGCCTTCATTCGGTCTCTAGTCGGTTGTCTCATGCCCACACTTCGACCTCTTTTCTCTTTATTTTTCATCGATATCTTCAAATTAGACTTTACCCGTTCGACTTCCTCAACCTTTGACTTGTTTTTGATATACCTCGACTTCAACCATCAGTGGATTTACCTCGACTAGACTTTCACTGCAAAGAATACAAAAAACCAATATTCTCCCACTTGTTGTCTTCTTTTCTATAACATGAGAAACCTAAACTTTTTCTCATAGACCCAGGGAAGAAATGGAAATTTTCTCTCTACACCAAGATAAATTTACAACACTCATAGACTTGGTCAATGCATCTACTGTGTTTTCTAGCATGTCTACTTTCTCCAGTAGCACCTTGTTACTTTCCACCATATCTGTTACGAAATGGTATTGTACATCAATGTGATTATTATTTGAATGATAAGCAATGTTATTTTCTATAAATATTGTGCTTTCACTATCGCAACTTACCTTCATAGCTCTCCACCCAAACCTCATTCCTGAACACAACCTTTGAAGCCATACCACTTATTTTCTTCCATGAGTGGCTTCCATGTATTCAACTTTTGTTGTCGACTGTTAGGCGAAAATATTGTCATTTAATTCTGTTGTAGTATTTTCCAAACCATTTAATTTGTCAATCCGAGGTTTGTAGGCTTACGAAGCACATGCACTGTATATGCAGGACTGAAGTAGAAGTAATCTAATCTAAATTGTTGAAATGAAACTAATCTAGGAAAGAGGGAAATTGCATAAAGGAAAATCAATACAACATGTGAAGAGTTAACGACAAATAACATATGTGAGCTCACACAATATATCAATCTCAAATTATATTACAATATTCAAATGAGAAAACATGAAAGAATACCAAAGCTAAGAATCCCCTTCTCCTAATTACAAGACTATCTTCAAAAGCTCAAGCTAATGAGATGAAGAGAGAACACTCTCTTATATACATGAAACAGATAACCATATCATAATTGCAGACCCACTATTCTATCAACCTATTTCTCATTATTACAAAATATAATCCCTTTAAATCCTCACACATATCTCTCATATATCTTAGATAAGATATTCTAACCAAATCTCCATGATCTTCTCCTTGGAATGG
>JZKD02S1802437.1:812681-844669 GCA_000966675.3 Picea glauca
GGATACAGATGCTATAATAAGAGGCTACATAAAATGGTTGACTGTATTGATGTAAAAATTGATGAAGGAATCCCAGCAAGAGAGGTGTACAATAATGAGTCTTCTACAAAAGACATAGCTAAAGGCGAAGATGAACAAGTCCAAGAATCAGAAAACAATGACTCTGAATCAGATGAAGACTCAGACACTCAGACAGACTCAAATCAACAATCAACTACAAATTCCTCCTCTAGAATCATTCAAAAGAATCATCCTGCAAGTCAGATAATTGGAGAAAAAGGAAAAGGTGTACAAACCAAGAGAAAGCTAATCAAAACCACCGAACAATATCAGATAGCTCTCATATCCATGTTGGAACCCAAGAATTTTAATGAAGCCAGCAAAGATGATCATTGGGTTAAAGAAATGAATGAAGAACTCGATCATATTGAGAAAAACAATACATGGGAGATGGTTCAAAGACCCAAAGGTAAAGACGTCATTGGCTCCAAATGGATCTTTAAGAATAAGTTGAATGAGCAAGGACAAGTTATCAGGAACAAAGTGAGGTTAGTCTGTAAAGGATATGTTCAGATAGAAGGACTGGATTTTGATGAAACATTTGCGCCCATAGCAAGATTAGAAGCTATCAGAATGTTTCTTGCCTATGCTTGTCATAAAATGTTTAAAGTCTACCAAATGGATGTCAAGTCAGCCTTTCTCAATGGAGATTTAAGTGAAGAAGTCTATATGGAACAACCAGAGAGTTTCAAATTGTCTGATAACCCTGACATAGTATGCAAGTTGAAGAAAGATTTATATGGTTTAAAACAAGCCCCTCAAGCCTGGTATCACAGACTGGATACGTATCTCAAAGACAAAAGGTTCAAGAGAGGAACAACTGACAATAATCTGTATATTAAGACAGAGGATAATGATTTGCTCATCGTACTGGTCTATGTAGATGACATCATATTTTGATGTAATAAGGATTCACTGGTAAAATGGTTTGCTTCTGCCATGGAGTCTAAATTTGAAATGTCTATGATAGGAAAAATGTCATTTTTCCTTGGTTTGCAAATTACTCAGAGGCCTGAAGGGATGTTCATTTCTCAAGAAAAATATCTAAGAGAAATGTTGAAAAGGTTTCAAATGGAATATTCTAAACCTGTGGGTACACCTATGGTAACTAGATGTAAACTAAGTAAGGATGATGATTCACCTAATGTTGATCAAAGCTCATACCGATCAATGATAGGAAGCTTGTTGTACATCACAGCATCTTGCCCAGACATAATGCATGATGTAGGAATGGTAGGAAGATATCAGGCTGCACCTAAATAGAGTCATTTGCAAGCTGTCAAAAGGATATTCAGGTACTTAAAAGAAACAATGACTTATGGTCTGTGGTATCCCATAAATCAAAGTCTTCAGCTGACTGCTTATTTAGATACAGATTAGGCAAACTGTGTTGATGAGAGAAAAATCACCAGTGGAGGAGCATTCTTCTTGGGTGACTCCTTAGTAGCCTGGCTTAGTAAAAAGAAAGGTTCCATTTCTTTATCAACCACAGAGGAAGAGTACATTGTTGCTACTACCTGTTGCACTTAGGTATTATGGATGATCCAGACACTTGCAGACTTAGAGGTAAAATACACTGCACCAATCCCAATTCATTGTGATAACACTAGTGCCATCAGTGTGTCTAAAAATCATGTATTCCACTCTAAGACAAAACATATTCCCACAAAATATCATTTTCTGAGAGAGCAGGTCACCAATCATATTGTTCAGGTCCATTACATTCCCACTATAGAACAAATTGCAGACATATTTACTAAACCCCTAGCCAAGACACTGTTTGAATATCTCAGACAGAAGCTGGGTGTCATTTCATTTCACACCTAAAGAGCCCATCTTGTTAGGAGGACTTTTGTATTCTTTGAATATCTAATGCCTCCTAAAATTACTACAATAGCTTAGGGGGAGCATGTTTCTTCTTTGACAATGATGTCAAAGGGGGAGTCAGAATTTGGGTGCCTTAGTTGCCATCAATGCCAAAAGGGGAGATTGTTGGCAAATGTTTAACACATAGCATATGCTTGTCATTGATGGCAAGTACAACAATGAAGATGGCATGAGTATAGGAAGAATGTAATAGATGGGCATCAGAAGTAGTTTGGGAAGATGCTACAGAGCAAGCTCGAGAAGATCAGAAGAGATAGTGTAGAGGATGGTTGGCATGCTTTATAGCTAGTATGCACTTGTCATTGATGGAAGGATCAGAGTGTGCATCGATGGAAAAACAGGAACAAAGTAAGCTCATGAGGAATTAGCACAGAGTCGAATGCAGTGCGTAGGTGTGCGCTAGATATGAGGTTAACTCGTGGCTAAAGCTCAAGGGAGATAGCGTACTTAGGATCATAGGCGGATCAAAGGTTGAGGCCTTTGACACTTAGAAATTCTTCCAAGTAAGTAGGATGCGTAAGCTTGGAGGAGAAGCGTCAGTGATCATTGGATCCCATCCCAAATTCCCAATGACCGTTAGATCTCAATGTAGACAAGAGGAGCACGCAGATATGGAGGATAGATCTTGGGCGTTAGATCTGAGTGCAAGGTCCAACCACCGTTGGATCTAGGAGAACCTGCACGTTATTTAAAGTGCAAGGAGTAGAGGCCTCACAAAATTCTGAAAGAAGGAGGACCGTCCATCTTCAGGCAGGACACGTGGACACAGATCAACATTTCGCTGACTAGAGAGTCAAAGGAATGGGGTTCCCTAACCTCTCAAAATCGTGATATGCGAAATCGTGATGTAATCTGAGCTATTAGATCAAGGTCTAATTTGGACCGTTGATCCAAATCCATATCAGAGTTTTGCGAATTGTGACATGGAGATACAAGAAAACAATGCAACAAGAATGTCGAAATCACGATATGCAAAATCGCGATTCAATCACAGCCGTTGAATAAAGATCAGATCTGGACCATTGATCCAAGTCCATTTTGGGGTTTTGAGGATTGAGTGTTGGATATGTCAAAGAATATTAACATCAAGAATCTCGATATCGTGATATGCGAAATCACGACGTAATTGAAACTTTCATATCAAGATCTGATTTGGACCATTGATGCTACTCCATTACGGAGTTTTGTGGATCGGGACTTTGAAGTGACAAAAACACTGAACGTCAAGAGTGTCGAAATCATGATGTGTGAAATCCCAACTGAATATGAACCATCAGATCAAGATGTGATCTGGACCATTGATCTGACTCACGTCATCATACCACGTCAGCTAGGAACACATGGCACAACCAGGTAATGACAAGTGTCAGACTGATTCAACATTTCAGGCATATGTAAGTCACGAATCAGAGTGACGCGTGGTAGTATTCAACATGTGTGAATCCAGGTGTGACGTCAACAGATTTACACCACTTCAGAGTTTCAGAAATTGGGAGATGGATAGATGTCGGAGGATGAGGAGGGGCTAAAGGGAATGAACCTTGTCGCATGGTAAGGTGGAGAAGAGATGGAAAGAGGGGGGAGAATGATACAAACGGTGACACGATAGGAATGGGTCCCTTCATAAATACCCCACCATTCCAGACCCCCCCCCTTTAATTAAAGGCAAGATGGCAAAGGGGGTCCAAAATCGCTTGGGCGTCGTTGATATGGGTGCTCTAACCCTGGCTGCTCGAGCGATGCATGCCCAATTCCGGACCCCCACCCTTCGCTTAAAGGTAGGATGGAAAGGGGGATCCAGAATCCAATCCTGACCATAGATATGGGAGCACAAATTATGGCCGTCTAGATTTTCTCACTGCATATCCAAAGGGTGCATTTACACCCCAAACTTAGGAAGGCATAAGCTCAATTGTGCCAAAGAAGATGAGGAGTCTCAACTGCCAGAGAGGTTGAGAAATCTCAGCAGAACACCCAGTGATGTTCGATGCATGGTGGAAAATGACCAAAGAAGCTGAAGAGTCACAATGATGATCAGATAGAGCACTCAAGTTGCAGAGGAATTTGGTGCAGAGTGTGCATGTAGAGGCATTGCGAATATTGCATGTACAAGGAGCACATGTACTATAAGAACGATGAACAAAGAAGAGATGGGGGTTGTTGTCGTGGGGAGCATTCAAGTGTGAGCAAGGAGGCAGAGCGTAGGAGGAGAGATGCATGGTACAGGAAGGTTGCATCAAAGGGATATGATGCAGAGTGTATAAAAGGTAGAAGACACTGATGCATACATGATAGAGCAACGTAACATAACAACAATAGGGCTGGTAAGCCATTGAATTATTTTATATTGCTGTAATAAGTTTCAATAACAAATAATTTATTATTCAAGGTGGTTGGGAGGTGCTAGCGAGGACTGGTGTCCTCAAAGGTTCAAGTGGGTGCTTGAACACGGAGAGTTGGTGCTTCCTTCTAGTTGGTGCTAGAGAAACCAGGGAGTTGGCGCTTCCTTCTAGTTGGTGCTAGAGAAACCAGGGAGTTGGTGCTTCCTTCTAGTTGGTGCTAGAGAAACCAAGGGGTTGGTGCTTCCTTCTAGTGGGTGCTAGAGAAAATAGAGAATTGGTGCTCTCAGCAAGTTGCAGCTTGAAAAAATAGAGGTTGTAGCCTCAGAATGAGTTGGTGCTCATATGTATGATAATGTAAAGAATGTAGATAAGACTTATCATATAAAGGAAAAGAGGTTTTTACACTATATGGGTTTCCTCATGAATTATCTGTCTCTATCTTTCTCGTATATGTCACTGATGCTTAATGTGCCTTTGTTTATTTCTTTGCATTATGGTGATCATCATTGAGTGCCTTGTAAAGATTTTAAAAGAAGCATAATTGTTTAAGCATGGTAACAACTAATTCACCCCCCCTCTCAGTTGTCCAACAAACATGACCTGAAGGACCAAATGTGATCTTGATGTTGAGGAAGCATATGATAAACCTTGTAGGGTCGCTGTGACAGAGAGATTTTCTCTGAGCGATGGCATAAATTCCCTAGTGATATCATGGCTTGGTACAGGGGTGGCCAGAGTGATAATAATGAGTGCCTATGAGCCTATGGTTGGGTGGAAAGGCACACACCCACAGTTAGTTGGTTGGATGCAACTTGTAATAGATAAGTATTCTCATACCCTAGGCAATTGAGCTGTAATTGTGTAATAAAGTTAGATATACTGTGAATAACCCAAGGATGGATATGTTTTCTTAATGATTTATACTGTATCCCCTTTTGTGTCTTATTGATAGTGTAATTAGGAAGGTAATACATTATATGAATTGGACATGTTTTGTATTCATAAATTCTTGTGCCCTATAGTGGCTTAAACTAGATCCACAAACTGTGAGTTCATCGATCTTGGGCACAGTATCATGTACGCATGTCAAAACTCCTAGTTGTTTGGAGTCCCTTGGAATAGGGATTTTGTTAAATATCGAGAGAGATAGTTCATGCATGCACAGGCTCTCTATGAGGTAGGTAGAGACTGAGAACCACATAAGTTCTAGAGTTGAAGAATGAGCATAAGGGGTGCGCAGAAGGACTCTTCCAAGTGTTAAGTTCAAGAGAAAGAGCTCAAATATCTTAAGCCTTTCAAAGCTAACAAATCTTAGGAAGAGTAGACAGGATGAATTATTGAAAGGGAAGGTTCCCTTGTTTGGAAGACCATCGGAAACAATCTGTTTCGGAAGAAGCCACGGTCTATTGTGACCATTGAATATGGGAAAGAGCATGGAATTTGTTGGCCCTTGACCAAGTTTTGAAGAATGCTTGGTGATATTTGACCATTTTTGGGACTGCGACATCTTGTCAAGGATGGAGTGCAACGCGAAGTAGAAATTAGGGAAGAAAGACCTATTTTTGGGTCCCTTTTAGGGTTTTGGGTTGATGTAAATGGAAATGGATGTTGACCCGTGGGTTTACCCACGCTTAGGCCCATTTTGTAATCTATAAATAGATACTTAGGAAATGTAAGTAGAGGATAGTATTACATCTATGTGATGTATAGCTAAAGGCTTAGTTCTAGTAGCTAGATCTGTGTGATTGGATGTATATTGCAAGTGCTTTGTCTCTGATTGTAAGGAGATTGAAAAGCTAAGTGCAAGTTGTTGTAGTTTCGTGCTGAAGTGCAAGGAAGAAGTATCTAGCGAGATGCGCAGATCTTTTGTCCTATGCGAAGTAAGGGTCACTGAAGCTCTGTGTTGTAACCGCTTGACCGAGATAATATAAATAATAAGACTTTGTGGACGTAGCCCCAGGGTGGGGGTGAACCACGGTAACTTTTGGTATTGTTCTCTATGCTTAGACCTAATGTGTTTATATCCTTCTAGGCTAAGTGCTTGTTGTGATTAAATATATCTAGTTATGCTCTGTGCTTATGATATATGAATAAATGTTAGATCTGATATATAAGATGCTTAGTGCTTGATCTACTGAATCTAATCTATATTTCTGTGGCTAAGTATTGAATCATCTTTAGTCTAATCATTCACTGCGATGCTCTATGTTATCTTTGAAGTACCACAAGGGTTAAATATTGATGAAGGATCTATGCTAAGTGCCCTGTAAAAGATATAATCATAGATCGGTGTCCCAGATAAGGTTGCATACATCTAAGTCCTGCAACCACCCCTGCCTCTACCTCAGGTGAGACTTCATCTGCTTCGTAGGTGTTGTCGAAAGGGCCGGTAGTTAAGGTTTTGTTGGTGCGCTCTTGAGAATTGAACCCTGGGTCTGCTCCTGTGCCAACAAATGGTTCTATTGCCAAGACCTAGAACTGTGATTGTTGGGAACTAAAGAAGAAAATGCTTTGTGTGAAATAATCTCTGTGCATAGATTTGTTGCCCTAGTGGGCAGTATTCTACTTGACCTATGAAGCTTTATGCCAAGAAAGAAAGGTTAGATCTGAAGGAAAGAGGTCAGATCTGCAAGAAAGAGGTTGATACTGAGGAAAATAAGTGAGTTCTGAACACTTTATGCTCTAAGAAAGGTAAAAGTAGAAATTTACGCAGAAAAGAGGTAAGATCTATAAGCTCTAGCCTCTAGTAAAGGTAAGAATAGTTCAGGTTTTAGATCTGAAAGCTTTGTGATCTATATAGGTAAGATAAGTGGAATTTTTTTGTTTCTGAAGAATGAATTTAGGTATGCTTGATAGATTTTGTCCTAGCCTGAAAACTAGAGCATTGTTAGATAAAAGAAAGTTTGATATGAATAGGTCTAATAGGAATAGTGAAAGATATGTTATACCTATGCATAGAAAGAATTTTTGGACTAACCAATGGATGTAAGATCCTGGAAATAAATTTTTGTAGGCTAGCCATCATGATCCTAGCATGCAGTACAAGAAAAGTTGGGGATCATGGATGAGAAAGAGAGGACTAACTCTTTGTTACAATTGCAGAATACCAAGACATCTTGCTAAGGAATGCCCTAGGAGAAACCCTAGCTACCTATGTTGTAAAGCTATGGACCATGAAGTATTGGATTGCCCTAGAATGATTTCTAGAGTTGAAAAAATGAATATGGAACAAGAAAACTCTGAAGGAGATCAAGAGACTAAAATTATGGAAGAACCCCAAAAAGAATCAGAGATCATGTTACTGAAAATAAAAGAAACCCTAGATGATCATAATGATGTCAGTTTGTTAGATATCTTCAAAGAAAAGGAGAAAATCAAAGTAAGAATCGAAGACTTCGACATTGACTGTGCTCTGGATGAGGGAACACCAATGAACATTATGACAGAAAGCACTTGGGAAACCCTAGAAAGGCCTTCTTTGTTCCCTTCACTAGGAACCATCAAATTATTTAAAGACAAAATGGTAACCCTATGTGGAAGAATTACCCAGATAGCTATGAGTACCCATGGAACTTTGACAGAGGATGATTTCAAAGTCATTATATTTATTGAGGACCGTGACCCATCTCCAGCTTTGTTAGGAAAGATTTGGATTGAAAAAGACCAGATCTGGAGGAGAGAAGAAAAGAAATCCCTAGAACAGAAGAAGCAAGAACTCATGGAATTTATGACTAGAAGGATTGCCTACTTGATGGAGGAACAAGAGAATATATACTAGTTGTTAAACACCAGGGACCTGGATGTTGTAGCTATAACAGCATTAGAGGAACCACAGAAGAACGAAATACCTAATCCATATGATGAAGGAGTATGACCCTTGGATCTGAAGAAAGAACCTAAGCAACATGAAGTGACTATGTCTAGAGAAGGTAAGACTCAGAATCGAAAAAGGATGACAGAGACTAAGCTCACTGGGAAAAAGGCTAGGAATCTAAGTAAGAAGAGGGCCAAAATTGGAAAGTTACAAAAGACTCTAGAGGAAACTTCGTAGAAGGAAAAATCACAAGAATTGAGCTTCGTCGAGATATCAGAATAGTGACATCTAACACTTCGCCATGGTGAAAAAATATAGTCATTGGACCGATATACCCTTTCCACTTCCACCCCGAACGGGTCGAAAAGAAATTATGGGTTCCCACTAGACCATTGGACAACACTAGAATGGATAGAATGGAGTTAATGAAGGCCCCATATCCATTGCAAGCAGACCATTGCTAATTTTCCCTACTTAGTCCATCGTGCCATGCACTGAGAATACTTTTTTCTAAGTGAGAATTTGAGCACAAAACTTGAGATTACTTCACCCTGTGATCATTTCCTTATTCCCATATTGTTCATCATAGTCTCTGAATTCATTTTCACTTCTGAGCTAGTGGACCCAAGCTTGTATGTTGGACGATCTTAGCATTGTTGAGAAAGTAGTTGAAGAATTTTTGATTGACATAATGGATGAGAGAGTCATGTCATAGAGAAGGATGTCTATAGGTGTGCAAGCATAATCGATAGGAGGAGTCCAAGCTTCTCCCTCCACTCCTCGCAGAGCAGGACCTTCCAGAACCACAACCGAGACAATGACAAAGCACCAAGATGATATTGCAAATGCCAATTTGATCCCACACATTCTATTGGTTTACATACCACCTTTGAGCGGAAATATTAATCGTGACAGTGTACCCAGAGACTTTGAATACACCTTGATCACCACGTATCTTTCAAAAGGGTTGCGTGTAGTACGTGTTGAGCAGGATAAGCTTGCAACACTGAAATTTAATGATTTTAACCTTGGAGATTGAAAAAACTAGAACATGTTAGATCCACATAAATACTTAACCAATACCAAAGGCATAAATCCTAATAGTGTCCCACAGTCCTAGACCCAGAACCTCGCACAGTCCACACTGCTCAATGTAATGAAGATCCCTCACTTCGGTAGACACTAGGAAGTCAACGCATGTGTCAGGTTGTTGATGTTTTGCTACCAGATCAGATACTTTTTTTTGGACTGCTACATCGATGTTGATATGAATCTGATCAATTAGATCACAGAACTTAGCATGCAAGGCCCTGACCCACAGAACTTTTACCCAGGCAAGACCTCAAACCGAGCACTAGCACAACGGATAAAGGAAACTTGTGGCAATGTAGAGAAGGGTACGTGAGGCTACAAGGTAGCCTCTATATAGATTTGTGTAGTGCACCTTGCATGTTATATGATCACAGTAAAGTTAGTTTGTAAGAACAGACCAACACAGGTGACTGGCTTTGTAGTTGACCTTGTAGGGAAGTGCACTGAGGGACTACAAATGAATTGGGCACAGTATCTTGTAAACTAGTTAGAGCTAGATTGCAGAGGAGCACAAGACCAAGGGTATGAGTTCCACTTTAGTCGGTTGCTCATGCTCATCTCTTTCATTTCTTGGGAACTACTAGAGGGAGCCCCTTTTCTAGATATCCAATCTTTCGAACCACTAGACGTGAAGTTTTGTACGATGTGGTACTCCAGCGACATGAATAAGCAATGGAAGTCCAATTATGTCTTCCACACCTACTTCAACCAACTAAAGAATGAAATTCAGTCTACACCGTGAATCACCCCAAACCTAATTCATAGGTTTAGACCTTTGATGAAATTTAGCATGGACTGCCACTTCACCTATATTACAGCATGCGGTGATGAGCATAAAAAACAACTCCAATCCTACTAGAAGCTGACAGAAGATGACTTGAAGGAGATTACCAAGGAATGGTCGATAAAAATCCTTGTTGCAGTGGACCTTGCAGACATGTCCAACAAGGAAAGCCTTGAAGCTATGCCAAATGCACTTGGGCCAGGCAGGACTAAGAAGGATGATTAAGTTGAAGATGTCCCTAGCACGTCCATGAAGACTACTTCGATCTCACCTGCGCAGGGAGGTGATGGTGACGAGCTAGGTAGTACAAAAGTTGAACAAAATAGAGGTGAGGTTACTCCACCTAGAGAGGAGGAGGATACCTCCATGAAAATAAAGATGACACCACCAAAACCCTCTTCTCGAAAGAAATCTAAGGCCACCCAAACCATACTTAAAACTACCCTTACCCTGGATGACTTCGACTTCTTAATTTTTGCATTGAATGATGTTTCACTAGAGCTCACAGAAAAGCAAGAAGAAAAGAAGGAGGAGCTCTTCAACTAAATCAAGGGTAAAATCAAAGAAGTGCAACAGGCACTCCAGTCTAGCCAAGCAATTTATACAGAGCCCTTGATAAGAGGAACATCAGGAACAGGTGATGAGCCCACTCAATTACACCAGATCATTGATCAAGTTGAAGCTCGCCTTCGATGATCTCAAGAAGACATAGCACAAGCCACCCAGGATTTGATGCAAGAACAAAAATCACTTCTAGAACAACAAAATGAGGCAGAACGAGAAAATCTTTCCATGAAATTGAAGTGGGATGAGGAAAAGGCACAGTTGCTAGCAGAGAAACTTGAAGTACAGGAAAGGGTTCACAAAGAACTACACTCTGTGACGGTCATATAAGTGAAGATGGAAGACCGTCTCCCATAGCAGGTGACCCAACTAGAAGAAGTAATCTAGCAAATCGAACAACACATCAAGGATTTGGAGCTCTGCACCGTGCCCAAGACCCCCAAGAAATAAGAGATCTAAGAGAGGCCACTGTTCGAAGCACAGTTGGACGATTAAAAACCTTTTCCTTGGAATGCAAGCAGTTGAGTGCTAGAAGCACCCAGACCTATGAAACCCTCACAGAGAATCTGGAATTGTAGGCATTGGAGGCATAGATCCAAGAAGCAAAGCAACATGCAGACATGCTATAGGCGTAGATAAAGACCTTGATCCTAGTCGAAAGAATGAAGAGGTTCGTAGAAAAATGCACAACCCAACAACAGGTACATACGCGGAAAACTAAAGTGATGGATGTCTCCCAATGACTTCAGCCAATCCAAGAAAAGGCATGCCAACTGTTCACTAAACTTGAAAGCCAGGGAGATGAACTTGAACAAGTTTTCATCACTACATAACAACACCTAGAAGGACCTCTCAATGACACAGTGATCCAGGAATTTATTGAGCAAGAGGTTGTCGTACTACAACAGGTCGAAGTAGATCGAGGCATTTGAGGTGGAATTGATCAGACCTGATTGACTCGAGATGAGTCACAGGTGAGTGTTGGGGGCCTATTGGCCCTTGACCAAGTTTTGAAGAATCCTTGGTCATGTTTGACCATTTTTGGGACTGCGATAGCTTGCCAAAGATGGAGTGCAATGCAAAGCGGACATTAGGGAAGCAAGACCTATTTTTGGGTCCCTTTTAGGGTTTTGGGTTGATGTAAAGGAAAAGGGATGTCGGCCCATGGGTTTACCCACACTTAGGCCCATTTTGTAATCTATAAATATATACTTAGGAAATGTAAGTAGAGGATAGTAGTACATCTATGTGATGTATAGCTAAAGGGTTAGTGCTAGTAGTTGAATCTGTGTGATTAGATTTATATTGTAAGTGCTTTGTGCATGATTTTAAGGAGATTGAAAAGCTAAGTGCAAGTTTTTGTAGTTTTGTGCTAAAGTGCCAGGAAGAAGGATCTACCAAGCTATGCGGATCTGCTGTCCTATGTGAAGTAAGGGTCACTGAAGCTCTGTGTTGTAACCACTTGACTGAGATAATATAAGGAAGAAGAATTTGTGGACGTAGCCCTAGGGTGGGGGTGAACCATGGTAACTTTGTGTATTGTGCTCTGTGCTTCAACCTAATGTGTTTATCTCCTTCTAGGATAAGTGCTTGTTGTGATTAAATATATCTAGTTATGCTCTGTTCTTATGATATATTAATGAATGCTAGATCTGATATATAAGATGCTTAGTGCTTGATCTGCTAAATCTAATCTATATTTCTATGGCTAAGTATTGAATCATCTTTAGTCTAAGTATTCACTGTGATGCTCTGTGTTATCTGCGAAGTACCATAAGGGTTAAATATTGATGAAGGATCTATGCTAAGTTCCCCGTAAAAGATATAATCACATATCGGTGTCCTAGATAAGGTTCCATACATCTAAGTCCTGCAACCACCCCTGCCTCTACCTTGGGTGAGGCTTCATCTGCTTCGCAGGTCTTGCTGAAAGGGTTGGTAGTTAAGGTTTTGTTGGTGTGCTCATGAGCGTTGAACCCTGGGTATGCCCCTGTTCCAACAGGAGTTAACCCTTGGATTGATTAGACTTTGTGAGTTCAGTGAACTTAACAAGTTCATCGCAAGGGAGGTAAAATCCCCGTAGTCCCCAAGTTCCAAAGTTATCTCTGAGCCTTAGATATGAGGATGCCTAGGAACCGTCTTGACCATCAAATCTAGGATGTAGATGATAGTCAATTACTCGAACTATCGATGACTTAATAATCTGACACAGGAGATGGAGAGGAGTTGTTTAAGGAGAAGAAAGGCCATCCCAGTAATCAAAATCGATTCAAACACCAACCACACAATAAATCTACGGTTGGGAATCACTGTGGTGTGTGAAGGTGAAATTAGTGGACCTGCTAGTTCATGGCCTACAATCAACCAACGTTGTTTATCTCTTCGGGTTGAAAGATCAACGATTCTGGTTAGACTAGAGTCGAGCAAACACTTTCCATATTGCGGAGGTTGAACTCTCTGATAAAGAGTACACATGTTGGGGCCCCTCAATTACTGTGAACTGTTGATCATTGTTGACCTTCGATATGAGTTTGACGAGATCCCTAAAATGCAAGGAGTGTGTGGGAAATCAATATCTTCAAGAAGATCAAGATTAGAAGAGATAAGCTCTTTTAGGAGTGCAGAAAAAATCTAGGAGGCAGGCCCATAGGAGGAGAAAAGGTTGAACCCTTTGAGAACTTAGAAAATATTCTAATTTGGAGTAAGTCAAAAGATGAGGAGGAGGATCGATAATGTTCTTTGGACTGCAACGTAGAGGATCGACAAGCGTATGATCTAAGAAAGGTGCATGAAACTTAGCACTTTTCACATGCAGGAGAAGAGAGCTTACAAAAGTTATGAAGTCCCAAAGTATTTTGGGACCATCCATAGTCAAGGAGGACACATGGCGATGAATCATGGACTCTGGAGAAATTTCTTTGATGATTTTCAGTTGAGGGTTGATATTCCCGAATCCCAAAGACTCGAAGTGAATCTGGACTGTCATATCTAAAGGATAGGTGGCGTGAATCTATGGATTTTGGGAAAATACCAAAGTAAACATCTACCATCGAATCGTCCAAAGTAGATCTGAACTGTCAGATTTAGAGAACAAGTGGCATGAATCTTTGGATTCTAGGAAAACACCCAAAGTAAACATCGATCGTCAGATCATCCGAAGTAGATCTAAACCGTTAGATCCAAATGACAAGTGGCATGAATCTCTGGATTCCAGGAAAACACCCGAAGTAAACGTCGATCTTCATATTGTTTGAAGTAAATATGAACCATCAAATCTAGAGCACAGGTGGCACAAATATGTGAACTCCAGGTAAAGACCCAAAGTAATCCTTGATCGTTATATCAAGTGGACATGCGTCAGTGGATTATAGCCTTTGGATAAAAGTCATTGGGAAAAAGGGTGAAGTTTGAGATTTGAGATCTCAGAATTATGGAGACCCGAAGGAGATCTCAACCGTTGATCAAGAAGATGGACTTAGGAATTTTGATCTAGTTGAAATTTCAAACACCTAAATTAGAAGCAAGGTCGTTGATTTGAAAGTGGATGTGTAGCGCCAAATCTAGAACTTCAAGTATGGAGAACTATGGAGGGAAGTAGAGGGTGAAAGTGTTGAAGTCCCGAAGAGGACCAGGGAAATCAATTTGGAATGGACAGGTGTCAGAAGATCCAACACTCTAGAAGGATTCACTCTAGATATTTGTGTTTGTGAAGAGAAGATATAGACTCTTGATTGGAATAGATGTGTGGTGTCTGATATACAACTCTAGGTATGGAGAACTCTGAGAGAAAGGGGTGAATGAAGGAGAAAGAAATATCGAAGGCCGGAGAGTTAGAGTTCATCTGAACTATTCATTTGCAAGGGACAGGTGTTAGTAGATCTCCCACTCCGGGAGATAGTCACTGCAGAAAAGAAAGGTTTGAGAGTTGAAAACTCCAAACGCCAGAGTCTCGAAGTAGATCACGTCCGTCAATATTAGAGAGAGGAATATCTGAGCCGTTAAGTTATGAGTCACATGTGAGTGTTGGGGGCCTATTGGCCCTTGACCAATTTTTGAGGAAACATTGGTCAGATTTGGCCCACTTTTGGACTTAGACACATTGGTATAGGAAGGAGTGCCTCGGAGGAGCTAAGGTCGCAGATCTCACTTATTTTGTGGGCTATGTGGACCCAATAAGGGGTTCTTTAGGTTTTTTGTAATGGGTTATGGGATGTGAGCCCATGGGGTTACCCACAATTAGGCCTTATTGTAAGGGATTGTAAAAGTATAAATAAGTAAGAATGTATTGTAGAAGCGTAGGGGGAAGTGCCTAACTACAAGTAGTTCGATTGGATTTGTGCAAGGGAATGTCTATGTGTAAGGCTTTGTGCTTGATAGAAAGTTGGCTCTGTGCCTTGACCTAGTTTTGGAAGGAGGATCTAGTGCCCAGTGCGTAGATATCATGTCTGGTGCAAAGCTCGACTCTGTGTCTTAGTGCACAAGATTGGATGAATGTAAGATTCATACAAATAATAAAGAAGGAATATTGGTTGGTGGACATAGCTCCAAACTGGGGTGAACCACGTATATATTATGTCTTTGATTTTCTTTGTGTTGTGTTGTTTATGTTACAAATCTTCTCATTTCTTTGGTTATTATGTATGATAGATATATCTATTGTTTCTTGGTGTTGTACTTGTGTTAAGGATGAATGCATGTTATATCTACTCAATGCTAAGTTCTCAGGATGTATTTATGGTTATTTCTCTAGATTTATACTTGGGTATGTTTTGCAATGTTAATAAAGCTAAATACCTAATTCATCTCACATTCTAAGTGTTACTAGAGTACTCTGTGAAGTGTTGTTATCACAGATCTGTTCCCCAGCTTGGTTATAGACACCTGCGTCCTGTAACCCCCCCTGCTCCTACCTCAGGTGAGACCTCTCCTTCTTCGCAGGTGTTTTCGAAAGGGCTAGTAGTTAGGGTTTTGTAGGTGTGATGTTAAGTTTTGAACCATTGGTCTATCCCTGTGCCAACAACATGTCAGAAATACCCTCAGTGTGTATCAAAGTCACATGAAGTTGCAGTCTTACCATGCACCCCGATACTACTTTCATTATGGGTAGATAACCTTGAACCCAATAGTCAACATCTCCTCATTGGTCACTGACTAGGTGGTTTTCCCTTGTGGTCGATGACAATAAATATATTCACACATTGGGATTCATGTAGTGTCTTGGATTCCGTTATCCTTATTGGTGCTTTCCTTGCCTTTTTCGACAATCTTCCTTATTAGCTATTATTCATAGGGTATTTTTCATGGACTACTTGCAACTAGTGCATGTGGACGACACATAGGGTCATTTGTTCATGAACATCCTATTCATTCGAGATCCTCCTAATCATCAATTTATTTCTTTGAACCTCATGCTGACCGATGAGAGATTCCCTAATTCTCTCCTTTCAGTGGGTCTCCTTCCATCAAATTCAACCCATCTATTTTGGAAATTAGACCTAGAGTCCTATGAGTACCTAGAGGCTTGTAGTTATCAGTGGCAATTTCTCCCACCATCGATAGTTTGGAATAAATCAATGTATCATGATCGATGGATTCATCAAGTGTTTGAACTCAACACCCTTATTCACACTTGAAAGAATGTACTCAGTGCCTTGATACCTACTTTCATTATCGGTAGGTTGTCTCACATTTGTTAACTGTATACCTTAATGACCAATAATTAAATGAAGTCTCATTGTGTTTGACATAAAATCCTTTATTCACATGATGTATACTTTCACCTTTGGTGGATAGTGTAGACAACTTCCATCTTACAATAGAAACATTTGTATTATGTTTCTTTATTTCATTGGATCGGTACCTATATGACTTTAGTGATCATGGGAGATCAAATTGTACTCCATTGTATAAATATATCTTCAGATTGATTTTGAGACTGGGTTCCACTAGGCCTTGTTCATGACTATGATATCCTATGGCATGTGTCTACTTTTTATTTCCTATTCATGGCTATGAACAACTAGTTGGTATATTTCCACATGGATCTGTAGTGTAATTCAAATTGGCATCCATGTGTACAAAGTCATTATGGATTGTATTATTCTCATGAGTAACTAGCACTTCCAGTTGAGTCTCCATTACTCCACTTCTGGGAATTATAATGTATTTCAGCCATCACAAATACTCCTCTGACCTAACACATTAGGGGGCATCTGTTATAGGAAATTTTTCCGCACCCCATGCTACTTTCTTAGATGGAATTTCCATTTCCCTATGCAGATTTGAAGTCCCCTTTTATACCTTCCAGAACCAAAAAATCACTTTTTTCCACATATACGCACCCTGCCAGTTAGACAACAAGTGAGTATGTAGGTTGTTCCACTACATCCTGTGTACATCGGGTTTGGTGCTCAAAATTAAAAACTATGTCGGGTTCCCATGTCACATCATGAGATCCATGATCCTTGACCTTCCATATACCATAAACACTCCAAATTAGCCCTTCAGTTCCATGTAAAGGCTATAAATTGAGCCATATCCAAGCCTTGTAAAAGAGGAGAGAGAATTCAACTTTTGAGAGAAAATACATTTTGGAGAAATTTCACTTCATATTGAGTTTTCATCCCTTTATCCTTGAAAGTATGAACTCATTGTTCAACCCCCAAGCTATTCCGTATTTGTAATGGATAACTTAATTATCTCCTTTATATGAGCTTGCATTTGGTGGAGTATTGAAGTGGTAGAGGCCCAAATGGAGAGACTTGGTTTCTTGGTTCTGATATGTGTCGTTACAAAAGTTTGTCACCTATATACTTCTGTTGATTATTTTAGTAGAAATACTCTTTTCTCATCCAATTGATATCTTGCAAATATTTGAATTATTATTCCATGGGTGTATTTGTCTTGTATGTTAATGGATTATGCTAATCTATATGATAAAATTATATATTATCACCATATGATTGTGTATATTGGTTTTTGAGGACAAGTTGTAGGTATAAAATGTAACACACCCATGACGGGGCATAAACATTTTTTATTTTATTAATGGACAGATTCTTCAACCATGGTTTCTAACTTGGAAAGTCGGGGAACTAGTCTGACCTCCTAGTCAAGGATCTCCGATTCTGGAGCCAAATGACTCTCTGATACTTTTATGGTCTCGTTTTATAATTAGACGCAGACCCTTTTAGTTTCCTAGTGTGAGTCTAAAGGTACCCCCGACCCTCCTCTTCGTGCTTGTGAAATCTCAGAGTCTGGGTGCTATCTCCTTTTCTGATAAGCCCCTTTCTTGATATGACCTTGGGCGATGGAATTTTGTAACCATGCGATTGCAGGCATGACCAAGGGTGGTTTGAAACCATAATATGTTTCTCCCCACAATTAATCATGAGCCTCCATGCATCATTTCTCCAAAACTGTGGTCTAGATTGTGGCCCACCCTCAAATTTTTAAAGTTCGTGCACCTTTGATCCCCACAATGCGACGAGAGATTTGATATCACGATATTGACGATACTTCTGAACTTAATGGCTCAAATATTCCTCTCTCTAAGATTGACGAATGTGATCTACTTCGAGACTCCTTGTCCATATACTTTGTCTCCTCCTCCTCCCGGTGAGTCAGATCCATTATCTTCAGAAGCATTGTCCTCCTCATCAGTCTCTATATCATGGACTTCCTCTTGTGTTTTCTTCTTCTTCGTCCCACTAGACTATCTAACATGCTTGACCTAGGTGACTATGGGGCTTCCTATGGTTTCAGTGTTGAATATCTTTTCATCAGTGATGGGTACAAGGAATTCCTCCAGCCACTCCTTTGTAATATGCTCCATGTCTTCATCTGTTATCTTGTAGTACAACTGTAACTCTTCCTGGTTCTCGTCTCAACGTGCAGTGATGTATATGAAATGTGAATATGAGTGTAACTTTTTTATTAGTTAGTACTAGTGCAGAGTGTGTGGTGTCATGCATGGAAATGATTCAATGGAAACCTTTAATTGTTGATAGTATGCATGAGATACTGCATTGAATTGCCACTGCTTCGTCATGTTGCTGGTGTACCACAAGGTTGAAAACCTAGAGGCCAACAACTCCGAGGGTTCAATTTCTAGAAAGGTGTATCCTTTAGGTATTTTCCAAGAGACAAATGTGATCAAAATGATTAGCCAACTATAGTGGAATTCATATCCCAAATCCTGGGCTTCACAACAATAATTCTCTAGCTCATTGACGAGGTAAATTTCTCATTTCATTTTCATTCCCCCTACACATTTTCTTGTGAGGTCCCACGACCCAGGTGAATGGTGTGGGGTGATGCTTCCTTACGATCTTGCCAGCTATGATTTGGAAAGTGAGGCGCACTGTGCCATCCTATATAGAGGCTACCTTGTAACCTCACTTTCCTTTTTTGACTTCTCTGTAATCTTCCTTGATGTGATGTGACAGGGAGAAATTTGAGGCCTTCCCTAGATAAAACTGTTGAGCGTTAGGTACCCTCATGATTAATCCTATGAACTGATGGATCAATGCTAGATCCATATTAATCCTTCATTCAAGACAAAGGTATCCTCCATGATATCACAATGAGAGGAGTTTAACACAAGCATTAACCTCGTGGTGGTGGCCAAAATGGGGAATATTCATTACATTTATCACGGTGGATTGTGCCAGTCCCTTTATCCATGGCTGGGAGATGAGGTGAGGCTTCTTCCCAGTTGAATTCTTCAAGTAGCAGTGGGGTGCTAGCATAGCATAGTTCTTCTTGTCTCCTAAATCGAAGTCGTTGTTCTTCAGTAGTGGGATCTTTCCTAACTGACTCTCAACTACACATATTCCTTTTGGAATATATGCGGTGAATAGGGTGTACTCATAATATCATGGGATGCTTTCATGGTTAAAAATGCTAGCCAAAGGTGGAATGTACT
This sequence comes from Picea glauca, assembly GCA_000966675.3. Lineage (NCBI taxonomy): Eukaryota > Viridiplantae > Streptophyta > Pinopsida > Pinales > Pinaceae > Picea > Picea glauca. Next base: position 832,151 of record JZKD02S1802437.1, read on the forward strand.
CTAGTGAGATTTACAGGATCTGCTTCGCATTAGCCAGATCGTCGTGATTCTTAATTCGCTGCTGAGTCATAAGGTTAACACGTCCAGAACGATGTCCAGTTGAAGGGGAATCCTATAGTCCCCTAGTCAACAATGCCTGGACACCTTCGGATAATGGTTTTTGGGCCATTAGCTTCTTGAGTACCTCCTCGACAAACTTTTCTAATTCACTAGGTTCACCCTACATTCTCAATTTAAACAGACAGGTCAGGGTAGACCAACAAACAAGTGGGGTAGACAAATAGATGGGGAGCTCTAGTTTCTGATAACACAGTTCATCAGACAGTCAATTATCTTCTTGGCCTAGTTAATCATGAGTAGCAACAAGTGGTCCCAACACAGTGACCGACAATTTAAATAAGCGGGGCCTTGTAAAATATTCTTCCAATGGCCAGAAATGCTTCCATCAATGTGAATTTGTCTGGTATGGCACGGTCTCAAAGTCCGAAAAGTGGTCCACCAGTCCATAAATTCATTTTCTAACCATGCCAGAGATTTTTTTCTAATGGTCGGGGTGCATCTAATGGTCATATAGCTTCACCAGGGAAAAGTCCCATTCTGTGTGGTCCTATTGTTCTAGTAGGGTTCAAATACTGCAAACCTACCTCCTTCAAGGTTTCAGTCTATGAAGTCTTCCATCTTTTCTTTGTATCTTCTTGTAGCTTTTCCAACTTAGCTTTCTTTTTATTGAGCTTCCTTTCCTTCTTCCCTATGATCTGAGTCTCTCTAACTGTTTCTGGAATCCTCTTTCCATTTTTATTCTTATCTTCCCCTAATGTAGTGGCTTAGCACTACTTATGTGTCATCAAAGGATCTAAATTCAATATCCCTTCACTTAATACTTCATGGGTGGATATAATTCTTTCTTGAATGGATAGGTCCTTCAATCCTTCTTGCATTCTTTCAACTTTGAAAGATAATTCTCTTGTCATATGTCCCTCCTACTTTGTTACTTTGTTTCATTGCCTCAACTTATCCTCTCATTCTTCTATTAGTTGATCTATTTTTCTAGCTATGAAATCCCATAGTTCTTTATTTTTCTTTTCTGTAGCTTCTTCCTATGCTTTCCTTATGATCCGATCCTTCTCAATCCAAGTCTTACCTAACAAAAGTGGGAAAGGGGCGTTGTTCTCAACAAACGTAATGACTTCAAATTCCTTTTTAGTTGATGTTCCATGAATAATAATAGGTACATTAGTAACTCTTCCACATAAGGTTATCATCTTTCCCTTAAACAAAGCCTATCCTTCCCAGTGAAGGTATCACAGTAGGCTTTCCCAAAATTTCCCAAGTGTCTTCTGTCATAATATTCACTTTTGTTTCTTCATCCAAGACATAATCTATGTCGAAGTCTTATATTCTTGAACTTATGCATTGTTTTACTTTCAGGATATCTGGTAAACTAACATCTTTGTGAACATCCATCATTTCTTTCAACTATAATAATGTAGTCTCAGATTTCTTTGATTCTTTCTCTTTATGATTCTCTAACATGCCCTTAGTCTCTTGACTTCCTTCATATTTTTCTTGTATCATATTCATTCATTCAACTTTACCCAATCATTCTTGGACAATCCTCAACCTCATGACCAACAATATTACAACAAAGACAAATAGGACCTGCACCAGGACAATCCTTAACAAGATGTCCTGGTCTTATGAAATTATAGCACAATGTCAATCTTGTTTTCCTTTTAAATGTTCCCCAACCTCTTTTTTACTATGCACTAGAATCACGGTGTTGGACCTACACTCTGCAAAAAAAAATCTAGGTTCCTGCATCCACTTATTAGTCCAAAAACTCTTTCTATGCATAGGAATAACATATCTTTCTTCATTTGTATTAAATTTACTCAGATCAACTCTTTCTTTCAAATGCTCCCTAGCCTTCAGACTAGGACATAATCTATTAAACATACTTAAATTCATGCTTTCAAAACAAAAAATTTCTCTTATCTTTCTCTTGTCAAGGAACAAAGCTTTACCTCTTTTCTTCAGATCGGATTTCTTTCTTAGCATAGAGCTTCACAATTCAAGTACAATATTGTGCACTTCAACAGTCGATCTATGCACAAAGCTTCTCTTTTCTTTACTTCAGTTCCCAGAAATCACAGTTTCGGGTCCTGGAAACAGAACCATTTGTTGGCATAGGGGTAGACCCAGGGTTCAACGCTTAATAGTGCACCAACAAAACCCTAAATACTAGCCGTTTAGGCAACACCTACGACGCAGGTGGTGTCTCACCCAAGGTAGCAACAGGGGGGGTTACAGGATGCAGGTGTCTGTAACCAAGATGGGACATAGATATGTGATAACAACACTTCGTAGAGTATTATAGTAACATTTATAAGGTCAGATGAATTATTTCATTAAATTTATTAACATCGCGGAACATACCCAAGTATAGATCTAGTTTAGTAACCATGAATACATCCTGAGCACTTAGCACTGAGTAGATCTAACATTCATTCATCCTTAACACAAGTAAAGCACCAAGCAACAATAGATCTATCTATCATACATAATAACCAAAGCATTGAGCATATTCATAACATAAACAACACAACACAAAGCAAATCATAGACACAAGATATACGTGGTTCACCCTAGTGTGGGGCTACATACACCAACCGCTTCACCTCCTTTATTATTCATCTTAATATTACATTCATTCACTCCTATGCACCAAGACATAGAGTCGAGCTTCGCACCAGACAAGAGATCTGCACACTGAGCACCACATCCTCCTTCCAAAACTAGGTCAAGGCACAAAGCCAAATTTCTATCAAGCACAAAGCCTTACACATAGACATTCCCTTGCACAAATCCAATTGAACTACTTGTAGTTAGCCACTTCCCCCTATGCTTCTACAATAAATTCTTACTTATTTGTACTTTTACAATCCCTTACAATAAGGCCTAATAATGGGTAACCCCATGGGCCTACATCTCGTAACCCATTACAAAAACCTTAAAGAACCCCTTACTCAGTCCACATAGCCCAAAAAATAAATGACATCCATGATCTCAGCTCCTCTTGGGCGCTCCTTCCTCGACCAATGTGTCAAATTCCAAAAGTGGGCCAACTCTGACCAATGTTTCCTCAAAACTTGGTTGAGGGCCAACACATGAAAACTCAATAGTTTTGAGAAATGGCCGACACAGTATTATAGACTTCCTTTGAACAAGAGAATGAGACATATGGATAACTCATGCAACATAGACTTGATGATAAAACTTCATGATGTAGGAGGCATCAACAAATTCTCCATGGGCACTGAAAGAATAACCAATCAAAGGAGTAAACTCTAAGTAATGATATCAACTTCCTAAGGTCATGATAAACCCAAAATTTGGATGACAGTGGACTAAAAATTTTGTGCTATGTTCAAAGGTGACATGACTGTTACCAATATGAGATAATATTCTTTTACCGCCTGTATTTTTTTTTTTCATAGGAAAATAAATGTTATGATAAAAGAGAGCAAACAAGTGTCGCGAGTAAGAAACTATATCCAAACAGTGGAACATACCTATGCTCAATGCAAGGAAGTTCATGCGAGGCATGGACACTCGGGGGAATGTTTCCTCTTAGGGTATAGGGTGTCAAGATGCAAAGGATATAAACAAGGCTCTGTTAGGCTAGTGATGAAAATTATTGAGGTAAGAGGCTTATAACAAGAAAGAGGGAACCTGAAATAGGCTCAATACTGCAAGGAGAATGGAATAAATTTACAACGTAAATCCAAATAATGTACTTTTTCATATATTTAGTGACCTAGGCCCGAAAAAGTATAAAATAATACCTGGGAGAACTCTTCTAGTCAATGTTGACTAGAGTATTCCTTTTTTGTAAGCAGTCTACTTGGTACAAAAAAGGGTTAAAATTACACTAGATAGATGTCCTTTCAAATCCATTTAACAAGTGTGAAAGAGACAATTTCACTCAACAATCTTTTCTCTTTTTAAAGAGTCATAAAGAAGCCTAACCAAGACTTAGGGGGGGGGCATCCCATAGGTGAAGGTTAGAATTCTTATGAGTAAGAATATGAGGTTCGAATGCAAAGTCATATCAGAACTATAAGGAACTCTTAGTCCTATGGAATAAATTTTGCATGGGCACCAAATGGAACAAAGGTTCTAACTAGGGCACCCATGTTTGGTAAGCCTCTACTACTTAATAACCACACTTCTAGTAGAAGTAACAAGTTTATGTTTCACTAATAAATGGGTTGTCTCCTAAGGTAGATAGATCACAGTCATAGGACAATGAAAGAATGCAAAATGGAGTGACAACCTATCCTATATATTGGTGAATGGGTGGTATGATGCTAGAAACTGCAAAAATCCTAGACAAAACCACCAAAACCAACTCTTTCCATTGTACTATTAGTCCATAAGGTCAAAAAATCAGCACAAACTATATGAAGTAGGTAAAAAATTGCTACTAGTAGTAAAAATAGACCATTTTACCATACCATTTGAGTTTTTTCAACCACATAGTGCATTTTAGGCCATTTTACCCATGATCTTCAAGTGTTGATTGTGGGAGCTATGATCAATGGAATTAGCAACCATCTGGACCAAGTAAGTTCTCATCCCCTCCTCTTCATTTTCAATGGTTTAAAATTCAAATTTAGTCCTCATTTTTTGAGTTTTAGAGGGCACAACATGTAAAATAGGGTGTACGTGGGTGATAGTTCATCGGGTCACATACATACCTCCATGTATGAGGGAAAATAAAATAATTCTCACGTATATGCATCCTTATACGTGACTCTTAACATGTTATCTTGCGTAAAAGTCCATGAAAACATTTTCTGACAAGATTTAAATAAAAAATGACTTTTCCTTTGCAGGAGGGTGATTGAATGGAGGGAGAGGGAGAATGAAGAGGTAGATACATCATTAGAAAGGGATGCAGGGGGCCAACTAGATTCAAAAATATGTTGACTTTATAAATTTTGGGCTCTCAAAGGAATGAGGGATCAAGTGAGGTTACTCCAGATGCTCGTAAACTGTTGGGATCCATGGGATCCAGAGACAAATCCATTCAATATCGATGAGAAACCATTGAGGATTGAAGTGGACAATATATATTTTATCATAGGATTGTCTTTTCAGGGCAAGGTAGTGAATTTCAAGTCCCAGGGGGCTGGGGGTGGTATGACCATGGAGGAGTACATTTCCACCCACTGTGTTGCAGACATAGATAAAGTAGGGATCCAACTCCCAATTAGGGTGATCGAGAACCTGAGCATACATATTGTTGTACTTGTTCTTACATAGATATTGGGGTCATCCTTGTTGCACCAGGCCTCAAGGACACTCATGTTCTATGTAGTGGATTGTTTACAACCCACTTTTTATGACTAGTGTACCTCACTGTTGGCTAACACAAAGAACTAACTGACGAATTTCAAACAAGGGAGAAAGAGAAATTTTGGATTTGCATCCATTTTGTGTAGTTTTTTCTTTGATTGGGTTCTAGGCTTGAGCCCCATAGTATAGATTATTCCACATGGACCTCACAATCCATCCATGCCACAATGGACCGATGTGATGAGGCGGCTAGGAGGTGGTAGGGTGCCAACCCCCTACAATGATGAGTTCTTTTTCTGGTGGCATCAAAAGGTTATATCCATTGATGACTATTCATGTTGGGATGGACTATAGAGGGGATCCAGATATGCCTTTTCCACCAGGTTCCTCCTACAGTGATATTGGTAAGAAATGTTTTTATATATTTAATTTTTTTTTGTTTTTTTTCAAAAAGAATAAAAAACACAAATATTTTTGCATGGTATCAAGTATTAACAATTTCTTTGTCACACAAATGTAGGTCCATGACGACTAGATGGATTCCCACTACATCAGCGGAGGAGTCGGGGAGATGAGCATGTGGAGGGAGATGTGGAGAGAGTGCTACAGAATGTGCAGGGGAACCTATCTCGATTGATGCACATGATTCCTATGGTTCAAGTGGAGGATCTATCAGAGGCTATGCAATGGAAGGTGGTGGGTGTGCCATGTGCATGGGTGAGACTCTTTTGATGTATCACAAATTTTGTAGTGTGTTATCATGATACGCATCTGGAACCACAGGTGTAGATTTCGTAGTCATATTATATATCGGCCATATATGTATTTTGAGGGCGTGATCCCCATTTTGTACTATGACACCATATTTTTTGAAAATATGAAATATAAAAAGTTTTGGTCTTCAACTTTACTTATATATGTTACAATGTGTACATGCATGAATGTGTGTTCTTTACTTTATTTATGTGACAATTCCAATCTAAAACATAATTAGCATATGCATCAGATACCAGATTATAACTTCTAGGTATGTGATTATAAGTAAGAAAGTCAAAGTATTGTTCCAAATGTCGTACCCTTAGGAATCATCAGAGTAGAGTAGGGTCTATCACATGGTAACTTCCATTTAACTGACATACGAATAACTGGGAGTCCAGGCGAACCTATAAATACCAAACACCATGTGAAATGGAGTCATGTAATATTTATATAACGATGTTATACTCAACCATATTATTCATTGATGGCTCCAGATGAACGCCACCTGAAGACACCAGTTGGCCCTCGGGTGAGTAAATGACCCAAGCAGTGGAATCCATGTCTTGTGTATGACGAATGGAACTATTTATGAATCCTACATAAATTGAAGTCTCTGTCGACATCTGCTAACCAAGGGAAAACTTGATAATCAATTTGTTGACACAAATGAAAATATATATATACACTAATATACACTAGTATACAAAATGTCACACACAATATTGAGGGATTAAGAATGATACCTTTTAAGGTAGAGACCATTTCTGGGCTCATCCAACATATTCCCTTTATAATCTTCCAATTCATAGGATCCTTTCTCTAAAACATGTCACGTGATATAAGGATTGTACCACATGGGTTTGAACTTTGCTACCCCAAATGGTTCTTTGGCTTGATCATATAGGAGAACTAATTCACCCTCAATGTACTGTTGAGGAAAGAAAGACCTATCATACTAAACCTTAACATGTTTTTTATTCACTTTGATAGTCATAGAGGAATCCTAAACCTGCTCATATAGATGCTCTAGGTGCACAAGGCATTGTTCAAGATCAAATGTGTTAGGTAGGAGCTCAATTTCTAGTTTGAGGGAAGGTATTGTTGGATTACCGAGAGGGGGGATGAATCAGTAATAGAGAAATTTAATCCTTTTTCACCATAAAATGAAAGTGTTATATCAGTGTATCATTATCATCCAATAGTTGTAGAGTAAATAAACAATGAAAAAATGAGAAATCACACACATACATAGTACACCAGTGTTTTACGTGGAAACCCAAAGCGGAAGAAAACCACATAATGATTTTTATTATATGTATTGAAGAATTACACTCATTGGAATCACCAAATTCCTTTGTTTTCCAGTTGCAAATGGAAGGAGGCTCCAACCCGCTATTTTCTCAATCCACAACATGAAGGAAGCTCAAACTCCCCAATTATCTGGCTAGAACTAGAAGGAGGCTTCAACCCCCTATGTTCTCTGGCTACAATTGGAAGGTGGCTACAACCACCTGTCCTTGCCCCATCCAACCACCCTGATGTAGAAGTAGAATGATGGAACCATTTTCACACTATCACTATGAGATATACTACTGTAAACATGTACCAGTAAACCTACACCAAACAACATGTACCAATAACCTGAACCATGCATCAACCTGTACCTGAACCTGTAATCAACTTGTACCATAAATAAGTGCATCAACCTTGCACCAACCTGTACCAAAAAACCTGTAGTCATCCTGTACCATAAACAAGTGCATTAACCATGCACCAACCTGTTCTTCAACATATAGCATGAACAATTGCATCAACCATGTACCAAACTTGTACCAAACCTGTACTTCAACCTATACCATGAACAAGTGCATCAACCATGCACCAAACCTATACAAATAACATGTCACAACATCTACCCAAACAACCTATCACAACAACCTGTCTCATCAATCTTATCAACCAAATCATATCTACTCACTAGGATCAATCATCGAGACAACTCTCAAAATGTGCATCAACCAAGCATAACACAACAACTCATAATCATCACCAAGATCAATATATGCTTATAATAATATACCAATACTAGTATGATACATCATCCATAAACCATGTGTCAACAATAATACTAAAAAGTTCCTCCAACCACGTACCAATCATATATCAACTACTCATCAACTATGACTCATCAAGATGTACCAACATCATCAACTGTACACCTCATGTATGTGCCAACTCATCAACTACTTGTCTCAACCATGTACCCAACATGTACTTCAACCAAAATCCCTCATAGATTTCATCATCCAAATCTGATTTGTAACTATGTAATAGACCTAGTGTATATGATCTCATACCTGCAAACCTTTCTTAACTTTAACAACAATAAACTAGCATTTTCATCAAACTTTTCTTTAGTCTCACATGACTAGTTTTGGATTAGTCAACAATCCTAACTTGAAATAATCATAAATATGTACCTATAATGAATAAAGATTTGAAAATAGTATGCAATGTTCTTTAGTATGTTTAATGCAATTCCTCCAGGTGTCACTACTTGAAACCTCTCATAAAAGGAGTTATAGAAAAAATGGCATATCTTGTTGAATTATGGATTATTCTAGAGAGAGAACTTGTAGAGAGTGCCCTGCATGGAATATTTGTTGTATGGATCTGAAAATGTTACACAGAATAAAAAATAATGTACTCTAACCAACACATTTTGTATTACTTAATTTGGATCTGTTATGAATAAGTTATGACATTTGTACCCTAAACACTTGTTTTAGACTAGTTTCAGGACTAGCCACAAATCCTATTTTCCACGGAGTGTAACTCCAAAACTACAATGACCCACAAGATGAATTTAGTAACACAGATAATTGGATATATTTTGTCAATGGAATTTCAATTTCACGGTCTGAATCATTCTAGAAAAAAAATGTTATTTCTAAAATGGTGAGATGACTTGTAAATAACATACCTTAGAAAGCATCATCAAAAGAATTTATCCTCCATTGAATTTTGGCCTTCTTTACTTCACCTTCTCTTTGAAATTAGGATTATATATCCTTTGGTTACCTCAGTCACCTGTATATATTCAATATTCTCAGGTGTGATATAAAATGAGAGATCCTTGCCTCTTATTTATACTTTCATGTAGCTTCTTCAAGGGGTTACCTTTTAACCATCTTAACCCACTTTCCTAATTTTAGGGTTAACCAACTTCTAACCACTTGTCCAATTAGTAATTTATCCATTAAATTTATTATTTAAATAATTTATTTTGTATGCACTTTGACTTATAGTACATTCATCACTTCACTTTACCTCAAGGGGTTACCTTCTAACCATCTTAAACCACTTTCCTTATTTTAGGGCTAACCCACTTCTAACCACTTGTCAACTTAGTAATTTCTCCATTAACTTTATTATTTAAACAATTTATTTGGTATTCACTTTGAATTATAGTACACTCATCACTTCACTTTATTATTTACCTTCTAAAACTCTCTTAAACCACTTTGACTGCTTTGACCTTTTGGGTATTCTAGATGACTCATGAGGATTCTCCAACTTTACATGGCCATAAATCTCTAACCGTGAGACATTATGTGACGTTACACATAACACTAGAAATGGAATGACATGTACTATCCATATAGAATAGTATTTCATTCAAATATAACAAAACTCATACCATTATCCATCAAACAAACTTGGTTCAATTACCCAAACCTGGGTTCTCCAACTTCTCATGGCCATAACTCTGTAACCGTGAGGAGTTATGTGACTTTCCACATACCACCAGAAATGGAATGACATGTACTATCAATATATAATAATCTTACCTTAAAATATATTAAAACTCATACCATTATACATGAAACAACCTTGGGTTCATTACCCAAACCTTTGTGCTACGAGAATTCACTACCAGAATTTCTCCAAGTGTTGAAATCAATCACTAAGGGTTGACATAAATCTACAATATCACTCTCCAATAGTTGAAATAAATGAAAACCAACAATCCATACCAACTATCCATTAACCTAAGCCAACTGTCTGACAATCTCCCCCTTTGGCATTGATGGAAACACCAACATCGATGGCAACACTTAGTCATGATAACATTCATGCTTATACTCTTCATCAATGTTTCTATCTCTCCCCTTTTGACATCAATGGAAAAGGGTATCTCCCTTTGGGGCTGCACCCCTTGACTGAACTCTCCTTGGGCCTGCTCCCCCTGTCTATGTGCCTTTGATTTATCTTTGTTTTTATAAGCCTTTGATTACTCTCTTTCACTTAATATGAATAATATCTCTCCCTTTGAAAAAGGGTATCACTCTGAAGTCATATCGCTCATTCTTCCGTTGTGACGATCACTCCCCTTGGAAACATGCCTCTATGCTCTCTCTCCAAGAATTTACCTTTGCATATGATAAATCTCTCCCCCTTTGTCCTATTATTGTTCTTCCTCGTGTACATCTAAGACATATAAGATAAGCATTCAAAAGCATTCATTTTGGAGTAGAAACTACTCTTAGTCTCTACAGAAGATACTCAAGGGCTTCCCGTGGAAGGGGTTTTGTAAAGATGTATGCCGCATTTTCTTTTGTTCCCACATATTTAACTCTGATGTTCTTCTCTACAACCTGTTCCCATAGAAAGTGATACTTGATTGGAATTTTCTTCATCTTGGAGTGCATCACCGGGTTTTTTGAGATAATGATGGTGCTTGTATTATCACAATATATTGGAATGGGCTCATCATACTCAACCTGTATATCTATCAAAGTTTGTTTCATCCATAGAACATGTGTACAACATGTTGTTGCTGCAATATACTCTACCTAGGTTGTAGATAAGGATATTGATGATTGTTTCTTGCTTAGCCAAGATACTAAACACTCACCGAAGTATAATGATGCTCCACTGGTGCTTCATCGGTCATCAATGCAACTTGCCCAATCTGCATCTATGTAGGAAATAAGTGATATATCATTTCCTTTTGGATACCATAATCCAACCTCTTTTGTTCCTTTTAGATATCTAAAAATCCTCTTCACCGCTAATACATGTGATTCATTTGGTGTTGCTTGAAATCGCTCCACCTATCCAACTGCTTGCATTACATATGGTCTGGATGTTGTCACATATAGTAAGCTACCAATCATTGACCTGTGTTGCCTCTGGTCTGTATACCTTGAATCATCATCTTTTCTCAACTTGCAATTGGTTTTCATAGGAGTGGTAACTGGTTTGCAATCTTTCATTCCAGACCTCTTTAGCATTTCTATGATATAGTTAGTTTGAAAAATAAAAATTCCTTGGTTTCTTTGACATATATGAAGACCCAGAAAGAAGGATAGTTCTCCAAGTAATGACATTTCAAATTTATTCTGCATATCCTTTACAAATTCCTGGCTTAACCTGTCATTAGTACTTCCAAAAACAATATCATCAATATAAATTTCAATTAATAAAATACTACCTTCAGTTACCATGATGTATAGGTTGTTGTATGCGCTTCCTTTCCATAGTTCATAGGGAGTTTTGTCATTGTTTCTTATGATAATTACTTTGTTTTGAATGTGAACTATTGTATGCACTGCATGTGTCAAAAAAATATCTGTCAATTTGGAATCCATTAGCATTGTTCGAGCCATTTCCTATGTAATTATCATCCATTATGATAATGTTCCTTTGTCTCTAAACCAATCTATGAATCCATGCTCTCATCCACTTTCATATATCTATCCAAACCTGCTAAGTATTCTTACAAATCCATCTTTGTCCCTACTATCCAAGACTCTACTTGTGCAATTGTCCATAATGTTGACCCATTTATCACTATACTATCTTGAAGTCTTGATTAATCTATCAAACTGTACTTATGCTAACTGAATTCTCTGGATCTGTCTTCTTAAACTCATAAATTTTCTCAAAGGATGGTTCTTTGGTCTGTCACAACTATCTCATAGACTACCCCTATCTAATATTCATATTACCTAGGATTCTGTAAGTCAGATGGATCAGAACAATTCTTGATCTGATGTGTATTCATCATCATATTCATTGGTAGATTCATCATCTCTCTGAGCTCTAACTTCTTTCTTTAATCTATCTATGGATTCATATTTCACTACAATATCTGAAAGTACAATATCTTGAACATGTTCCTTATTTACTTGTCCTTCTTTTCTCTCATTTATTTTCCAAACCTTTCGATATCTGACATCCTTCTTTTTCTCTGTAGATTTTTCTTCATCTCAATTTATTTCCAATCGTGTGATCTTTGGGACCTGGTTTTTATTCACATGCTTTTCCTGTTTTCTTATCCATACTTTATTATATCTGATATCAGTGTTCTCTTTCATGGAAGTATCGATCATG
>JZKD02S1802437.1:911092-927602 GCA_000966675.3 Picea glauca
AGGACTTCTGATCCCACATTTCCCAATTTCCTGTAATAGGAGATCTTACGACACGTGGCCTCCGTTAGTCGGACGACTTAGATCTATCCCAGGATTTCCACAATGGAAAGTCTCGAACTCTTGTCAATAGGGATCCCGATTCCGCAATTCCTGATTTCTCATAATGGGAGATCTTATGACACATGGACTCCATCAATCAGACGGCTTAGATCTATCCCAGGATTTCCACAATGGAAAGTCTCGATCTCTTGTCAATAGGAATCCCAATTCTGCGATCCCCGATTTCCCGTAATGGGAGATCTCTTGACACGTGGCCTCCATCAATCGGATGGCTTAGATCTATTCTGGGGTTTTTCTCGCCTATACACATGAGTCTTAACCCTTGGGTAACTCCTGACAGATCCAACGGTTGTCAGGTTTTTTTTTTTCAGCCGAGATCTGACGGCTCGGACAGATTCCCTACTTGTGTGCTCTCCCACGACTTCCTAGATGTGGAAAGATCCACGGTCTGAATACTCTCATGGACCTTGTGGGTCTATGGTCCTAAACTCTTTTTCTACCCACAAGGACACAGGAAATATAAGTGGTAAGGAATTTAATGCCCTACTCTCTCCTACCAATCTAATGGTCGGGTGTGACCGCAGTTTCCGGATGGAGTCTCATGCATCGATCAACACCTATCAAGGTTAAGGCACTTAACACTCCATCTTCTCCTTTCGATCTGACGGTCATGAGTGACCACAGATCTCCTGACGGAATCTCATCCGTCGATTCGATATTCCATCCTTATGCTGCCATCTTGGGTTTTCAAGAGGATCGTTTCTCCTCATGCAGGGTTACTAAGGATTTATGCCTTCACATTTAATTTCTAGGTTCTTGATGGGCTTTTCAAGGAGGGTATCTCTATGGGGAGATTTACTCAGGGTACTATCTGAGGCAGATGAGCGTATCGTCCCCCCGAGAACCAGTCATGAAGTCTGAATTAGATCAGTATGCATGTAAATAACAATTCATGAGGACATATGCCATATGTAGTCTCTTCCATAGCAATATACAACTACTAGTACTGATCAAAACATCCTACAGACATTCTTACAATGAATTCATTCATAGCTTCACAGCTTATGGGCATCATCATCAGAAATAAACATATATATATATATATATCAAGATGCCAGAGGCAAAACACTTATCAGAAATAACACCAGGGGTTATGCGACTGCTGAGAGGGGTTCTTGTTTCCACCCAACCGTAGGCTTAGCGACTCCCAGCAGATTTACCACTAGCCACCCTTGAGATGAGACCACGATGTTGTGAGACTGCGTGTCCGTTTTCCAGTGACCAGGAGTGAAGGTTGCAGTCCTCCCTCTCTGCTATCACTCACTCTGTGTAATGCCAGATTTCTCCCCTCGCGTTTTTTCCCCAATCCCTTCTACCCCATGCCTTATCCTCTTGTGAGGTTGCATGTAGCGCGATTACCCTCCTGTTGGTCAGGCCTGATGGCTCTACGGATGGGTCGTTCGCCTCCCATCCCTCACTAAACCATCTACCTACCAGCCTGTGAGACATTTAATTCAGGGCTAGCAAACCACTTTTAGTTCTCCGAGCCAGTGGAGTCCAAATACGGTATTAATCCTCGGTGGAAGTTAATGCCACCTTTCCAGGTGCCTTCCACTGTCATCGTGGTCTATTTTTCAGCACATCCCCTCTCAGTAGTCCTGCAATATAAATTCATAATGTTATTCACATTTATTGACCTTTTCCATAAGTTCCATTCACATCACATGTTTACATTTATGAGTTTTCCACAGTTCTTGGCCAGTCTAGTTATTTTTACAAACTGGGGGAAATAGGGTGTTACAGTTTTTAGGTCCACTGAAGTCAATGGACCATTTCTCGAATGATTGTAGGCTCAGCTGTGGTGCTAATGTCATTTCATCCCTTTGGGAAGGTTTCCCAACTCTTTGGCAAACATCGTAGGAACTGGAATAGTCTTTAGCATCATTATGTAAGGTATGCCACGAAAGGCTAGCTCTCATAACCTTCTGTGCAGTTGCTTTCCCTGCGTAATGTCCTCCTACAATGCCTACATGAGATTTTGCAAATATCAATGGTCACTCTACCAACATAACACACCTTCTCAATATCTCGTCAGGTCCCATCTTGTATAGTTGTCCAACTATAAGTGATAAGTCTGTAGCATGCACTACTAGTTGTTTTTTTTTGAGGAATTGTATACTCACTAGGTGCCATTCCTGTTGATAAGAACTGGACTATTTCTGTGAAGTGGTCATCAATATTTCTAATGGCCAGTAACTATGTGTCTGACAGTGCATCCTCCAAACTAGTAGGCTCTTCACCATGTTCCAACCTAGACAAGTGATATGGACCTTTGTTCATTCTTCCTAGATTTAATATGATCTCAAGGTCATATTCTTGAAATAGCAGAATCCATATGCATATTCTCCCCCCCAACACTGGATTGTTGACTAGGTATTTTAGCGTAGAGTGATCAGTAAACATTTTAAAGTGTCCTCCCAACAAGTAGTGGAGAAATTTCTGCAATGCATACACCATGACTAATCCTTGTCTCTCAGTAGTGGTATAATTAATCTTAGTTGTGGATAGCTTCCTGCTAGCAAAGTCTAATGGGTGGTTGATGTCTCTTGTTCCTAGTTGTGCTAACACATCTCCTAAGGCAATGGAAGATGCATTGACATGTACATGAAACTCCTTGTTCCAATCTAGGAAAACTAGAATGGGCGTAGTGACCATGTTCTGTTTCAGTGTGTCAAAGCTCCATTGGCATTCTTCTATCCAACTAAACTAACAATCTTTCTTCAAAATATTCTCCATGGGTGTTGTAATCTGAGCATATCCTTTAATGAACTTCCTATAGTATCCTGTGTGTCCCCGCGCAGTGCGCAAATGTTTGACTGAAGTAGGAGGTGGTAGATAAACTATAATGGAAACTTTGGATGGGTCTACCATCAACCCTTGCTTGCATACAATATGACCCAACAACACTCCAAATGGTGAAAAAAGATGCATTTCTTTAGATTTAACGCAATTTGACACTGCTTGCATTTATCCAAGAACTGCGGGGCAGATGATTGTCATAGTACAATTTCAACCAGCTCCCATTGACTAATCCTTCCTTCCACTCCCCATTCAGAGTCTTCAATTGTGTAGCTCCTCCCTTTGTAACATAAGTGATCTCATATGGCCCTAGCCAATGCATTCTGAACTTCCTAGGATGTTTGTTGAACTTACTGTCATATATCAGTACTAGATCACCTTGTTTAAATGTCTTCTTCTTGATGTGCCTGTCATGATAGGCCTTCTCTCTTTCCTTCTATACCAGCTGATGAAATCCTGCAACAAATCTATCTTATTCCAATTCTACCAACTGTGCAAGCCTTTCTTGAACATCTCCAGTGTCATCCATATCTATAAAGGAAACAATTCTTAGGCTTGGTACCAAATATTCCATTGGAACAACAACTTCAAGACCATATACCAAATTAAAAGGTGTCTATATTGTCATCTTCTTGCAAGTGGCTCTATTGGCCCATAATACTGTTGGTACTCTTAAATCCCAGTCATCCCTATTCACACTACAAATCTTTTCTAGGGCTAACTCCAAGATCTTGTTGAATGCTTCCACTGTCCCATTTTCTTGTGGATGGTACGGTGTTCTCTTCTGATAGTGGACTACAAATTATTCAATCAGAGCTTCAATTGTCTTCTTGATGAAATGTGTGCCTTGATCACTCATAATTATCTTTGGGCATCCAAACTTGGTTATGATGTCATCAAATATAAAGCACACAACTGTAGTTGCACTACAGTCCTTGAGTGCTCTTGCTTCAGCCCATCTGGTCAAGTATTATGTTGTTGTAATTATGTACCTTTCTCCTGTGCATTTTCCTGGTGGGTTTATAGGTCCAATGAATTCAATGGATGATTTCTCGAATGATTGTAGGCTCAACTGTGGTGCTAATGGAATTTCTTCCCTTTGGGAAGGTTTCCCAACTCTTTGGCAAATTTTGTAGGAACTGGAATAGTCTTTAGCATCTCTATGTAAGGTATGCCACCAAAGGCCAGCTCTCAAAACCTTCTATGCAGTTTCTTTCCCTACGTAATGTCCTCTTGTGATTCCTTCATGAGCTTCTGTAAAGATCAATGGTCACTCTGCCTCCATAACACACCTTCTCAATATCTCGTCAGGTCCCATCTTGTATAGTTGTCCAACTATAAGTGATAAGTCTGTAGCGCACACTACTAGTTGTTTTTTCTAAGGAATTTTATACTCACTAGGTGCCATTCCTGTTGATAGGAACTGGACTATTTCTACGAAGTGGTCATCAATATTTCTAATGGCCAGTAACTATGCATCTGACAGTGCATCCTCCAAACTAGTAGGCTCTTCACCATGTCCCAACCTAGACAAGTGATATGAACCTTTGTTCATTCTTCCTAGATTTAATATGATCTCAAAGTCATATTCTTGAAATAGCAGAAACCATCTGCATATTCTCCCCCCCAACACTGGATTTTTGACTAGGTATTTCATCATGGAGTGATTAGTAAACATTTTAAACTTTCCTCCCAACAATTAGTGGAGAAATTTCTGCAATGCATACACCATGACTAATCCTTGTCTCTCAATAGTGGTATAATTAATTTTAGTTGTGGATAGCTTCCTTCTAGAAAAGTCTAAGAGGTGGTTGATGTCTCTTGTTCCTGGTTGTGCTAACATAGCTCCTAAGGTAATGGAAGATGCATCGACATGTACATGAAACTTCTTGTTCCAACCTGGGAAAGATAGAATGGGCGCAGAGACCATCTTCTGTTTCAGTGTGTCAAAGCTCTATTGACATTCTTCTGTCCAACTGAACTAACAATCCTTCTTCAAAAGCTTCTCGATGGGTGCTGTAATCTGGGCATATCCTTTAATGAGCTTCCTATAATATCATGTGTGTCCCCGCGCAGTGTGCAACTGTTTGACTGAAGTAGGAGGTGGCAGATCAACTATAATGGCAACTTTGGATGGGTCTACCAACAACCCTTGCTTGCATACAATATGATCTAAAAACACTCCAAATGGTGAAAAAAAATGCATTTCTTTAGATTTAACGCAATTTGACACTTCTTTCATTTATCCAACATTAGTCTTAGACATTCAATTTGACTTTTTAATAAATTAAAAACAGTCCAATCATCAAAGTATGCTTCTAGAAATTTATGCAAAAACTCCTTGAATGCTTCGTCCACTACTTTGGAAAAGATGGCTAGGGAATTCTTCAATCCAAATGGCATCATTGTATATTTGTAGGATCCCCATTCTTTTTCAAATGTGGTCTTATGGCGATCTTCCTTGGAAATACGGATCTGATGGTATCCTGAAAATCCATATGTAAAAGAATATACTTCCTGGCCTCCCACATTATATAAAACTTCGTCAGTAAATGGTGTAGGAAAGGGGTCATGAAAACAAGCATCATTTAGCTTCCTGAGATCTACGTATATCTTGATCTCTCCTGTCTTCTTGTCTTGCACCACCATAGGGATAATCCATTCTGACTCTTCGACAGGTTCTATAATCCCTCCTTCTAACATTCTGTCGAGCTCAATATTTAGTCTCTCCTTATATTTAGGGTTCAATCTGTAAGGTCTATATTTGAATGGACTTGCATATGGATTTAAAGGAATCCTCATTTCACCCATAGGCCCTTTAATTCCTTTCATATCAGTGAACTTGGTTGGAAAGAAGTCTTGATATTCATGCAATAACTCTGTAATTTTTTCAATGGTAGCAACATCTGGATAATCTCCAACATTAGCAATATTTGGGGTTTGTTCTATTCCAATATTGACCTTCTTAATCTTGATTGGCTGGCCAATGAATGGTAACTCAACTCCTGGTCCTTCCACATCTCTCTGGCATTTTGTTTCTGTGATGTTTGGCTTCCTTAGATCATTGTCTTCATCAGCATTAATGTTGTAACAACCTTGTAGATTCTGGAGAGGCACAGTCCATTTGTCCTCTTCTTTCTCTAAGGAGAGGCTAGAGGCTTCCTCAAATACTTTCTGTCTGACAATCTGTAATGCTTGATATACTGAAGGATATTGACTTTCAAATAAGAAGGTGCTTACAAAATTCTAAGACATACCTTCCAAATCTATAGTGACAAGGCACAACTCTGCTTGAAGGTAATAGTTGATAGGTGTCATGTCCAACGTGTTAATGAATTTGTGCACCCATTGTTCTTGAGGAATGTTGCTCCATAATTTCTCACAACTTCACACATGGTCCTTTGGACAACTTGGACCTATGTAGTGAACTTCCTAGCTTTCTACTTTTGCTGAGAACCGTGTTGTCATCAGGGTATGACATTGTGACCAGTCTGTAATGTTATTTTTGTGTGTCCCCCACCATCTTGTTGGTGTGGCTTTCAAGGCTTCATCCATTGCCAACAATATTTTTTGTATTGGTACACTTTCTTCAAAGTCCGACAAGAATGTTTCTAAAGGATTTAGACCATCAAAGGTGGGTAAGTTACTTACTATTGTTTTGATCCAATGAACTTCTCTGGTTAATCTATCACATCATCTTGTATATACTTTGTACATATTATTCTTCCAGTTCTATAGTTCTTCTTCTAAGTCTGATGAACATGTGTTGTCACATTGCCATCTTAGGTTCCCATCGACTGTAGGATTAATATAATCCTACTGTCTGGATGTTATCTTGTATATATTTTCTAGTGCATGTGCATGGTCTTATTCTTTGATAAGTTTTGTGTATCGTTGACCTTCATCTGGATATAAAGGTGCGATGAACCTAAGGCCATCTCTTTCAAAATTCATGTGTCTTTTATTTAAATTAACCACAGTGGAATTATTGAAATCCCAATCAACTCCTAACAACACAAGGTAAGGACAATTTTCATCAACTATCTGAATTACCTCAAAATATGCAAATGTTCTTACTCCATCGATGTCCACAGGGACATGCTCCAATCATCCAAAGGGGTTGACAGCTTGCTGATTGGCCATCCTGAGCCTAATAGGGGAATAGATCAACTTTAGTTTTTCCATCAGTGCCCATGTTTACTTCGTCATGACATTAACCTCTAACCCTAAGTCGAGGACCACATAGTCTATCTCATACTCTCCTATTTGAGCATTCAAATGTAATTCCTTATTGGTCCTTCTCTTCTTACTGATTTGATGTACTTCCCTATTCAGTAAGGGGTCTATATTTCCTAGATCATACTGTATGATTAGAGTTTGTAGTTCTTTTACAATGCTTTCATCCTGAATCAATTTAATACAAGTATATATAAATTTTGTGAGCTTTCTTACCTCTTTTCCTTCTTTTGGTGAAGCAGACTGATCAAATGCCCGAGGCATTCCACATTCTCTCACTTTTGGTCTTGTCTTCGATGAGGATCCCTGATCTACTTTGAACTATTTTCTTTCCTCCTCAAATATTTGTCTTTCTATCTTTTCATCAAAGTTTTGGGTCTTCTCTACAGCTTTCCTAATTCCTGAGTATTCTATAGGCTTTCCCTAGATCAATCTATCTTCTCTTGTAACAACGCCTCCTCTAGTGATAATAGCCACATTAGGGTCTTCTCCGTGAGGTTCATTATATATCAGTTGTATTTATGGGTTCTGCTGAGGTCCTCTTCTTTTTTGAATCTTAGCTAGCAGCACATAACAATCTTTTAGAACATGTTCAAATGAGCTACAATAGCTGGAAGTAGTATAAGGGTTCTGTAAATCCCTTGCGAGGTGTCCTGGTTGTGTGCATTTATAACAAATTATCTGTTCTCGGCCTTGACCAATTCCTCGTCCTCATCCTCTTCCTCTAAATCCACCGCGAGGATTAAAGTTTCCTCTCCCAGGGGAGTTATGTTGCATAGTGTGTCCTTCTTGTTGTGCTTCACGTTGAATCTTGTATATGTCTCTCAACCTTTCATGCATGAGATCATAAGCCCTACAATCCCTATCATCATGTCCCACTGACTTACAAAATGTGTAGTACAAATTTGTGGGTGTCTGAACATACTTATGCATGTAATATCACTCACCTGGGCAATGTTTATTTCTGCATACCTCGCACTAGGGTAGGGTGACTAAATTTAAAGGGCTCGTAGCTACAAAATCCAAGTATTCATTGAATAGGGGAAAATGTTCCTTTTCATGGCCTTCTGATCTATACCTGACACACCAAATGTCTTCTCTTTTATATTTTCCCTTATCTTTCTTCATATCTTCGACCTGCAGAGACAAATTAATTAGTTGATTCAAGATATGACTCATACGTAAGCTGGATTATCCCATAGGGGTTGATTCTAGATTCATGGAGATCTATAGCACCTCAGACTATGAAGCAATATTCTATTGCATCAGAGGAACTCTGATGTGTGGTAAGAGAGAAATGATGAACCATTCTTTGTTCTACTCATCTAGGATCTGAAAAGTCAACTGGCCTTTTAAGGTCTTGAACCTCTGATTGAACTCCCAAACAAGTTCAACTACTTTCTTCTTGATCTCTTTCAGCTCTTTAATACATTGTGACTTTGATTTAGGTTTCTTGAAATATGCAATAAACTCATTCATGATCTCATTCAGTGGCTTAGGCTATGCATGTCCTTGGACAAGCTTCATGTACCAGCTCAATGCATGATCCCTCATAGTGGTACTAAACTAAGTTATTTTAACAACCTCATCAGTGGAATTCTTAATGTTCCACACGGCTTCACAAAGGAACCGGTGTTGATCAGGATCTTTATATCCATCTCCCCTAAATATGGGAAGTCTCATCTCATCTACCATAGATATTCCTAGGGTTCCTGAATGAGTATATGGTGGACTACTAGTGATGGTGCTCTAGATGCTCTAGTGGCTTGGATTAATCTAATTTCTTAATACTACTGAATCAACAGGAGGGATAATAGAACTTACTTCAATAGTCTACGTAGCTCCTAAAGTTTCAGATTATTCTCGGTGAATCTCTTCAGCTTTCCTTTCCTCTATCCCAAAAGGTTCTGAATGTTCCTCCTCTTTCAGATCTACCTCTTCTCCACTATAGAAACCCTCATCCTCGTAGTTCTTCTTGAATAACTTTGCAAGGTGAACTTCTCTGAATGCTTTTCCACTGCTCGTATGTCGAGCTTATGTGTCACTGTCACTGTCCAAATTTTTGAACATTAGCTTTTCTAGATCCGACCAACCTAATGTATCTTCAAGATGTTCTTTTCATGCAATAGCATCTTGAGTTTCAACTTCAGGAATTGTAAAAATTTCCCTCTAGGTCCCTTGAAGAAATATCTCTCAGCTTGGCTAAACAACTCTAATTTGTCAACAACAAACTTGGTGATGTAACCTCCAATGGTGCTATCGAACCAATGATTTATTGCTCATGATATAGTGTTATCAAATATCTTTACCTTTTGGATCATCGTTGACGTCCAAACCATAGGAGGTCTAGATTTGATCTCAAAATGGGTATCTACTAACCTAGCTAACCACCCATATAGCTCCTGATGGATTCCTCCAAAGAATATCTCATGTATATGAATAAAGATATATCTCTCCAACCAACCTTCTATACTAAGATTAGGGTTCTTGTTCTGGGCTTCAGTGAAGTCCTTTTATTGATATTCTATCCACTTTTGAATCTTTGTCTTTGATGGAAACCACCTTGACATTCCCTTAAGAGGATTCCCATCCCGACAACAGAACCATTTGTTGGCACAAGGGCAGACCCAGGGTTCAGCTCTGAGAGCACACCAAAAATCCCTAACTAATAGACCTTTTGGAAACACTTATGAAGCAGATGTAGTCTCACCCAAAGCATTTATGAGGGGGTTGTAGGACAGGGATGTCTACAACCAAGGGGAATATCAAGTGGATCCAATACAAGAATAACACATCATTCATATATCACCTATCATCTTTGATCTATTCTGCACATCTACTTATCATATCTAACATAGTAATGCAATCACAGTATATCAAGGACAAAGACAGAATACCAATCACACACAACACCAAATATACGTGGCTCACCCTCTCTCTAGGGATACATCCATAGAACTGTTGAAAAGTCAACAAGAAACATGTGTCTAATTTATTTTTCCTTAAATAAATTGGACAATAAATATTAATCTATTATTTCATTCATAACTGAGTGAGTTGGATTTGTAACAGAATTATAAGTGTAGTTAAGTGAGTTAAGATTAGTTGTACTAGTTGTAACTAAACATGCACTAGTGAGAGTTTAGTTAATCAATGAACTCACATTCAACTAAAGATTCACCACAGTTAACTACATGCATGTTAGATCTAGTGGAGACCCGGTTGAGATAGCAAGTGAAAGGGACAGTTTGGCTATCAGTTGTGATTTGATCACACATCCAGTGGATATGCTTATGAGCATATGCAAGCTAGGCAATTCGTGTAGCAATTCAATTGTGAGAATTCGAATTGCAGAGATTGTGTAGAGGAGGCAAGTTGTCTGGACACAGAAATTGGCACATGTATTTGCTAATTTGTGTATGACAGTGTGAGACGATTGTATTGTACTGAGAGCTCTTGTATTAGAGTTTTGTATGATATTGTTTCATGATTCATGATATACATAATATATGATAGTGGGGTTTTTAGCTTTACACTTTCCCGGTAAAACTTCTGTGTTGTGTGTTCTTGATATTCACTTTGTGATTATGGTTGTGATCATGGTTTAATTTTCCACAAGAATAATAGTAGAAGTGATTCTGTATTTAATAGTGGCATAATTGTTAGATCAGGAGAATCGTAGGAAATACATTAAGTGTATCGAAATTTCTACAAGAACTGTGCTTTATAATATATTAAGATGAAGCATACAGTTCTTGTATGTGCTCTTAGCTAGAAGATCCTCTTTCTTCTCCTCTCCTTCTCTCCCCTCCCTGCGCACCCAGCTGCAGGGTTGATATTCTCACCTAGCTGAAGATCTTACAATACCAGAAGGCTCTCACATTCAATGCTTCTCTCTCTCTCAACAGTAATCTCTCACAAAAACCAACAATAACAACTATATTGATCAATATTAATGACAAAAACAACCCAACCCAGGTCCTCTTGACCTTTATTTATACATTGCAATAGCTCACCGCCATCCTTAGGCCAAAACCTAGGTGTCCAAACCCTAGATACCAAAACCCTAGGTGTCTAAAACTCTAGGTCAACTTGACCCATATTTTGAGGGCTTCACCAGTCTGTCTTTCCTTCCTTCTCACATTGTGATTTAAGGCGTCCAATGACTTACTTCACTCTGTCTTTTCTTCTCTTTTTCTCACTTTGACCCAGAAACAGTCACTGTGTCTTCCACGAAGTTCACATTCTCCTTTTTCTTCCTTGATCTTTGCGTACTTCCATACCCAAGGGCCAACATAATGCTTACTAGGGCCAAGCATAAATAGGGTGAAGGAACTCTTAAGACTTTCAATCCCAAAGTTGATCATGTAGCCTAAAGAAACAAAATGGCAGAAGAAGACAAGTGTGATGAACAGGATAAAAACTTCCATATGGTATTTTATCGCATGTCAGAAATGGTCAAATGAATGTATGGAGACTATGATAAGAGGATGAAGAAGAAAGGGAAGAAAAAGGAAGCACATGTTGATGATGATGCTTCGGTAAATCAAGGGGTTGTAGAAGACCCTCTCGAGCCTCCATCTTCACCATCAAGTTCTAGTTCTTATTCCTCTGAGAATTCTCATCATTCTCGTCATTCTAGCCATAAAGCCTCTTTTAAGAAACCATTATTAAATCTTGATGTAAAATTTTCTTTACCTATGTTTAATGAATATGCTAATCCTGAAAAGCTAGATAATTGGATCTGATGGGTTGAATTATATTGTCGTGTTCAACATATTGATGAAGAGGAAGTTAAAGTGCAATTGGCTTATCTTTAGTTGGAAGGCACTGCTCTCATATGGTGGGAGAGAAAACTTCGAGACAGAAGTAAGTGTGGTAATATTGTTTCCGCATGGTCGGAATTTAAATCAGCAATAAGGAAGCAATTTTATCCATTGGGTTATTTACATAAAGCAATGATGGAATGGAAAACTTTAAGGAAAAGTAAAGGTCAAATTGTACAAAGCTTCACAAAATAATTTAGGAAGAAATATCTTGCATTAAACATTCCTTTGGACTATTATGAAACTTTAATGAAGTATATTGTTTCACTTCACAGTTATATTTGTCATACTTTTCTCTTATTTAACCCCACCAGTATTAACAAATTTTGATTTAGGAGACAAAGGAAACATCACATCAGTTGGATTACAAGGAAAAGATTCCCTTCATTCTAGTTCAAATTCCAATAATGAATCTCATGATGATGAACAGAAGAGGAATGAATTATTTCACATAAGAGTTGTATCTAAACACACTAAGATAGATACATTTTTGATTTAGGTTCCCAAGTAAAATTGATATCTGAAGCACTTATCAAAAATATGGGTCTTGAAACGAAACCACATCCAAAGCCTTATCCTCTTGGTTGGGTATGTGATAAATAAAAACTTAATGCCACCAAACAATGTAGGTTCATATTTTCTATTGCTTCAAAGTTTATTGATGAAGTGGATTTGGGTGTTGTATCACTTGATATATGCATCAAAGTGTTGGGGAGTCCTTATCTTTATGATAGAAAAACAGTCTTCTTTCATCATGAGAAAGCATACCGCCTTACTAAGGGGGGAGTGGAATATATTGTTAGAGCTCACAACATGAGGGTAAACGCAAAACTTGTTAGTGTAGGACAAATGAATAGACTCATAAACACTAATAAGAGATATGTACTCATGGTTGTAAGGGAGAAATATGTCGGAACATCCGATGATTTCCAAGATTTGATCCTTCTCATAAGAAATAATTAATTGATATTGTTTCAAAGTATGATGATATTTTCCAGGAACTAGATGGATTACCTCCTAAGAGGGAAATCCAACATGAAATACATATTCAACAGGATTCTCCTCTTCCTAATGTGGGCATGTAAAAGATGTCAGTTGTGGAGATGATAGAGATTAATAAGCAAGTACAAGGATTATTGGATCAAGGGGTCATCAGGCCCATCTCATATTTTTGTGTTCTCTGATTGTGATGGTGCCAAAGAAATATGGCACATGGAAAATGTGTGTCAATTACCGGGCCTTAAATAAAGTCACAGTGAAAAATCGATACCCTCTTCCTAGTATAGATTATTTACTTGATCATTTAAAGAATGTTGTTTATTTTTCTAAGTTGGATTTGCACAGTGGATACCATCAGATCAGGGTTGCAAAACCAGATGCATGGAAGTCTACCTTTAAAACCAAACAGGGATTGTTTGAGTGGTTAGTTATGCCTTTTGGTATTTGTAATGCTCCGACAACTTTCATGTGTATGATGAATGATGTATTCATGCCTTTTCTAGATGATTTTGTGATTGTATATTTAGACGAAATTATTATTTTTAGCAGGACTTGGGATGAACATGTGAGACATGTAAATAAAATGTTGGATACTTTGAAGAGGGAAAAGTTGTAAGTAAAATTGTCTAAATGTGAATTTGGTAAGATTGCACTTGTGTACTTAAGTCATATTGTAGGAGAAGGAAAATTAAAAATTGATCCCTCCAAGATCGATGTAATTGTAAATAGGCCTGAGCCCAAAAGTGTAACAGAGATATAGAGCTTCTTAGGTACAGTCCAGTATTGGAGGAGGTTCATTTCAAACTTATCCTTTATAGAAGCTCAATTGCATGCCTTAACTAGTGTGAAGAACACTTTTCAGTGAGGAGGAAAGAAACCAAAATATTTCAACACTTTGAATGAAAAGATCAGTATCGCACCAGTATTAACACCGTTGAATCTTCAACAACCCTTTAATATCGAGATAGATGACAATGGATATTCCATGGGTGCAATATTGATGCAATATAATAAGCCTATATGTTACCACTCTAAAACGTTTAACCAAGTTGTTGTTAACTATCCTACATATGATAAAGAGTTGTACGCATTAGTTAAAAGAATAAAGAAATGGAATCACTACTTGTTAGGGAAGGAAACAATCATACATATAGATCATCAACGCTTACAATATCTCAAAGAACAAACCAAACTGAAACATCTTGATACTACAGATGCATGGATTTTCTACAACAATTTCATTTGGTAATCAAGTACAAAAATGGTACAAGTAACAAGGTAGTTGATATGCTTTCTAGACCTCCTATTATTACTTCTATTCTTTTGAATAATACTTCTTTATCTAATGATAGCTATCTGGAACAATATGCCATTGATGAATATTTTAAGGAAGTATATGAGAATCTAACCCATGGTGCATAGGTAGAGAAATATTGTCTACAGGGAAAAATACTATACCATCTTGGAAATCTATGTATTCCTACAAGTGAACAAGTCCATGTAATACAAGAAGCTCACACTTCTCTTGTGTCTAGGAATTTTGGGGTAGAAAAAACTATGGCTCATTTACAAAGGCTTTTTTACTGGCCTCAAATGAAAGAAATTGTAACTAAATATGTAAAGGGGTGTGTGATGTGTTCAACTTGTAAGCCCATTAATAGAAAATTGGGGCTATACTCACCACTACCTATTCCATCCCATCCATGGGAAAGTATCTCCATGGATTTTGTAGGGGGTTTACCAAGGTCAAAAGGGGGTCATGACTATTTGTATGTTGTAGTGGATAGGTTCATCAAGATGTGTATCTTAATTCCATGTAAAATGAATACCATTGTTGAGAAGACTGCTAATATCTTCTTTTAGTATGTTTGGGTTCACTTTGGGTTACCCACATCCATTATCTTGAATTGAGATACTCAATTCCTTGGGGATTTTTTTACAAGATTGTGGAGAATGATGGAAACCAAGTTGAAGAGGAGAATTTCTTTCCATCCACAGACCGACAGACAAAGAAATTTTGTAAACTGAACAATTATACTTTTTCTTTGAGGCTACTGCAACAAGCATCCCAAGCTATGGCATGAACAAATACCCTATGTACAACATGCTTACAAATGAGCCTTACATTCCTCCACTCAGTGTTCACCTTTTGAGACATGTTTTGGGTACCTACCTAAAGTTCCTTTGAACTTGATGTATGGGAGAGATATCAATTCAAATGAAGAAAGAAAAGAAGACAGAGCCTGAAAGTTCATCCAGAGGATCTAGCAGGTACACCAAGCATTCAGGGAAAAAATGGAGAAAATTCAAGCACATTATAAAGCTCAGCATGACAAACACAGGGTTCATCATCAGTTCTAGGTTGGAGACCAGGTATGGCTTCGCATCATCAAGGAGAGATTGAAGGGTGAAGGAAAGAAACTCAATCCCATTCATTATGGACCTTTCACTATTTTGGATAAAAGTGGTACAAATTCTTTTCGTTTGGGTATTTCACCAAATTTATTCAGTTGTAAACATAGAGAACTTGAAATTTTTTGAGCCTCCCATGATCATGGATCGGAATGAGGAAGTTTTAATAACTTCAGTTGATGAGTTTTCTCCTGAGTAGTTGGATGATTTAAAGGAATATATCTTCCTGGACAAAAGGACGAGGACTTCATGCAGGGGTGATGTTGATTATATTTGAGTAGGCTTAAAGGGCACACATCCAAGCAAGGCAAAGTGGATTGAGAAGGACAAGCTGAGGGAACTCTTCCCTCACTTATATTTTCATTGATGAAATATTTTGGTGGTACAAAAATCTCTCAGTGGGAAGGAATGATCCAAAAAGGATCCATAAAAGACTAAGGACAACTCAAAACTCACAGAAGCAACTTAGGAAGCTCAGAATAGCCTCAGTAGATAGACAAAGGGAAAAAAATCAAAGTTCTCAAAACTCAGTGAAAGTGACATCATCGCAAAGAGCGCATCACAATATTTCCAGTGATGCAAATGAATCATCAAATAGAGTTACAAAGTGAAAGATATTTGTGGTCAAAGTTTGGTCAACCTAGCCCAGTCAGCAGGGGGATGAGTCAACATTTATACTGTTGATGTTTGCATCAGTATGGATGATGTCAACATGTATACAACATACATGGCAGATGTAGGAGGTGACACATGTCATGATGACATCATCATGGTGACATGGAAGCACCATAGGTTGCCACATGTCATCCATTTTTGGCATTTTTGGGTTGTTCTATGGACTAGTAAAAATGTGCCACATGGTAGCTTGTACAACCACATGGAATTCCATATGGTGATGTGGCATATCACATGGCAGTATGACGTGGTATGTCGACGTGGGAGGTTGAGGTGGCAAGTCGTACGTTGACATGGCAGGTTATGGTACAATTGGTTGACATGGCACAATGGTTGGTTTCCATGAGACCTAGTCATAGGATTCCATGTGGAAGTGGGAAAATGCCCAATGACAGCTTGAGAAGGAATTTCCAAACAAATATATATATCAAAAAGTTGGCGGG
>JZKD02S1802437.1:971255-1000884 GCA_000966675.3 Picea glauca
CTTAGTATGTACTGATTATGTTACAAAATGGGTGGAAGCCAAAGCATTAGTGAGAGCTACAGAACAGTCAGTGGTCAACTTCCTCTTTGAAGAAATATTTGTTAGATTTGGAGTATCATGGGAGATTGTAACAGACCAAGGAGCACAGTTCACTTCTAAAATGGTGAAAGACATAGTGAACAAATATCAGATCAAGCATCAGAAATCTACACCCTATCATCCACAAGCAAATGGACAAGTGGAATCTACTAACAAAACTCTAGAAGCAATCATGACCAAGACAGTTCAAACACACAGAAAAGACTGGTCAGACAAGCTTCAAGAAGCATTATGGGCATACAAAATCACCTATAAAGATAGTATTGGGTTTACTCCTTATCAGCTGGTATATGGTAAGCAAGTTTTGCTACCTATAGAATTTCAAATTCATACCTTTAGATTAGTAGCTAAATTAGGACTAGATCTTTCTGAAGCACAAAAAGAGAGAATCATGCAATTAAATCAACTAGATGAGATGAGACAGGCAACAGTTGAACACAACACTTTGATACAACAACAGAGGGCACATTGGCATGATAAGTATATCAAAAAGAAACAATTCAAAGAAGGTGACTGGGCTTTGTTATTTGATTCAGAATTTAAAGATTTCAAAGCTAAGTTTACAACTCATTGGCTTGGTCCTTATGAGATTGCACAAATATATGACAATGGCTCAATCAAATTACAAACAATAGATGATGAGGCAAGCTCATTCATAGTCAATGGACACAGTATGAAGCTCTACAATAAGCCTGTAAGCAAGGAGTACTTTCTACATCAAATATCTCAACAAAATGAAATGGATGTGTTGGAGAAACAAAACCATGTGTCTCCTCTACATTCTACTTAAAAAAAAACACATAAAAGATATCCATTTCAAGTTCAGCAGAGGGACCTAATAAAAATATTCATTTCAAAATAGCAGAGGGACCTGATAAAGATATTCATTTCAAAACAATAGAGGGACCTGATGAACACAGCCATTTCAATTAGTAGAGGGACCTAAAAATATCAATTTTTCAATCAGCAAGGGACCTGAGAAGATATCAACTGCAATCAATAAAAGAACCTGAGATACTAGCAAAGTAAATACAATAGGAATCTGAGGACTTACACCAGCATCCCATCCAGCTTTAGTCAACAAAACAATGAGCAAACAAGTTAGTATATTTTCCTTTTTAATGCTTTAATTTTGAGAATTCTTCCTAAGCTAGGAATGATAAATGCCTTATCCTTCCTTTCCCCTACATTATCCTTTCATCACTCCATTTTTTTCATCCTCAAAAGCATTTAATATGGTACTCAGAAGAACCACTTTTGGTTTCCAAAGGAGTTATAAGGAGGGATTGGGTTTCAAATACCAAAACACAATGTTTGTTTTGAAGCTGTCTAAGCTCTGTTACATACACATACTAAGGTATCGTTTTATAAATCAATATGGTTTGCATGCATTTCAAAGGGGTTATAAGAAGAAGTTCATGTTTGATGAAGGAATTGGAAATAAATTCGGGAGTTATATGACAAATGAGAATTTTTTTAAAAATACCACATCTCATAATAATTGCAAAGGGGAGAAGAGTACAAGGTATGAATAGAGTAGCACCTTCAACTGTGATTGATGTACAAACCATTTAAAAAAATAAAAACCTTGTTGAAATATCCACCAATGTTTCCCTCTTCATAAAAGTAAAACGACTCAATTCATTTTTAATATTTGCTAAGCCTCACCAAACATGCACGTTGTGTCTCACCTTGCACACCCCGAGATTTGAACTATCGATGCACCTCTACATACACTACCACCATTTCAAATTACACACCCCGTTGTTTTCCCTACGCATTCCAAATCCCTACATTCTAGTTCATTGCTCCTCCTACGCATCCTAAATCCCTACACTATAGCACATTGACCTGTCCCTACTCTGAAATCCTCTGATAGAAAACGAATTGTATGTTGACAATCACACTGTCAATATACAAGATTTCGTTATGTGGAAGAAAACACGAGGGAATTGAAGAGGTACGTGGTGAAGCAAGGGAAGAAAACGTATCAAAATAGGAGTTGACCTCTGAAGGTAAGCCCGAACTTAGAATTTACATAGCCAAGTATAAATTCGACGTTCTGGATACAATTGTAAATGAGCTAGTCTATGTTTAGCATAGCCCAAATTTAAAGAAGGGAATTGAGTTAGAGTTTGACAGAGGAGCCCGAGAGTTTTTTAAACTTACTAGGTATGATTGTGCAAATTTTTCATGAACAAAGAACAAGCTTAGGAATAAAAAATAAGAGATTTCTTTTGCTTATTTGAACAGAAACTCTTCTTGAAGACCATACACAGAAATTAAAAATTCACACAGAGCTGGAAGTTTGAGAAATATTGCAGAGTTGAAGTTTTTTTCAAAATAGTGGGAATATTTTAGGTCTTGTTTTTGAAATTTTTTGAAATATGGTATCAAGATATGAACCTGGGAGGCTTGTAGCATCAGAAATACACAGAGATTGTATGCAAATTCTGGAACAGAAACAGTGGTTAAGTTTTTTTGAAAAAATTGATGGATTTTGTGAAGAAATTGCCTTAGAATTTGCTCAATCATTTGATGGGGAGAGAGATATTGTAGGGAACCTTACCATTAGGATCACTGAATATAGCCTTGCATTTGTCACTGGACTACCATAGATAGGAGAGAGATATTTTAAAACCAAGCATTTCAAAGATAAATCATGGGTACCTTTTATTTCAAGATCAAGGGTAGCAACAGTAAACTAGAAGAAAGGAATCCCAAGGAGTTGGTTGGTCCATCCCTGGGATGATTTGGCATACCTTATACAAAAATTTATAACCTATGAGGGTAGGTTTAGCATCATTTATCTATATCATATTAAACTGCTACAACATTTGAGAGGTGACTGTGAGATCAATATGCCTTACTTCCTCTTACAAAGCCTTTCCAAAATGGCCAAGACTATCCAGAAACAGGGAAGGAACACAGAGAGGAGTTTGTATCACTGTGGTCTTATAAAAATGATCATTAAATATGAACTTCAGAAGAAAAATGTGATTTGGCAACAGTTTACCATTGAAAATGGTTTTGAAACCATAAAAGAGGAAGAAGGAGAGGAGCAAATTCTAGTAGTGACTGATGATGAAGGAGAGGTGCAACACCCCAAGGAAACAAGCCCAAAACCACCTATGGGGAGGAGAAAAACAAGAAGTATGGTATTAAAAGAGAAGGAACTTGAGGAAAAAGACAAAAAATTTACCACTTATGAAAGGAGGACAAGAAAATGACCATAAGTTAAAAAAGGCCAAATACAAGAGAAAGATGATGAAGCACAGCAGGCACAATATGAACATAGTCAGACTCTTGAAGCACAATCATTTGGAAATGATTCCTTTGAGGAACAAGAAACTTATACCTATGAACATATGAGAGTGGATATGGAACAACTAATCAGAGACATGAAATAATAACCTCAAATGGAAGAGGTGGCTGGTACATCCACATTTGAACTTGACAGGAAGAAGAAGAAAATAAGAAAGATGAAGAGAAAAATCAAAGAAATTGAAGTCTTAGAAAGATACATAAAAAAAAAAAATGAAATGCTGAGAACTCAAAGCCACAAAACACAAGAGGAAACTGACACTTTGAAGAAGAAAAACAAAAAGCTTCAAAAACAAAATAAGTTAATTTCCAAACAAGCTTATAAGTGGTTCCAGCAGAAAAAGGCTTATAAAGAGAAGTATCAAAAGATGAAAGAACTTCATACAGCTAAGGCGAATGTGGAGACTTTATTGCAAGCAACAAAAGTGGCAGAAGATCAGTGACACAGGTTAGGTACATTTTTGTGCATGAGGACATGCAAGGACTTCCTCTTGGGGGAGATGTTGAGTCCATTTTTGTGCTTCCATAAACCATACTTGTGCCTCTTTATTTATCCATTTTTCCTTCATTTCATTCCACATTTTCCATGAAACAACCTATGCAAGGTATATTTGTCACTCTTTAGCTTAAGAATTGAGTTTTCTAAATTTTAGCATTAAAATTGAAAATTTACCAAAAATTACAGGATTTGACCAAATCCCGTAAGCTCCGTGGTTTGTCTACTTGCAAGAAACCTGGGAGAAATATAAAAATTGGGTCGTGTTCCCTGATGTACAAGGATGGATAATGAGCTATCAGATTCAAAATTTGAGGCTTCCAGATGTTTGGTCAACGCTGGTCAAACAGGGCCACTTCAGCAGAAAATGCCCTGTTTCAGCCTTAAATCTTGGATAGTTTTGGATTTCATGGGATTTTGACCATATATTGTGGATCCAAAGGAGGCATTCGACCCTCCTAGGATATTTTGGATCTAATCATGATATTTAGGATACATTTTAGCATTTTTGTTTTTAAGACTCTTGTATAAATACTCTTAAACCTAAACTAGTAAGACAATCTTGATATGAATGAAGAAACTTGAGAATTTGCACTCTTGAAGATCAGATCTGTATTTTTGTTCATGTGAATGCTTATGATGATTTGAATTATGTTGGAGTTCTTTCTTAACTGATTCAACCCAAGTGTACCAGGGAAGCATTGTAGGGCCCCCATTGCCAACTAGTACACTCTTTCCCTGTGTTCTTTTTTTCAAGTACATGTTTTAGATCAGATCTTGCTTGCTGTAGATGAGTTTTATCTTGTTGTATGTAGATGAATTTCATAGCTCAGTTACATGATTAATGTTTTCAAGCCTTACTCATATTGTGAATGATTTCTTGAATGAGAATTCAATGTGTAGTTTGACTTCAAGCATTAAGATAGTTTTGAATGCTCTTTGAGTTATTTATGCTTTCAGTACTTTGATTTGATTTGATGATAGTTGTTAATGAATGAATGAAAGAAGACAATGAATGCATATCTTGAATAGGAGTTTTGTTCTTCTAACATTTGATAGGTCTTAAAACTAGTTCAAACATCTCTTGAATGCTTACTATTTTTACTCTTTAGAAAAACAAGTACTGACTATTGTTATGAGATCTATGAAGATGACTTCTCAATAGAAGCTTAGCATCTCTTTTATATTTAGCCTTAGAATAGGTTTTTGGTTTATCTCCATTAAAGATAAAAACTATCTCTAAATCCATATACTTTGGATGTGCCTCTAAGTCTTACAAACACTGGATTGACAATCATTTGCACTCTAATTTACTTGGGTAGATTGGAGCTTAACAACTACCACCTAAAATACCATATGTTTTCTATTGACATGGGTGGTTGTGACATTGTGTTGGGTGCAGACTGGCTAAGGACTTTAGGTCCCATTCTCATGTATTTTAAGGCATTGACCATGCAATTCGACCAGGAAGGCCACCAATATAAATTCCAAGGCATCACAACTGGTTCACCTGAGGTCATTAGTTCCCATCGCATGGAAAATCTACTCAAAAAAGGTCATTCTAGTGTCATTGCCCAACTCCATGCCATGCAAGCCACAAAGACACCCCCGGTGTTGGAAGACCTCGAAGCCCTCCTTACTAAACACCAAATGGTATTTTCCACTCCCCATGGACTCCCTCATTCCCATGGTGTTCATGATCATTCCATTCCCCTTGTACCCGGAATCCTTCCTTCCAATATCCATCCGTATCGCCACCCCTTTTCACAAAAAAATGAAATTGAGAAAATGGTCTAGGAACTCCTTACTGCAGACATTATCCTCTCTAGTAAGAGCCCTTACTCTTATTTTGTAGTCATGGTCATGGAGAAAGAAGGTTCTTGGAGAATGTTTCTTTCATGCCCTCAAAAAACTGACCATTAAAGATAAATTTCCCATTCCTGTCAGTGATGACCTCCTGGATTAATTGAGTGGTGCCCAATTCTTTACTAAACTTGATCTTCACTCAGGCTACCACCAGATATGTATGAAGGAGGTAGACATTCCCAAGACAGTCTTTTGAACTCATGAGGGCCACTATGATTTTTTGGTCATGCCCTTTGGCTTGTGTAATTCCCCCTCCACCTTCCAAAGCCTCATGAATCATGTCTTTCATCCTTTTCTCCGTCATTTTGTATTAGTTTTCTTTGATGATATCCTAATCTATAGAAAAACCTGGACATACCATCTTACTCATGTGGATCGAGTTCTCCATCTACTCTCTCAACACAAACTTTTCTTGAAACAGTATAAATGTGCTTTTGGTGCCTCAGAAGTAGAATACTTGGGTCATCTGGTTGGCAAGGATGGCATCAGGGTGGATCCGAAAAAGATTGAAGCTATCAAATACTGATCGCACCCAAAGACTCTCAAAAGATTGCATGGATTTCTAGGATTAATAGGGTATTATCACAAGTTTGTTAAGAATTATGGCAAGATTCCAACACCTCTCATGGCTCTCCTCAAAAATAACTCTTTCACTTGGACTCCAACCATTTCTCAAGCTTTTCAAACCTTGAAGACGACCATGTGCACCACTCTGGTTCTAGCCCTTCCTGATTTCAAAAAGACCTTTGTGTTGGAATGTGATGCCTTAGGGAAAGGAATTGGTGTTGTCCTTATGCAAGAGGGTCCACCTTTGGCCTTAACCAACAGGAAACTATCTGAACGGAATATGGGCAAACCCATCTATGAAAAGGAAATGTTGGCTATTCTGCATGCCGTTGATCTGTGGCACCCTTATCTTTTGGGGCAACATTTCCAAATTAAGATAGACCATCAAAGCCTCAAGTACTTTATGGAACAACACATTTCCTCCTTGGAGCAACAAAAATGGGTGACTAAGCTCTTTGGATATGATTATGAGATCATTTACAAGAAGGGAAAAGACAATGTGGTGGCGGATGCACTATCCCAAAAATATGAAGAAGAAGGATCCCTTTTTTCTCTTTCCTTCATTGTACCAGATTGGCTCCAAGTTATGCGCCAGGAATGGCTACAAGATCCCAAAAGTTCATATCTGATCCAATAATTGCAGACAAATGCTCCAGCTCCCATAGGGTACTCTTGGCTCTAGGATGATCTTCGATACAAAGGCCATTTGTATTTAAGTAAACAATCAAAGCTTAAATCCATGGTACTTATTGAGCTTCATGCTACACCTACAACAGGGCACTCCAGGTTCACCAAAACCTATGACAGGGTCAAACGTTCTTTCTTCTGGGATGGTATGAAACAGGACATCCATAATTTTGTAGCTGAATGTGAGGTGTGTCAATGCAACAAGGGAGAAACATTCAAATCTTCGGGCACACTACAACCGCTTCCGATTCCACCTGCTATTTGGAAGGATATCTCTATGGGCTTTATTACTGGCTTACCCAAATTAGGAAATAAATCAGTCATAATGGTGGTTGTGGATTGCCTTTCCAAGTATGCTCATTTCTGTGCTCTTCAACACCCATTTAATGCATCCATGGTGGCTCAAATTTTCATGGACCAAGTCTTCAACTTTCATGGCATGCCGCACTCTATTGTTTATGATCGTGACCCAAATTTCACAAGCAATTTTTGGCAAGAACTGTTTAAGCTACAAGGCACCCAATTGCATCTAAGCATAGATTATCATCCCTAGATTCATGGTCAAACGAAAGTTGTCAATAAGTGTTTGGAAACATATCTAAGGTGTTTTTCCTATGAAAAGAAAAATCAGTGGGCTCAATGGTTACCCCTAGCTGAATGGTGGTACAACATGTTGTTCCAGAGTCTATACCTAAGGCTTAGAAGTACAATGTCTAGGCATCTGAAAGTGGGTAAAAGGTGGAGAAGAGAGAAACACCAACCTTCGACAAGGGAAACTAAGGAAGATTTCTACGTTGACATTGTCTAGCTTCCAACTGTTCCTGGATGGTTATATCTTGTTCAATCGCAGCCCATGAATGTTCGAGTTCAACTCAGGTAGTAGCTGTTTTAAGAATAGTGTCAAAAAGGTTTAAGGCAGTGTGCATTTGATTTGATAATCCGGGTTCGATATTAGATTGTGTTGGTACAGGTACAGTCATGGAGAAACAGTAAAATAAGAAAAACTTCAAAGAGAAATTAAGTGTTGTCTCAATTTGGTCGTATAAAAGAGAATTTATGGTTTCGGAAATAAAACAGGGTGCAAATCAAAGGCTCTTTCCCGTAACTAAGTTATATCTTAATAAAATGTATGAGGTGGGAGAAAAACATTTAGCTATCTATGGTTTAAGGCTCCTATCAAGGGAGAATCTCACATATAAACAAAAGAGGAAAATTGTAAAGAACCGGATGTAGTATAAAATATGTGTATAATTTTGAAAGTGTTGACTAGTTTTACACCTGCTAATAGCTGGTACAAAGGAAAAATAGTAAACAATTACAGAAAACCAAAATTCATTCACTATAGTAGTGGTCATACTAAATTATAATGAATCATTCATCAGTTAGGAATATGAAATGAAGCAAAATATGAGATACAAGAAAAAAAACTCATAACACAGTCGTGACGGAATTGAGAATCTTCAGATTTGCTTTCTATTAACTCTCAAAATGTAAAAACTCTGTTACAATCGACACAAAAAGGTCCAACCTTTTTCTTTTCTTTCTGTGGTATATTTATATAGTTTTACAAATAAGATAAAATCTCAATCGTCATAAAATTTCGGTTATGACGGGGAGGAGATCAATCGCTCCATTTCTTCTTCTCTATCTTCACTTGGTGCCAAACGTTTGTCCTTGCACGTGCTTGGTACATGAGACACATATTTCAACCAGTTGAGGTATCAGCCGAGATGGTTCTTCTTGACAGCTGGCTTCAAAGAAGTAACATTCTCGGGCTAACTGTGACAGCCTGTCTTCCAGCTGTCCGTCTATGATGTCGATGGTGCATAATTGTGCGCTTGGTTTAATCATGCATTTGTCTATTTGGACTATTTCCACCATAGTCACTTGGGAAATCTCGGCCGAATCTCTTTCCTCTTTTTCCTTCAAATCAAGCAAGATTTTTTCCATATCCATTTGCATCAATGCCTCGACATTACCTCCACTATCAATGCCTAGTAGATCAACATCTATAGAACTAAAAGCCTCTTCTAAGGAATTCATTATCTTTTTGGCTTACTGCTTTCCTTCGGCGATGTTGTGATCCCATTCTTTTAATAGAATGTTTCCTCAGGTTTGTTCCGAAATGGTGAACCTGGGAGTACTTCCTGAACCCCTGTTGTTTGTGGCTATCACAGCCTCTTGGAAGGCGACCCGAGATACTCCAGCTTCCCTTTCTCTATCAGATAGGTTCTCCAAAACCTGGTTGACTAGCAAACAATTGTCTCGGATCGCTTCTACCTTGGCGAGAAAATTTTGTTGTGTCGTAGAGACTTTTCTCTGAATATCAATCACCTAAGATTTGAACATCTCGATGTTTATCATTCTATTCTCGGTGATATCCTCCCTAGCCTATAGTTGTTCGATCAAATCCCTTTGCTATCTCGCTTGCATCTGACCATCCCAGACCACCAGCTATGCTTGCTTGAGCTTAGTTTTGAGCAACTTTATCTCATTTTTATCGGTCAACCTAGCCTGCTCTATTCCTATGCTCGCCTGGTCTTTAGCAGTCTCTGTTGTTGTGGCTAGTCTGGCTTCAAGGGTCCTAATGAGACAATTTTTTCGTTTAAGCTGGTTTTTCAAGAGCCTTACTGAAAATTGATTCGTCGAGGCATATGTTCCTAATGTTCCTGCTATTTCAGTTGTGAATTGTTTATTCTTCTTGTCTTTTCCATCAGTTATAACTTTATATTTCTTGGCAGTTGACTCTCCTTCCTGATAGAATTCCCTTTTTACCACTAAATTTCTCTTCTTATCGAAGAAAAACTCATTCAGAGGGAGTTCTTCTACCCTTATAGGCTTCAACTCTTCATTGAAGATCCATCCTGCATCAATATTTCCCTCCGTCGACTACAAGGGGATAACTGATGTGATACGTTCTCCAATCTGCTTTGCTGATTTTCCCGGAGTAGTGACCAGACACTGCTTCTTTGATGGGTCGGGAGTCTTTATCTTTGTTTTCAGACACTTAGTTTTCTCTCCCTCGTTCTGGTGTTTTTCTTGATCGAGAGTCACATCTTTAGAGCCTTCAGCATCTCTTTGTTTCACCTCCAACATACTCAGACTTTCACCCTGCAACACTGCGGGAAGACAACTGCGTCGATGTTCCTGGAACTTCAGAACATCAACTCTTTCTTCAGGTGCTAAAGTTTGTATCCGAGCCAAAATCTTGGCATAGGACCTTGCACCTCAGAAAATGTCATCCGAGGGTGAATTCTCGTGCTCAAATCTCTTGAGCCCACAACTGGCCAAATGATTGCTCATGACCCTCTGCAGATCGTGCTTCTTGTATTCAATGGAGACCCAATTTAAGTCTTCCAGGGCTGCTACCTCGGCTTTGGCATGCCTAAAATCTAATAAAGAATAAGAATTCAAATGAATAGGAAAAGGTGGCCATACTTTCTTCAAGTATCCATTAAGCTCTTTGCTTATACCACCAATTACTGTTTTCCTAGTGACCTCGCGACAAGCCAACTTGTTGGGAATGAACAATGGCAATGCATGCGGGGGGAATGAAGCCCAGAAAACTTAGAGGTATGAAAAATATGCTTCCACATACCAGTCTGCTATGCTGCTCAGATTCGTTACTATGCTGTCCGAGATCCTGGGAGGTGGGTGACCAAAAATGGTGACATGCAGGGGCACCATCACCTAGTTAAAGATTTCATACACAAAATTTGTTGCTTTGTTTTCCCATAATTTTGCATGATAAATGTGTATGGGTTCATCTTCTGCTAGAGTCCAACTCCAGTT
Organism: Picea glauca; assembly: GCA_000966675.3. Lineage (NCBI taxonomy): Eukaryota > Viridiplantae > Streptophyta > Pinopsida > Pinales > Pinaceae > Picea > Picea glauca. The sequence goes on from JZKD02S1802437.1 coordinate 982,087, forward strand.
CATTAAGGGAATTGGTGTCAAAAAACAAACTGCATCCATAATGTACGCAGACATCAATAGTGAAGACGCCTTCCTGTTCTCTTTCTGCGCCCAATACTCTGTGATCCGACTGGTCAAGCTATCGGACAACATTTTTTCCTAGTCGAAGGAACCTCCTTTGGTGACCTGAAGCATTAGAGGCACCCATGGAAGAAAAAAATGTGAGGTGTCCTCTCTCCCGTATAACCTGCATGTCATCATGGCTACATATTTGTACTGCGGTTCTAAAGAAGAGATTGAATATATGTTGTGGCTATCATCTCTAAACTTCACAGTGTTTGAAAGACAATATTCTATTAAACTGGACATGGTTTTATCATATTGTACGCATTCCTTCTCCTTGAACTCGTCCAATAATTCAGCGCCATATGTGTAGTCGGACGTTGTGGGCAGCTTATACATGGCTTGTAGATGTTCCGTCCTGAAAGTCCTGATGGTGACTTTCTGCTCGTTCATGATGGTTCTGGTTGGTATGTTCACATGGTCTAATGCCCATCAGATAATGTCATAATATGGAATCAATCGTGGCCTGGCTGCTACTTTGTGCATTCTGGATTGGATGACTATTTTTTACTTGGTGGTTATATCATCTTTTTCGTTGTAGTTGGAGTCAATAGAATAATCCACCAATTATGCCTGTAGAACATCTGAAACAAATGACCAATTTAGGATCGAGTCAATAGTTCGAGGTGAAGTATCAGTGACATTGTCTGAGCCTTGTCCCGAAACCTCAACATTGGCTTTGGATGCTTTTCGCGGAGCCATGGATGGAAATTGTGTTTTAGCTCTTCTGCGATAGAAATACATATACATACAGAAGTCAATTTGCTCAGAGATAATGTGATCTGCATGATATGAAAATGAATTTGTTATAATGAACCACAACTCTTATATATATTCAAAAACTCGGTACCTTTCAGAACAATTCTGTCAAATCATGTTTAGAAATAAATTTTGCCATAAAAATCCGATCTTATATTCATTGATTTACCCTATTTCCTCATTAATGCCATAAAATTTTGGCGGTTTAAAATGTCAGTTGGCGTATGGAAAGAAAAAGGTTACCTCGTAAATCATGCAAGCATCGAAACACAGGATATGTACTGATTCATCTTAATTAATCCGGTTTTACCAACGTTAATCAATATTTTGGTATTTGTTATATCGGGGGTTTTACTTTAACACTTTGAACCTCTAACACCTGAGACTGCGATGATCGATTTTGGTTAATAAAAGAGTAATAGTGATTAGGGGCTCAATTAATTTCATAATTATTATATTCTCCCTATTGCGACTCGGAGCTTCGAAAATAAGTTTCTGGGGGGTTAGCAAGCTGAGCTACGAAACCACGAGATCGCGATAAATAAAAAGGGAAGATAAACTTGGATTTACTAATTAATTAATTATGTTTATATCCTTATCATGATTTCACGAGTCGGAGTAGTGGTGAAATGTCGACAAATTTTTTTACCATGGTTTAGCCTTTACCTTTAACCTTGACACGAGTTACTAAAATAAGGACCTCGTGTTCTCGGCTATCGGGGCTACGACAATAAATTTTTGGATTTGGTGAACGCCGAGATGTGAAAACCCGATGACGTTTAATCATGGTTTAGGGAAAACTTTACTCTCATTACTGCCTTGGGTAAAATGTAAAACGATTTCGTCGTTTCGTAGCTCGGGGAGTGTGAACTACATGACTTATAGTATCCGACCTACGAGAGCCCAAGGTAGAACAAATGAGGAAACGTTTTAACGAAAGGTAGGACTTGCCTTGAGAGTATAATAATCATCGTTGCTCGCGTGATAAAGCTTTAGATATTTCAATACCTCAGAGGGAAAATATGAAAACCATCTTTAGATTTCAAGCATTAAGAATGAAATTTGTGACGGGGTAGAAAAAACAAAGGTGGCAACAACATAGGCTCCAACTAGGGATCCTACCTTCCTGTGAGGCAGGAAGAATAGTAGACCACATGCCAATATTGGGTAAATGGAGTCAATAGCTCAATCAGGCGAAAAGGTTCCCGAGAATAGGGTATCGAAGGGGGAAAGAGACTTCATTATTTACCTTGAAAAGCTTTTTCAAAATCAGATACTCTTTTTAAACTTAGACGTAGTCCCTTTCACGACTTTCCCTTTCCCGCTACTAAATTCAGGTCTGCTTTAAGACAATCAAAACAGTCCTAGGAGACCCAACAGAACTTGGGACTATCAGCTTGCATCAAAAGAATAAGATTATATGCTTTTAATTGGGAAGTCTCTTCTGATCTTGGGATGTAGATCAGGTTGTCAAAAAGAATTGGCTACCGGAGTATAGTGATATTCGTGTATAACATCCTTACAGATATCTCAGATATTGCTTCACTGCTAGCGAGCCTGTTCAGTACCCGATGAATTTATCTGGCCTCTTTTCACTGAATTTCCTTTAACCACTTCGGAATATATTTATGCATTTAAATGTTGAGACGAGGGCAATCATTTCTTAATTTCCTTTCATCGTCTCTCGGACTAGGTGGGGGCAATCATTTCTGAATTTCCTTTCACCACCTATCTTATAATTTTCTTTTTAGAGCGCGAAGATGGGGGCAATCAATTTGTATCAGGGCTGATATCTGTGTAATATTTTGCATTATAGGTCTGTCAACTTACTTTTATTACTCGGTGCCAACCTTCCCTTGACCTTCACAACATCTTCGTTCTTAGGGAGAAAAAGGAAAATAACTTTTTAAGGGCATTCTATTTGAGCAAGCTTCAATCCTCCGATGTCGTTGAAAAACCTAGAAAAGTTAGGATCACTCTAAACGTTCCTTCGCTTAGCAGGGGATCGAGTATATGTGAATACCTGCTTTCTTTCCACAATCTTCTTTGAGGCTCACGAGGTTGAAATGAAAAACTCTTATCCCTTCGTATATGAAACGAAAAGATGGTGAGTCTTTGTTTTTAAAAAAGGTAAATTTGAAGATAGAAAGGATGCCAGGTAGTGACTTACTGACTGAAAAATGCATAGGTCAAAAAATCAAAACTGACTCTTATAGATATTTTCGGGATACTTTATTTTGACTGACTTCTTTTAAATTGGGTGAATCATTTAATTTGGCTTTAATTTTTTCATAGGATATTAAAGTACGAAGAAACTGTGTTATTTATCAGTTCAGTTGATGTTGCAGTTTGAATGAGGTTACCTCGGTTTTCTTTAATAATCCTTTAGAGCATGTCTTTTGAGAAATCTCATCTTTGCCTTTTCTTTTCAATTTCTTTGCAAAATATCAAATTTCTTGGATATCACCTGTTTAAGATGATTTATTTATGAGACCAGCTTTCAGTTTACTTTTCTTGTTGTTTTGTGTGCAACTGGAATCCTGTAAGAGGAAAATATGAAGATTATCTGAAATGTGTCGAAAGTTCATGAACAAAAAACGGAAATCAAGAGCGATGTTTAAATGAAAAAATACATATATGTACACAAAATATATATAATAAAATTTTAAAAATTTATTTATTTATTTTGAATCTGGCGACTGTTACGTCATGTAATTCTTTAGATACTGCCCATTGACAGGGGCATTGAGAACTTCTCTGTCTATATTTTCTAGTAGGAAAGAATTTTTTCCTTCCAGAGCTGAGACCCTGAATGGCCCATACCAGAGGTGGTCAAATTTACCATGTTTTGTTTCTTCTTCCTTTCTTGCATCCCACCTTAACACTAAATCCCCTGGGAGGAATTCTTTGTCCTTTTCTTTGTGGTTGAATAATGGCTTCATGTCATCTTGGTACTTCCGCATCTTTTCATCTATTTTGACTCTATGTTGTTGAACCTCAATCAGCTGATTTATTATCTTGGTGACATGATTGGGTTCTTCATTTTGATCTTTCCATAACTTCATAACTGGTAGTTCTAGGTTTATAGGTAGGAAAACATCTATCCCATAGACCATCTAAGAAGGCGAAATGCCGATAGACCTTTTTGTGCTTATGCAGTTCACTCACAATGTGTATTTTAAGTGTACATGCCAAGACCTTTTATTTTCATCCAATACTTTCTTGATTATATTTACCAGGCTCTTGTTAGATGACTCGGCCAATCCATTTCCCTGGGGGTAATATTCTGTGGAATGGCCAAGAATGATGTTATACTTTTGACAGAAGCTGATCATAGCCATAGATTTAAAGGCCTGGGAATTGTCAGTAACTATCTTTCGGGGGCAACCAAATCTTGACAAAATATTGTCTTCTAAGAAATCGATTACCACCGAGTTCATTTCCCTTTTGGTTGGAATGGCTTCCACCCACTTAGTAAAGTAATCTGTAGTTGTTAAGATCCACTTGTGTTGAGCATTGGAATAGGGATTAATTTTTCCTATGAAGTATAGACCCCATTGCTGAAATGGATCTTCAGATTTGACTGGAACTAGAGGCAGTGCCAGGAGCTTTTGTTTACCTGGGAATAGTTGACAAGGGTTGTAGGCATGCACTTTGGCGTTGATGTCCGAAAAGAGTTTTGGCCAGTAGTACCCAGCCCTCAAGATCTTGTAAGTTGTATCTCTTCATGCGTGATGCCCACCAAAAACTCCCTCATGAAATTCGTCTATAACCCGCCGAGTTTCTGATTCAACTAAACAGACTAATAGGAAACCAAGTGGATCTTTCCAATATAGCTGAATTTCAGAAATACAATATTTAACTGCATGGAGTATTAAATTTCTGGCTTTAGATGGTGATAGTTCATTTGGGAATTTTAGGGTAAGTAGGTAAGACACTATGTCTCTATACCATCCTGACGATATGAACTTCTCTTTGATCTTGTTTGGTTCTGTTTGCTCATCCAGCTCATTTAGGTTTGTGTCTTCGTCGCCTTCCTGCAGGCAATTGATATCTAGGGCTCTGAAATTTGACTCAGCTAAGATTTTGGCCAGGCCTTACCCTTTTATCAATTTGGTCGGTTTGACTTCTAGATCGAATTCTTGTATTTTAGCAAGCCATTGCCCTCTTTTTCCATCGCTGTCTGGCTGTACCAATATATCTTTCATAGAACTGGTAGGCACGTACGCAATTATCTTTGAGTGTAGTAAATAAGTTCTGAATGCCTTTAATGCTCTTACCATTGTGTACGCCTGATTTTCTATTATGTCATACTTTAGTTCTATGTCTCTAAGGCTCTTGCTAAAAAACACGATCAGTTGTTCGAATCCTTCTTCATTCTTTTGTAGGAGCACCACGACGATAGTGTGTTCAGAGGCAAACGAGAAAATAAAAAATCTTTCAGATAGCCTGGGCTTGCTAACACATGTGCCTCCCTTATGACTTTCTTAATATGTGTGAATGATGCTCTGGCCTCGATAGTCAATTTTACTTCACTGTCCTTCTTCAACATACTGGTGATCAATTTCACAATCTCAACGAAATTCGAGATAAACCTTCGTAAGAAATTTATTTTACTTAAGAAAGATTGAATTTCTTTTACATTTATAGGAATATTTATAGTATATATTTCTTCAATCCTCTTAGGATCAATCCTAATTCCATCCCTAGATACGATATGACCCAACATATTACCTTCCCACATGGAGAAATGTGATTTCTTTGGGTTTAAAGATAGACCAAACCTGCGTCATTTTTCGAAAGTTTGTTTAAGATGTATCAAGTGTTCTTCGTTGGTTTTAGAGAAAACTGTCAAATCATCGAGGTAAATGACTAGGAACTTATCCCTTTCTCCTATGAAAGCGATGTCCATAGCATGCTGGAATGTGGCCCCTGCATTCATCAAACCAAAAGGCATTTTTTCATACATGAATGTACCCCATGGTGTGGTGAAAGCAGTTTTTTCTCTGTCTTGCTCATTCATGGCGATTTGATTATAACCAGAGAACCCGTCGATCATAGAAATTTGGTTTGCTCCAACTACCTTTTCTAATACATGGTCCCTTTTGGCCAGTGGAAAGTTGTCCTTGAGAGACGACTTATTTAAGTTTCATAAATCCACACATAGTCTAATTTCCCCACTCTTTTTCCTGACGGGGACCAGGTTTGCTACCCAGTCTGAGTATCTCAAAGGTATGATTATTTTTGCATCTAAAAGTTTCTTAACTTATTTTTTGATCACAGGTAACAAAATGGGGTTGATCTATCTAAGCTTTTTCCTAAACGGTTTAACTCCAGGCTTCAAAGGTATCTTGTGATCAATTACGGAAGTGTCATATGTTCTTAACTCATCATAAGACCAGACGAAAACATCCTTATACTATTTGAGTAGGTCTTTATACTTAACTTTAACTTCGGGAGGGAGGAACTTGGATATTTTTACCACCCTGGATTCTTTTTCAATTCCTATATCATAGTCCACTTCTTCTGGTTGGGGCTGTAAAGTGGATTTTACAGGTACATCGTTCTGATCAAAAATTATTTCTAAAGGAATCAACCCTTTTGGAATCTTCCCCTTCTTGCATGATCCATATCGGGTCATTTTGATTTTCTTGCTCTGCGTGAGTCTCGGAGAATTCACCCACTGCTTCAAGAAACTTCTTGATTTGTTCATCATCCTCAAATGCCTGCCAATGCTGGATATTGTTTGGTATGGATGGTCTGTGTCTGATTTCAATGTGATACTTCAATTTGAAATTCATGGGAGGGGAGAAGGTTGAAGCTGCTTTAGCCAATGCATCAGCATTTAAATTCTCTGCACGAGGGATAAAGTGAACATTTACGGACAAGAAAAAGTTTTCCATGAGATCCCAAGCACAATTTCTATATGATCTTAATCTAGGATGCTTGGCTTGGTACTGTTGATTTATATGTTTGACTATTAACTCGGCATCTCCATATACCTCTAAGTTATTTATTTTTAGCTTTTTAGCCACTTCTAATCCTAAAACCATCGCTTTGTACTCACATACATTGTTAGTATAATCAATATCCCACTGCAATCGGTAGGAAAAAGGAACAACAAATTTACCTTCAGGAGACACTAAAAGCACTCCTGCACCCACCCCTTCAGAAGATGAAGCACCGTCAAAAAACATTTTCCAGACACCGGTGTTACACAAATCCTCTATCATGTAACTTGATTCTTCTCGCTCTATATCATTTTCCACCGAACAACCATCTAAACCATCATCAAAAGACAAGATACAATTTCGCAGATCTTTGTCCACGATGTAAATAGGGAAACTGTTTGGGTTTTGAGGGTCTCTCACTGTATATGCTAATCTCGTTTCTCTGTACAACTGAGTAAACTGACCACCAAACACAAGAATTTTGGCGAATTTCATATCCAATTGAAGAGAACCCATCAACTTGGCTCCCCATGACCTATACAACAATAATCCATACTTTGGGGGAATATCTGCAATAACCACATCCATCAGGATACTCTTAACTGGGAACTGCGCCAGAGTAAATACCAAATCTTTTATCATCCCCATACCCTTAACCCTTCTTGAGTGAAAAGAGTAAATATCTCCATAAGGTCTGGTGATCTGGAGACCCAATTTTTCCATAATAATCTTAGGCATAACATTGTGGGAGGCTTCGGAGTCCAACATGCAATTATGTAGCAATTGATCATACACATTTAGAGTGATATAAAAGGGAGAAATGGTGTCTTTGGCCCCTTCAAAATGGGGACCAAAATTGATGTTAGGTTTTTCATATTCCAGGTTTAAAACATTAGACTGGTTTTCCAGCTCAGAGACACCCATCGCTTTGGTAATCTGCTTCCGATAAACGGGGTTTTTTGATAATTCTACCAAAGGGATTGGTATCTTAATTTTATTTATCTCATTTTCAAAACTGAAAGCTCTGCTCACCTTGTTTGTTTCTTTGGTTGAGACTTTTGAATCTTTCCTTTCTGACTTATTCGTCTAGACCACTTTATTACTCATGGTCCTGGTTGAAGACGTAATTTTATTTACTGTTTTGGTTCCTTGTGCTTGGGTTTCGACTTTTTCCACTCCGGGCTCTTGTGTTCTTACTACTTTAGTTTTGTCGTTGGGTAATAAGGTCTCTTCTAGAGTAGGATCATAAGTTTGACCTCTTTGGAGGATTTTCTTGGGTTGAGAAGTTGATATGGGCTTACTCTTAGATCTTAAGTTATATTTGGGTTGGATTTCAGCCATTATCATCTCAGTTTCTTGTTGAGATTCACAGAGATCAGTGTGATCACCTTCTTCATTCTTATTCGACGATTGTTGCATGTTTAGAGATTTTTCATAGTCTTCTCGAGTCATATATGGTTGAGTGTAGTCATCAACGAAGTTTGTGACATCATTATCCGAATCTCCGAAGTCTTGAAAATCATTCGCTCCTATAAAATTTTCATTCTTTAAGGGAGCTTGTATTTTTTTATCTTCATCTTTTATTTGTCTTTGCTGGTTCGGGGGGTTGGGATTCCTCTTGAAATCCTTTTTGGGGAAAGAGTCATCTTTGGCCTGTTCGAGCTCCATTCTGGATATTTTATTAGATAGTTATTTAATTACTCTGGCCATATCATCTACCCTATCATCTGCGGATCTATTAGACCCCGACGGACCTGCTTGTTCTCTAAAGCATTTGGTCTCTCGATTTCCCATTTCTAATTTAGCTTTAAGCTTACCCGAAGCCATCATATTAGACTCTATTTCTATTTCATCGTCCTACATTCGGTTTAGGGTGGCTCCCCTTCTTTCTCATAAAAGGAGTGCAAAATCTGGTTTGAAAGCTCCGACGAAAGTTACTTTGGCCACGGGTTGGGACGGTTTAACCTCGGATGGGATTTTATTATACAGTTTGTTGAATCTTTGAATAAATTCCATGACTGTTTCTAAATTCTTTTTTCTTAAAGACCCAAATTTGGTTAAATAATATAGATGGTCTTTTCTCTCGCCCCATTGTCTAAGGAAAGCATCTTCCAAAGTGTCATAAGATAAGATAGATGTCACAGGTAGGCTCTGAAACCAAGTTCATACCTAGCCTTCAAAGGTTTGGACAAGAAGTCTCGAATATACATCCTCATGTTCGATACCTAGAATATCTGTGAATTGATCAAAGAAATTGATATGTTCGGCCGCGGTCAGATCCCCTTCCCTAGTGAATTTTGGTAAATTTTTTATGTAATTTTTGGGAAGGTTGTGTAGAGGGATGGGAAATACTAAGGGAGCATATCTGGCTGCAACTTTCACAAACACTCTGGGAGGTGGGGCAGGCCCTTGGCCTCTAGCTCCTCCTAGAGGGGCTCCTCCTCCTCCTCCTCCAATAAACCCTCCACCTCCTCCTATTAACCCTCCACCTCCTCCTCTGGTTGCTGGCATCGTTATTTGTGGAAAGTTATAAAGGGGGTTTCAGAAAATTAAAAGTGACTTCTTATTTTCTTCGTGAAGAGGAAAATCCGACGAGAAAAGATAAGGAACGCGAGGACTTGATTCCTCGGATTTGCAAGAGACAAAATCAGGACAACCAACTGGTGTGGAAACTGAATGTGTAACACACTCTTATGAATTTGGTGAGGTTGGAAAATTTAACTGAAGGAAAGCTGGTATGTCAACTTCCGACGAACTTTCAAGAGGACCCTTTCCTTTGTCTACTAAGGGGATTGTCGGACGAATCTCACTCCTAACCTCGGAGCAGTTTGGCATTAAAACTTTAGTATCAAAGAGAGGACTGGGAGAAGTTGAGGGTTTAGAAGAACTCTTAGTCTTCAGTTGTGGGGTTTTAAGTTTGTAAACTGCAGTGGTTGGCTTAAGAGAGCTCCTTGCCTTTAGAATATTCTCAGGATCGGTAACGGGCGTAATCTGCTTACCATCCAGGTTTTGTCTGGTATTCCTTCGACCAGATGCCAGTTTATTATTTGTGGAGTTGCCAAGTGAAATATTAGGAAGCCTTAAAAGGGGTGTACTCTTTGTTCACTATCAAAGGGTAACACTTTCAACGAAAAACAAATGTTGTTTTCCCAGGGAAAAAGATTTCGTAAATTCGGTCCCCTTCAACAACGCCAAAAGGATGTTGTTCCAGAGTCTATACCTAAGGCTTAGAAGTACAATGTCTAGGCATCCGAAAGTGGGTAAAATGTGGAGAAGAGAGAAACGCCAACCTTCGACAAAGGAAACTAAGGAAGATTTCTATGTTGACGTTGTCTAGCTTCCAACTCTTCCTAGATGGTTATATCCTATTCAATCGCAGCCCATGAACGTTCAAGTTCAACCCGGGTAGTAGTTGTTTTAAGAATAGTGTCGAAAATTTTTAAGGCAATGTGCGTTTGATTTGATAATCCAGGTTCGATATTAGGCTGTGTTGGTACAGGGACAATCATGTAGAAACAATAAAATAATAAAAAATTCAGAGAGAAATTAAGTGTTGTCTCAATTTGGTTGTATAAAAGAGAATTTACGGTTTTGGAAATAAAACGGGGTGAAAATCAAAGGATCTTTCCCGTAACTGAGTTATATCTTAATAAAATGTATGAGGAGGGAGAAAACAATTTACCTGTCTATGGTGTAAGGCTCCTATCAAGGGATAATCTCACATATAAAGAAAAGAAGAAAATCGTAAAGAAGTAACTGAATGTAGCAGAAAATATGTGTATAATTCTGAAAGTGTTGACTGGTCTTACACCCGCCCATAGATGGTACAGAGAAAAAACAGTAAACAATTACAAAAAACCAAAATTCATTCGCTATAGTAGTGGTCATACTAAATTATAACGAAACATTCATCAGTTAGGAATATGAAATGAAATGAAATATGAGATACAACAAGACAAACTTATAACACAATCGTGATGGAATTGAGAATCTTCAGATTTTCTTTGTATTATCTTTCAAAATGTAAAAACTATGTTATAATGGACACAAAAAGGTCCATCCTTTTTCTTTTCTTTCTGTGGTATATTTATATAGTTTTACAAATAATATAGAATCTCAATCGTCACAAAATTTTGGTTATGATAGGGAGGAGAGCAATCTCTCCATTTCTTCTTCTCTGTATTCACTTGGTGCCAGACATTTGTCCTTGCACATGCTCGGTATAGGCGACACATCTTTCAACTAGCTGAGATATCAGCCGCGATGGTTCTTCTTGATAGCTGGCTTCAAAGAAGTAACATTCTTGGGCTAACTGTGGTAGCCTGTCTTCCATATGTCCATCTATGATGTTGATGGCGCATAATTGCACGCTTGGTTTAATCATGCATTTGTCTATTTGGACTATGTCCACCATAGTAATTTGGGAAATCTTAGCCGAATCTCTTTCCTCTTTTTCCTTCAGATCAAGCGAGATTTTTTCCATATCCATTTGCATCAATGCCTCAACATTACCTCTGCTATCAATGCCTACCAGATCATCTTCTATAGAACTAAAAGCCTCTTCTAAGGAATTCCTTATCTTTTTGTCTTACTACTTGCCTTCGGTAATTTTGTGCTCCCATTCTTTTAATAGAATGTTTCCTTTGGTTTGTTCTGAAATGGTGAACCTCGGAGTACTTCCCGAACCCCTGTTGTTTGTGGCTATCATAGCCTCTTGGAAGGTGACCTGAGCTGCTCCAGCTTCCCTTTCTCTAGCAAATAGGTTCTCTGAAAACTAGTTGACTAGCAAACAGTTGTCTCAGATCGCTTCTACCTTGGTGAGAAAATTTTGTTGTGCTGCAGAGACTCCGCTACGAATCTCAACCGCCTGGGATTTGAATATCCAGATGTTTATCATTATGTTCTCGGCAATCTTCGCCCTAGCCTATAGTTGTTCGATCAAATCCCTTTGTTGGTTTGCTTGCATCTGACCATCCTGGACTACCAGTTGTGCCTTCTCGAGCTTAGTTTTGAGCATCTCTATCTTGTTTTTATCGGCCAACCTGGCTTTCTCTATTCCTACATGTTGACAGGCAAAAATGATCATCTGTCAATTGGAAGAGTGGATCCGGTCCAGGGCTGTCTAAATAACCCAACTCGTTTGGGATAACCCACCCTGACGGGTTTAGCGGCTCTGTTAGCCGATCTAAGTCCTAAGAAAACAAAAGAAAACTACTCTAAATTAACTAATCTAAATAAAAATAACAATTAAAACAAAACTAATAAACAAATCTAAACTATTATATATACAATCTACTATCTAATACTATAATAACTCTATGAAATTAAACATCTAACTACTAACATAATTAAATCTTAATCACAAATGTACAATATTTACAAATTACAGATTTAAATGAAAACCTGCAAAACTCATTTGTAATCTGTCCTAAGACAACAAAACTATTGTTTTTTGATTTTTATAATTTTATGAAAAAGAAATAAACCGAGAAAACTATGTAAACTAAGAAACTAAAATAATAACTCTAACTACAAATCTAAACTATACATATATCTACTTAAATAACACTAATAAGCTAACCTGTAATAACGCTTTCCAATTTGTCATCTGTAAAGAATCCAGTTCAGCTATTTGATGGGAGGAAACCTGCATCAATCTTCTACTAGCCTCTAGGAAACAATAAGCAACAATGCTCTTTTGAATATCGATAGCAGAACAAACAAGACATAAAAGTTACAACAATCTTATAATTTACAAATCATAGGATTTAGATAAATTTGCGTGCAAGGATTTGTACAAAATGATCCAATTAACGAAGAAGAGAAATATGTGATTCGTTAACTGAAACAAATTAATTGTTGTATTTTTTAAATAAGAGAGAGATCAGATATAGATTACACATTAATCAATGTCACATCAACCTACAATAGATTACGATAGCTAAAGTAGTCTATAATCGACTGAAAAATTATATGAATAAACTTGAAACAAAAGTTTGATATATTGAAAGCGAAAGCTATTACAAGACATCAACTTTCATCTCAGTTTGTATCACAAATCCATAGTTTGGTTCTCCCATAGTGAGGATCCTTGTTTTACAAAAAATAACCAGTATTTAAAGACCTCCCACAGGGTAAAACATCCCTGTGGGAATTATCAAAACAGTTTACACAAATCTGGGAAAATATCCCAAGTCTCTACTTTTAAACTCAAGCTAACAACTTGAATTAAAAACTACATCACACAAATATCTCCTAAACTGCCACAGCATGTCCAATTGATCATTGCAATTCGAATGTACCTGAAAGAGGACAAAATTACACCAGTTAAGAAGATATGTTATTGATAAAATGGACAAAAAATCTAATTTTTTAAGACTAGCTACAGAATCAAACAATTCTGTAGCTGGTCTAATTTGAAAATAGAATTGTGTTAAACCAATCCAGAACCAACAGAAACATATTCAAATCTATCGAACAAATATTTAATTGCTAATTGGAAACCAAACGAATCATTGAAATCAGAACTTCTATGCTAATTGAGAGCAAACAAAATCATGTTTGAATCTAATCAAAACAAAATAGGTTGTAACAGATCAAGTAAATTTTACATGCAATAGTTTATGTTGACTTAGCCATTAACAAAATCATTTTCAAATAAAAAACGAAACTAACAGGATCATCATTTTTTCTTAATGTAAAATAGATAGAATTACCTCGAATCAATCTTTAATGCATATGCAAATGATCATTTCTAATCGAGGGAATACAGTATCATTTTAGGTTCAACCAAAATAAATGAATCAAACTAATTTGGGACCGACACAGTCGTTATGCTTAATGCAAAATCATATCAATCAAAACACAGTTGTGTTCTATTTTAGAAAAGAAATTCTCTGTACAGATCAAACGCAATCAAAGCAAAAATATTCATTCAACACAAAACAAAAATCGTTTTTTGGTAAATCGAAGTCAACATGATTGGTTTTAGCCTATTAAAAGAAAACAGAACTAATCAAAAGCAAACTCAATTGAAAACAAAAAAATCTTTTAAACTAATTCGAGAAGAATGAAATCACATTAACCAAATCATAACTGCGTCTAAGTTTAGCAATCAAATTTTCTGTACATGATTCATAACGAAATTATTTTGGTAAAACAAAAGCAACAAAATCATTCTGAATCAAAATGAACAGAGCTATTGAAAGAAAATTCAACTGATTATATTAATCCAACCAACTCATAAAGAAAAAATGATGTTGAAATACATACCTGGGCAGAAAGAAAATGCTTCTTTTGACAGACTGCTTGATTTTCTAAGGATTGACCAAGGGTTCAAGAGTGTGAGAGGTTGGACAGGTGAGAGGGGTTCTGAGCCACAGGCCTAGAGAATTCATTGACGTTTCAACAAATGCACACAGGCCCAATACGCACCTTTCAGCCACGGAGAAGATCTGAAACTTGACCTCTAAAACATGAGCTAGATCTCTGTAAAAACTCGATTTCTGAGGGAAGCACTCACAATGAAGGTAAAGGGGCTAAATTCGGTTCTGGGTTTTCAATGGTTTGATCTAATTCAAAACCATTTTCCCAGAAGCGCTCACGCAAAAACGTGACTCTGGGGGCAATTACGGGGGCAGTCTTAAGCAGTCTTCTCTGGCAAAAATGAAACCAAAACTGACTCTGAACACCATGGGGGTTCAATTTTCCCTATAGGATCCAAGAGAGAACACATAGTGGAAAGGGGTTTGGGTAGGGTCAACGCATGGTTGAATAACTCACAGGCTTACCCAAAAACTAACAGAGGTAACTTGGGAAAGTGGGAAGGCATTAATGCCCGAATGTGCAAGGTGGTGGAGCTAGCTCAGCCCATGCAAAATAGTCATATCCCATAGTACAACCGCTAGCACATATAACTATTCAAATATTACTGTTGCATATGTTAAAAACCATGCCATTCAATCAACCAATGAAATCTATGGTAATTCGATTAGACATTTGCATGAGCCATAGCCATAGTTTGAAAACCAAAGCAATAAATCGAAATCACACCAAAGGTTTGATTATATGAACTATGTGTTGTATGAAAAGATTTATACCAAGGGTCTTACCACAACACAAATGTGTTTTCATGGAACCAGTGAATCGATGAAAGAACATATAAATTAAACCACCAATGCATCACAAACTCGATCAAACATCAAGACACCAATAAATCAACGATTGGATCACACTCCTTAGCAAATCATCACAATGTCAAAGAAATGGAAATCATATTAACAACAGAAATGCCAAATAAGTAAAGAATCTTGGAGTCTTTCCGATTGTATATCAATAAGTAAATTAGAAATGCAATGAGCATAGAAACAAGAGTGATCATAACAATCCAACGATGTTTTTAATATGACTTCGATATTAAATTTTCCATGCTTGCAGTCGTGAAAACGAGAAAAAAGGTAAGTGTGCAAGTGCATGAAATAATAATGTCGTTTTATCCCAAATATTGCGATGAAAAATCAAGGTTTGCAAAACACTGGTGTAGGCAGCTTATAAGGACAGTATAAAATACGAGTTGGCTGCCAACAATGACGACACACTGGTAGAAGCGGTTATCTTTGCCACAAGAACAAATTCAGATTAGAATAATGAGAAAAATTCTAACTCAAAAATAGCAGCCAGAAAATCGTGTAAACATCATCATTAAATCAAATATTCCAGTAGTGTTTAAAGGATGAAAACTGATAACAGTCTTAAGACAAGTGAGCCACGATATTAAAGATAAAATCCCCAATACTGTTAATAGAGCCACTACTGCCAGCAGGCATCCATAGCCTTGACAGGGTTTCCATTTAACCCACTCTAACGTCTGTATCCTGCCCAAAAGTTCTAGATTAGAATAAAGGACATGTTAAGGTTAAGAGGTTTCTTATTTGCAAATTTTCATATACCCGACATTGCTTCGCTGCCAGTGGGCCTATTCAGTACCCCAACGAAGTTGTCTTGGCTTCATGCATGCATTTACTTGCTGCCAGCAAACCTTTTCAGCATCCCGACGGGTTTACAAGAACTTTCCATAGCTCTTTTAATGATTTATTTTGTTTATTAAAGATATATAGTTGAGCGGGGTGACACTGAAAATTATAATATTTTAACATAATTTATTTTTTTTTACAAACCTCAGCCAAAATTTTTAGAACTGTCCTTTATTAAGATCCAGAGATGTTTCTTTTACAGAACCAACTTTCTAAGGCAGGGAGACATCTTATGAGTCATTCCCTTAAGGAATAGGGACAGCATAAGAAGATAATAGATGATCGCGACAGGCTTTACTCATAGATCAAAATCAGTTAACTTCTTTCAAACAACAGTCTTTGCCAATATAGATGTAAATTTTAGAAGTATATAATTGATGTTTAGACAACTTTTCAACAGCCATTTCAGAGAAAGGATTTTCTGTTTTCCTTGTCTGAACAGTTCAAAAATTCAGGTATGTGTATTTCAACAGCAAAAACTAGTAAGCATAAGGGAGAAATCAAAACACACCAGCGAAGAAAAAATTGGAAAGAAAAGAAATCCAAAAAACAAAAACAAAAAACAAATATGCACAGAAGGTGCATCTGAAAACCTCATGCAACAAATCCCTTGGGAAACGGAAAGAAAGTAGGAAAATCCTGAATGATGGGAAAACATTCCTACTTGTGGTACCTAGGTTTAGGGTTGATTCATATTTATTTATCTCTTTACCTTCCATTTAGGATTTTCATGATGATACCGTGTTTTTGAAAATAAATGTTCAACTAAAAGAAAAGAGAAAAAGATCAAGGGGACTTCCCTGACAATAGACTTATTATGGTTCTCGTGGTGCGCCCACTTGCATTCATGACTGCATTATTACAAAGAGAAATAGTGAGAAATCAAACTGAAAGAAAACCTATTCCTAAACCTACCCTAACTATTAAACACACCAGGATACTACGTGAAGTCATGTTTCCAATGTAGCCATCGGAGTAACTCTAATCCTGTAATGAAAACAAGATCAAGCATTATTAAAAAGAATGGTAATATATCAACAAATGACAGAAGCATATCATGCTTACCTTCATAATCAACATCTAAAAACAAATTAAGAATGATCTTACCATTTCCTCGGATATTCTTGTTGTATGAATCCTCCAACCATTGTGCAATCTTGTCGTGATAAGGGTCATAATGGCATAGGTGAGTGTAAGTAGTTTTGAAAAAATTGTCAGGATCACGAGGAAATGGAATAGCCATCATCCGAGGCTGAAATGCCCCCTCCTCCTGACAATTATCTAAGTGTTCATTAATTTCTTCACATGGAGGATCTGAAAGAAATATATCATACCTACTTCCAAGATACTTAGGTACAATTAAAGAAAGCATAAATTTATCTTTATTATGGAAATTTGTTATATATGAATATTCAAGCCATCCTAAGATCCTATCACAAAAATAAGAATGCAAACCATGACTTTGATGAAACGAATATATCAATGGGAAACTCATCAAAGGAGGATTCGTGCAATCAATAAGATCATTGGTTTGAATGTTTCCTTCGATGAGATTGATCATTTCAAAGTGTGAAGTATAAACATTAAGATTAGAGCTAACCAAAGAACGAATATGAAACTTAGAATGTTTGATCTCCATAAAATATAGTGCATTGTCTTTTTTAACAATAAACTATGTAAAATCATCTCGCAACATGTCCTTTTCCCATGTGAGTGATGAAAGTGAACACGCGTCAAATCCGGTTTTATCAATGTTATGCTCAGAATTAATTTCACCAAAATTTAGCATATCGAAGGGATATGATTGTGGTGGAAAAGAGTAGGATGTTGTAGATAAGATGTCAAGTCCAACAGAGTCTAGGAATAGATCAGGATATAAAGAATAAAAGGAATCAGAAATAAGCAGATGAAAAGAATCTCTTGAACTATGATACTCAACAATGGTATTCTCAAGACAATTCTCTTCACTTTCTTCAAAACTCTCACTCTGTTTTGGTGACAAATTCCTTAACATAATATGATCATCTGGATTTGCCTTTTGTGTGGTAGATAACTCAAAATTTATGTGACCAACATCTAGTCTTTCCTGTGAACAAAGTGCATTTTGAGGATGAAGGTTTAATGTTTCTTCTTCTCTAATCAATTTCATAGGAATACTAGAACATTCAAGACGATTTTCGTCACTTAAGTGTTCTTCAATGACTGATTTCAAATGTTGATTAGAGCATGAGTCAAAAGAATGAGGAAATTCACCTTGAGCTAGAAATGAATCTTCTTCCATATTGTTCGAAGACTGAAAATACAATGATTCAAAGGAAAAACCGATTTGGTTGTCAATAAGAGCCTGATCAATAGATTCTACCTCGGCTTGTTCAACATTATCAGAAGAATTTTTCTCTCCTTGCGAAGAATATTGTTCTTGCAGTTGAGTGATAGGATTTGCAATTGGTTCTTCATTTGTGATTGAACATGAGTGGATGGAAGGGATGGAAGCATCATAGAAGAGATTTAATGCCAATGACATGTCATCGAGATTAAATTTACAGAGGATATGATAGACTCTTGTCAAAAAGTTTTCTGAAGATGAATCACCATTGATTAGCGAAGTATGAAATTCTTCACATAATTGATCGAAATCATAAATTTCAAAAGCATCTAGAAACTCATCTACAAATTGAAACCAATAAAAAATGTGACATGCTGGAAAGGATTCAAACCAATGTTTGATCTGACCTCTAAAAGTAAAAGCAAATAGTCTGCATAAAACTCCTAAATCTAAGATGTCATGTTTGATGCATTTGCACCAAAACTTGTTAAGGTGGTCTTTATCAGATGTATCGCCTTCACCATCAAAGGTGAGTTTGGACAAGTGAGAGACTGTCTCGTTGGGAACATTGGGTAATGAGAAGTTGAAAGCATGTTCCAACACAGTGATTTGGGGAGCCATGGGGGAA
>JZKD02S1802437.1:1009482-1046517 GCA_000966675.3 Picea glauca
ATCAAATTTCTTGGATATCACCTGTTTAAGATGATTTATTTATGAGACCAACTTTCAGTTTACTTTTCCTGCCATTTTGTGTGCAGCTGGAATTCTATAAGAAGCAAATACAAATATTATCCAAAATGTGTTGAAAGTTCATGAACCAAAAAAGAAAATCAAGAGAGATGTTTAAATGAAAAAATACATATATGTACACAAAAAATATATAATAAAATTTTAAAATTTTATTTATTTAATTATTTATTGAATTTCGTGACTGTTACATCATGTAATGCTTTAGATACCACCTATTGGCAGGGGCATTGAATACTTCTCCATCTATATTTTCCAGTAGGAAAGAATTTTTTCCTTCTAGAGCTGTGACCCTGAATGGCCCATACCAGAGGTGGTCAAATTTACCATGTTTTGTTGCTTCTTCCTTTCTTGCATCCCACCTTAACACTAAATCCCATAGGAGTAATTATCTATCCTTTGCTTTGCGGTCGAATAATGCCTTCATGTCATCTTTCTACTTCTATATCTTTTCATCTATTTTGAATCTATGTTGTTGAACTTCAATCAACTGATTTATTCTCCTGGTGACATGATTGGGTTCTTCATTTTGATCTTGCCATAACTTCATAATTGGTAGCGCTAGGTTTATAGGTAGGAAAACATCTATCCCATAGACCATCTGAAAAGGTGAAATGCCGATAGACCTTTTTGTGCTTATGCGGTTTGCCCACAATGCATATTTTAAGTGTACATGCCAAGACCTTTTATTTTCATCCAATACTTACTTGATTATATTTACCAGGATCTTGTTAGATGACTCAGCCAATCCATTTCTATGGGAGTAATATGCTATGGAATGGCCAAGAACGATGTTATACTTTTAAAAAAAGCTGATCATAGCCATAGATTTAAAATCCTGGGAATTGTCAGTAACTATCTTTTGGGGGAAACTGAATCTTGACAAAATATTGTCTTCTAAGAAATCGATTACCACCGAGTTTGTTGCCCTTTTGGTTGGAATGGATTCCACCCACTTAGTAAAATAATATGTAGCTGTTAAGATCCACTTGTTTTGAGCACTGGAATGGGGATTAATTTCACCTATGAAGTCTAGACCCCATTGCTAAAATGGGGCTTCAACTTTGACTGGAACTAGAGGCATTGTCGGGAGCTTCTGTTTACCTAGGAAAAGTTGATAAGGGTTGCGGGCACGTACTTTGGTGTTGACGTATGAAAAGAGTTTTGGCTAGTAGTACCCATCCCTCAAGATCTTGTAATATGTATCTCTCCATGTGTGATGCCCCCCATAGACTCCCTCATGAAATTCGTCTATAATCCACCGAGTTTCCAATTCAACTAAACAGACTAATAGGAAATCGAGTGGATCTTTCCAATATAGATTACTTTCAATGATACAATATTTAACTGCATGGAGTTTTAAAGTTCTGGCTTTAGATGGTGATAGTTCATTTGGACATTTTAGGGTTAGCAGGTAAGACACTATGTCTCTATACCAGCCTAACGATATGAACTTCTCTTCGATCTTGTTTGGGCCTATTTGCTCATCTAGTTCGTTTAGGTTCGTGTCTTCGTCACCTTCCTGTAGGCAATTAATATCTAGGGATCTGAAATTTGACTCAGCTAAGAGTTTGGCCAGGCCTTGCCCTTTTATCAATTTGGTTGGTTTGACTTCTAGATCGAATTCTTGGATTTTAGTGAGCCATCACCCTCTTTTTGCATCGTTGTCTAGCTGTACCAATATATCTTTCACAGAACTGGTAGGCACGTATGCAATTATCTTTGATTGTAGTACATAAGTTCTGAATGTATTTAATGCTTTTACCATTGCATACGCTTGTTTTTCTATTATGTCATACTTCAGTTCTACGTCTCTAAGGCTCTTTCTAAAAAACGTGATCGGTTGTTCGAATCCTTCTTCATTCTTTTGTAGGAGCACTACAACGATAGTGTGTTCAAAGGCAAACGAGAAAATAAGAAAATCTTTCAGATAGTCTAGGATCGCTAACACAGGTGCCTCGCTTATGACTTTCTTAATATGTGTGAACGATGCTCTGGCCTCGATCATCCATTTTACTTCACTGTCCTTCTTCAACATACCTGTCATCAATTTCACAATCTCAATGAAATTCGGGATAAAACTTCGTAAGAAATTTATTTTACCTAATAAAGATTGAATTTCTTTTACATTTCTAGGAATATTTATAGTATCTATTGCTTCAATCCTCTTAGGATCAATCTTGATTCTATCCCTAGATACGATATGGCCTAACAACTTACCTTCCCGCATGGAGAAATGTGATTTCTTTGGGTTTAAAGATAGACCAAACCTGCAGCATTTTTAGAAAGTTTGTTTAAGATGTATCAAGTGTTCTTCATTGGTTTTAGAGAAAACTGTCAAATCGTCGAGGTAAATGACTACGAACTTATCCCTTTCTCCTATGAAAGTGAAGTCCATAGCACGATGGAATGTGGCCCCTGCATTCATCAAACCAAAAGGCATTTTGTCATACATGAACGTAACCCATGGTGTGGTGAAAGCATTCTTTTCTCTGTCTTGCTCATTCATGTTGATTTGATTATAACCAGAGAACCCGTCGATCATAGACATTTGGTTTTATCCAACTACCTTTTCTAATACATGTTCCATTTTGGGTAGTGGATAGTTTTCCTTGAGAGATGACTTATTTAAGTTTTGGAAATCCACACACAGTCTGATTTCCCCACTCTTTTTCCTGACCGGGACCAAGTTTGCTACCCAGTCTAAGTATCTTAGAGGTACGATTATTTTTGTGTCTAAAAATTTCTTAACTTATTTTTTGATCACAGGTAACAAAATGGGGTTGATCTGTCTAAGATTTTTCCTAAACGATTTAACTCCAGGCTTCAAAGGTATCTTGTGATTAATTACAGAAGTGTCATATGTTCTTAACTCATCATAAGACTAGGCGAAAACATCCTTATACTATTTTAGTAGGTCTTTATACTTAAATTTCACTTCGGGAGGGAGGAACTTGGATATTTTTACCACCCTGGATTCTTTTTCAGTTCCTATATCACATTCGTCCACTTCTTCTGGTTGGGGCTGTAAAGTGGATTTTATAGGTACATCGTTTTGATCAAAAAGTCTTTCTAAAGGAATCAACCCTTTCAGAATCTGGTTGTTTTTAAGGACTAACATATGATGATCCGCAATTTTTTCTCAAAAGGCTTTGGGATCTTCCCCTTCTTGCATGATCCATATCGGGTCATTTTGATTTTCTTGGTCTATGTGAGTCTTGGAGAATTCACCCACTACTTTAAGAAAATTCTTGATTTGTTCATCATCTTCAAAGGCCTACCAATGCTGGATATTGTCTGGTATGGATGGTTTGTGTCTGATTTCAATGTGATACTTCAATTTGAAATTCATGGGAGGGGAGAAGGTTGAAGCTTCTTTAGCCAATGCATCAACATGTAAATTCTCTGTGCGAGGGATAAAGTAAACATTTATGGACAAGAAAAAGTTTTCCATGAGATCCCAGGCACAATTTCTGTATGATCTTAATCTAGGATGCTTGGATTGGTACTGTTGATTTCTCTGTTTGACTATTAACTCGACATATCCATATACCTCTAAGTTATTTATTTTTATCTTTTTGGCCACTTCTAATCCTAAAACCAGAATTTTGTACTCACATACGTTGTTAGTGTAATGAATATCCCACTGCAATCGGTAGGAAAAAGGAACAAGAAATTTACCTTCGGGAGCCACTAAAAGCACTCCTGCACCCACCCCTTTAGAAGATGAAGCACCGTCAAAATACATTTTCTAGACACCAGTGTTACACAAATCCTCTATCATGTAACTTGATTCTTCTCTCTCTATATCGTTTTCCTCCGGAAAACCATCTAAACCATCATCAAAAGACAAGATACAATTTCCTAGATCTTGGTCCACGATTAAATAGGGAAATTGTTTGGTTTTTGAGGGCCTCTCACTGTATATACTAACTCATTTCTCTATTAATATGAGTAAACTAACCACAAAACACAATAATTGTGGCGAACGTCATATCCAATTGAAGAGAACCACCCAACTTGGCTACCCATGACCTAGAAAATAGTAAGCCATACTTAGGGGGAATATCTGCAATAACCACATCCATGAAGATACTCTTAACCGGGACCTGCGCCAAGGTAACGACTAGATCCTTTATCATCCCCATACACTTAACCCTTCTTGAGTAAAAAGAGTAAATATCTCCATAAGGTCTGGTGATCTGGAGACCCAATTTGTCCATAATAATCTTAGGCATAATGTTGTGGGAGGATCCAGAGTCCAACATGCAGTTATGTAGCAATTGATCATACACATTTAGAGTGATATAAAAGGGATCAATGGTGTCTTTTCCCCCTTCAAAATGGGGACCAAAAGTGATGTTAGGTTTTTCATCTTCTAGGTTTAAAACATCGGACTGGTTTTCTAGCTCAGAGACACCCATTTCTTTGGTAATCTGCTTCTGATAAATGAGGTTTTTTGCTAATTCTACCAAAGGGATTGGTATCTTAATTTTATTTATCTCATTTTCAAAACTGAAAGATCTGCTCACCTTGTCTATTTCTTTGGTTGATACTTTTGAATCCTTCCTTTCCGACTTATTCATCTGGACCGCTTTATTACTCATGGTCTTGGTTGAAGACGTAATTTTATTTACTGTTTCGGTTCCTTGTGCTTGGGTTTCAATTTTTTCCACTCCGAACTCTTGTGTGCTTACTACTTTAGTTTTGTCATTGGGTAATAAGGTCTCTTCTGGAGTAGGCTCATAAGTTTGACCTCTTTGGAGGATTTTCTTGGGTTGAGCAGTTGAGATGGGCTTACTCTTAGATCTTAAGTTATATTTGGGTTGGATCTCATCCATTATCATCTCAGTTTCTTGTTGAGATTCAAGGAGATAAGTGTGATCACCTTCTTCACCCTTATTCGACAGTTGTTGTGTGTTTAGAGATTTTTCATAGTCTTCTTGAGTTAGATATGGTTGAGTGTAGTCATCGTCGAAGTTTGTGACATCATTATCCGAATCTCCGATGTCTTGAAAATCGTTCGCTCCTATAAAATTTTCATTCTTTAAGGGAGCTTGTATTTTTTTATCTTCATTTTTTATTTGTCTTTTCTAGTTCAGGGGGTTGGAATTCCTCTTGAAATCCTTTTTTTGGAAAGAGTCATCTTTGGCCTATTCGAGCTCCATTCTGGATATTTTATTAGACAATTCTTTAATTACTCTGGCCATATCATCTACCCTATCATCTGCGGATCTATTAGACCCTGACAGACCTTCTTGTTCTCTAAAGAATTTGATCTCTCAGTTTCCCATTTCTAATTTAGATTTAAGCTTACCCGAAGCCATCATATTAGACTCTATTTCTACCGCATCATCCTGCATTTGGTTTAGGGTGGCTCCCCTTCTTTCTCCCAAAAGGAGTGCAAAATCTAGTTCGAAAGCTTCGGTGAAAGTTACTTTAGTCGCGGGTTGGGACGGTTTAACCTCGGCTGGGATTTTATTATACAATTTGTTGAATCTTTGAATAAATTCCATGACTGTTTCTGAATTTTTTTTTCTTAAAGACCAAAATTCAGTTAAATAATATAGATGGTATTTTCTCTCGCCCCATTGTCTAAGAAAAGCATCTTCCAAAGCATCATAAGATAAGATAGATGCTGCAGGTAGGATCCAAAACCAAGTTTGGACCTAGCCTTCAAAGGTTTGGACAAGAAGTCTCGAATATACGTCCTCATGTTCGATACCTAGAATATCTGTGAATTGATCAAAGAAATTAATATGTTCGGTCGCAGTTAGATACCCTTCCCTGGTGAATTTTGGTAAATTTTTTATGTAATTTTCGGGAAGGTCGTGGAAAGGGATGGGAAATACTAAGGGAGCATATCTGGCTGCAACTTTTGCAAACACTCTGGGAGGTGGGGCAGGCCATTGGCCTCCAACTCCTCCTAGAGGGGCTCCTCCTCCTCCTCCTCCTCCGATAAACCCTCCAACTCCTCCTATAATCCGTCCACCTCCTCCTCCTGCAGCCGCCATCCTTATTTGTGGAAAGTTATAAAGGGGGTTTCAGAAAATTAAAAGTTATTCTTTATTTTCTTCACGAAGAGGAAAATCCGACGAGGAAAGATAAGGAATGCGAGGACTCTATTCCTCAGATTTGTAAGAGACAAAATCAGGAGAACCGACGGGTGTGGAAACTGAATGTGTAACACACTCTTATGAATTTGGTGAGGTTGGGAAATTTAACTGAAGGAAAGTTGGTATTTAAACTGTCGATGAACTTTCAAGAGGGCCCTTTCCTTTGTTTACTAAGGGGATTTTCGGACGAATCTCACTCCTAACCTCAGAGCAGTTTGACATTAAAACTTTAGTATCAAAGAGAGGACTGCGAGAAGTTGAGGGTTCAGAAGAACTCTTAGTCTTCAGTTGTGGGGTTTTAAGTTTGTAAACTACAACGATTGGCTTAAGAGAGCCTCTCACCTTTAGAATATTCTCGGGATCGGTAACGGGCATAATCTGCTTACCATATAGGTTTTGTCTAGTATTCCTTTGACTGGATGCCAGTTTATTATTTGTGGAGTCACCAAGTGAAAGATTAGGAAGCCTTAAAAGGTGTTTACTCTTTGTTCACTATCAAAGGGTAACACTTTCAATGAAAAACAAATGTAGTTTTCCCAGGGAAAAAGATTTTGTAACTTCAGTCCTTGGCAATGACGCCAAAAAGATTTTGTTCCAAAGTCTATACTTAAGGCTTAGAAGTACAGTGTCTAGGCATCCGAAAGTGGGTAAAAGGTGGAGAAGAGAGAAATGCCAACCTTCGGCAAAGGAAACTAAGGAAGATTTCTACATTGACGTTGTCTAACTTCCAAATGTTCCTAGATGGTTATATCCTATTCAATCATAGCCCATGAACATTTGAGTTCAACCCAGGTAGTAGTTGTTTTAAGAATAGTGTCGAAAAGTTTTAAGGCAATGTGCTTTTGATTTGATAATCCGGGTTTGAAATTAGGTTGTGTTGGTACAAGGATAGTCATGGAGAAACAGTAAAATAAGAAAAACTTCAGAGAGAAATTAAGTGCTCTCTCAATTTGGTCGTATAAAAGATAATTTACGGTTTTGGAAATAAAACGGGGTGAAAATCAAAGGCTCTTTCCCATAACTGAGTTATATCTTGATAAAATGTATGAGGTGGGAGAAAAAAATTTACCTGTCTATGGTGTAAGGCTCCTATCAAGGGAGAATCTCATGTATAAACAAAAGGGGAAAATTGTAAAGAAGTAACCAGATGTAGCATAAAATATGTGTATAATTTTGAAAGTGTTGACTGGTCTTACACCTGCTGATAGCTGGTCCAGAGGAAAAACAGTAAACAATTACAGAAAACCAAAATTCATTCACTATAGTGGTGGTCGTACTAAATTATAATGAAGAATTCATCAGTTAGGAATATGAAATGAAACAAAATATGAGATACAAGAAAACAAACTCATAACACAGTCATGACGGAGTTGAGAATATTCAGATTTGCTTTGTATTAACTCTCAAAATGTAAAAACTATGTTACAATCGACACAAAAAGGTCCAACCTTTTTCTTTTCTTTCTGTGGTATATTTATACAGTTTTACAAATAAGATAGAATCTCAATCGTCACAAAATTTTGGTTATGACAGGGAGGAGAGAAATTGCTCCATTTCTTCTTCTTTGTCTTCACTTGGTGCCAGACATTTGTCCTCGCGCGTGCTCGGTACAGGTGACACATCTTTCAACCAGCTGAGATATCAGCCGCGATGGTTCTGCTTGACAGTTGGCTTCAAAGAAGTAACATTCTCGGGCTAACTGCAGCAGCATGTCTTCCATCTGTTTGTCTATGATGTTGATGGTGCATAATTACATGCTTGGTTTAATCATGCATTTGTCTATTTGGAATATGTCCACCATAGTCACTTGGGAAATCTCGGTCGAATCTCTTTCCTCTTTTTCCTTCAGATCAAGCGAGATTTTTTCCATATCCATTTGCATCAATGCCTCGACATTACCTCCACTATCAATGCCTAGCAGATCATCGTCTTTAGAACTAAAAGCCTCTTCTAAGGAATTTGTTATCTTTTTGGCTTGCTGCTTGCCTTCGATGATGTTGTGCTCCCATTCTTTTAATAGAATGTTTCCTCTGGTTTGTTCCGAAATGGTGAACCTGGGAGTACTTCCTGAACCCATATTGTTTTTGGCTATCACAGCCTCTTGGAAGGTGACCCGAGCTTCTCCAACTTCCCTTTCTCTAGCAGATAGGTTCTCCGAAACCTGGTTGACTAGCAAACATTTGTCCCAGATCACTTCTACCTTGGTGAGAAAATTTCATTGTGTCACAGAGACTCTGCTCCGAATCTCAATCACCTGGGATTTGAACATCTCGATGTTTATAATTCTTTTCTCGATGATCTCTGCCCTAGCCTGTAGTTGTTCGATCAAATCCTTTTGTTGGCTCTCTTGCATCTGACCATCTTGGACCACCAGCTGTGCTTACTTGAGCTTAGTTTTGAGAAGCTCTATCTCATTTTTATCGGCCAACCTGGCCTGCTCTATTCCTATGCTCACTTGATCTTTAACAGTCTCTATTGTTGTGGCTAGTCTGGCTTCAAGGGTCCCAATGAGGTGATTTTTTTGTTTAAGCTGGTTTTTCAAGGACTCAACTAAAAATTGATTCGCCAAGGCATATGCTCCTAATGGCCCTTCTATTTCAATTGCAAATTGCTCATTCTTCTTGTCTTTTCCATCATTTATAACTTTATATTTCTTGGTAGTTGACTCTCCTTTATGATAGAATTCTATTTTTACCACTGCCTTTCTCTTCTTATCGAAGAAAAACTCATTCGGAGGGAGTTTTTCTACCCCTATAGGCCTCAACTCTTCATTGAATATCCATCCTGCATCAATATTTCCCTACGTCGACTACAAGGGGGTAACTGATGTGGTAGGTTCTTTGATCTACTTTGCTAAATTTCCTGGAGTAGTGACCAGACTCTGCTTCTTTGGTGAGTCAGGTGTCTTTATCTCTATTTTTGGACTCTTAGTTTGCTCTCCCTTTTCCTGGTGTTTTTCTTGATCGGGAGTAGTATCCTTAGAGCCTTCAACATATCTCTATTTCACCTCCGACATACTCAGAATTTCACCCTACAACACTGCGGGAAGACAACTACGTCGATGTTCCTAGAACTTTAGAACATCAACTCTTTCTTCAGGTGATAAAGTTTGTATCTGAGATAGAATCTTGCCATAGGACATTGCACCTTGGAAAATGTCATCAAAGGGTGAATTATCGTGCTCAAATATCTTGAGCCCATAACTGGCCAAATGATTGCTCATGACCCTCTACGGATCGTGCTTCTTCTATTCAATGGAGAACAAATTTAGGTCTTCTAGGGCTGTTGCCTCAGCTTTGGCATGCCCAAAATCTAATAAAGAATAAGAATTCAAATGAATAGGAAAAGGTGGCCATACCTTCTTCAAGTATCCCTTAAGCTCTTTGTTTATACCACCAATTACTGTTTGCCTAGCGACCTCACGACAAGCCAACTTGTCGAGAATGAAAAATGGCAATGCATGCGGGGGGACCGAAGCCTCAAAAACTCAAAGGTATGAAAACTCTACTTCTACATACCAGTCTGCTATGTTGCTCAGATTCGTTACTATGTTGTCTGAGATGCTGGGTGGCGGGTGACCAAAAATGGTGACATGCAGGGGCACCATCACCCAGTTAAAGATTTCATACACAAAATTTGCCTCTTTGTTTTCCCATAATTTTGCATGATAAATGTGTATGGGTTTGTGTTTTGCTGGAGTCCAACTCCAGTTCATTAAGGGAAATGGTTTCAAAAAACAAACTGCGTCCATAATGTACGCAGACATGAATAATGAAGATGCCTTCCTGTTCTCTTTCTACACCCGATACTCCGTGACCCGACTGGTCAAGCTATCGGACAACATTTTTTCCCAGTCGAAGGAACTGCCTTCGACGACCTGAAGCATTAGAGGCACCCACTGAAGAAAAAAAATGTGAGGTTTCCTCTCTCCCATATAACCTTCATATCATCATGGCTACATATTTGTACTACGGTTCTAAAGAAGTGATTGAATATATGTCGTGGTTATCAGCTTTGAACTTTGTGGTGTTCGAAAGCCAATCTTTTATTAAACTAGACATGGTTTTATCATATTATACGCATTCCTTCTCCTTGAACTCATCCAAGAATTCAGTGCCATATGTGTAGTCAGACGTTGTGGGAAGCTTATACATGGCTTGCAGATGTTCCGGCCTGAAAGTCTCGATGGTGAATTTCTGCTCGTTCATGATGGTTCTGGTCGGTATGTCCACATGATCTAATGTCCATCGGACCATGTCATAATATGGAAGCAATCGTGGCCTGGCTGCTACTTTGTGCATTCTGGATTGGATGACTATTTTGTACTTGGTGGTTATATCATCTTTTTCGTTGTCGTTGGAGTCATCGGAATAATCCACCGATTCTGCCTGTAGAACATTTGAAACGAACAACCAAATCGGGACTGAGTCGATACTTCGAGGTGAAGTATTAGTGACATTGTCTGAGCCTTGTTATGAAACCTCAAGATTGGCTTTGGATGCTTTTCACAGAGCCATGGCTGGAGAATGTGTTTTAGCTCTTCTGTGATAGAAATACGTATACATACATAATTCAGTTTGTTCAGAGATAATGTGCTCTGTGTGATATGAAAATGCATTTGTTATAATGAACCAAAACTCTTATATATATTCAAAAACTTGGTACCTTTCAGAACAATTCTGTCAAATCATGTTTAGAAATAAATTTTTCCATAAAAATCTGATCTTATATTCATCGATTTACCCTATTTCCTCATTAATGACATAAAATTTTGGCAGTTTAAAATGTCAGTTGGCATATGGAAAGAAAAATGTTACCTCGTAAATCGTGCAAGCATCGAAAAATGGTATATGTACTGATTCATCTTAATTAATACGGTTTTACCAACGTTAATCAATATTTCGGTATTCGTTATATCGGGGGTTTTACTTTAACACTTTGAACCTCTAACACTCGAGACTGGGATGATCAATTTTGGTTAATAAAAGTGAAATAATGATTAGGGGCTCAATTAATTTCATAATTATTATATTCACCCTATCGCAACTCGGAGCTTCGAAAATAAGTTTTCAAGGGGTTAGCATGTCGAGCTGCGAAACCGTGAGATCGTGATAAATAAAAAGGGAAGATAAACTTGGATTTAGTAATTAATTACGTTTATATCCTTATCGTGATTTTGCGAGTCAGGGTTTAGACATTGTAACTTTTGAAAAGGAAAACGCCGAGTGGTGAAATGCCAAAAGAAATTTTTACCATGGTTTAGCCTCTACCTTTAACCTTGACACGGGTTACTAAAATAAGGACCTCGTGTTCTCGGCTATTGGGGCTACGACAATATATTTTTGGATTTGGTGAATGCCGAGGTGCGAAAACCTGATGACGTTTAATCACAGTTTAGGAAAAACTTTACTCTCGTTACTGCCCTAGGTAAAATGTAAAACGATTTTGCCGTTTCATAGCTCGAGGTGTGTGAACTACATGACTTATAGTATCTGACCTACGAGATCCCGAGGTAGAAAAAACAAGGAAAAATTTTAACGAAAGGTAGGACTCACCTTGGGGGTATAATAATCATCGTTGCTCGCGTGATAAAGCTTCAGAGATTTTGATACCTCAGAGGGAAAATATGAAAACCATCTTTAGATTTCAAGCATTAAGAATGAAATTTGTGACGAGTAGAAAAAACAAAGGTGGCTACAACAGAACACTTCCTACCATACAGCTACATGCATGACTCCTTTTGAAGCAGTATATGGATAGAAGCCACCTTCAGTTCTCTCATACTGACCGGGTACCTCAAAGGTCCAGGCAGTTGACCAAACACTTACATTTTGAGAGGATATTCTTCATACTCTTAAAGGGAACTTGGTCATGGCACAAAATCGCATGAAGAAACAAGCAGATCAAGGTCACTCTGAATGTCAATTTGTAGAAGGGGATCAGGTGTTTCTGCGACTGCAACCATACAAGCAAACTTTTCTGAAGGTCGAGCAATGTCAGAAGCTAGCACCCAAATTTTATGGTCCTTATACAGTTCTCAAGCATGTGGGACAAGTCACCTATCAGTTAGCTCTGCCCATTCAGTCAAAGCTACATCCTACTTTTCATGTTTCATGCTTAAAGAAGGTGATTGGAACTAGGTGCCAAATTCAAATCAACCTTCCCGAGTTAGTTGAAGAAGGATCCATTTGGCTATAGCCAGAAGCATTTTTGGACCAACGTGAGCATTGCCTACGTCAACAAACCATCAAGTAAGTGCTATTCCAATGGAAAGATACAGCTCCAGGATATGCCACGTGGCAACCAACTACCATTCTGCAATAGTTTCCACATCTCAAGCCTTGAGGACAAGATTGTTTTTAAGGGGGCTGACATGTTAGGGTCCTAACCCGCACATAGGTAGGTCAATATATTCATATGTAATAAAGGTCAATATTAATAAGGCCTTTCAATAAAATAGAATAAGGAAGATGTAAGAAGACCTAATAGAATCTTCCACTTCTAGAAGGATCTTCCTCTAGATGCTTCTCTTGATAGACATATTTAGTATAAATAAGGGCCGAGGGTATGAAAACTCTAGCTTGGAGATTATTGTAACAAAGCGTTGCTCGACTGGAGGTTGCCCCGTTGAAGAGGTCTGTGAACATTTCTTTTTGAATCAAAGTGTTATTTTCGTTTTTGTTCTTATATCATTTATGTGTTATTGTGGAGATTATGTTGGTTATATTAATGTTATTCTGCCATTTCTAGCATTTTATTTCCATTATGCATACTTTTTATATCTGGTATATTACACATAAAGTGCCTCGAATGGGCTCATCTTCAGTTGGTGCCCATTGTTGTAGGAAAATTATGCCAAGTGTATATATCCTTCCCATTTAGATGGTTTTCCCATTACATACATTCTTATCATATCCTCTATCACTTGCTTCACCCTTTATGTTTGTCCATCATACTTGGGATGATAAGTTGTGTTGAAGTTCAGAATTTTTTTGAACCCTTTGAACAATCCCCTCTAGAACTTTAAGGTAAACTTTGGGTCTCTGTTAGACATAATTGTCTTGGGTATGCCATGCAAGTGTGCTACTTCCCTCATATAAATATCAACAAAATTGGTTTCCTTGTGAGTAACCTTCATAGGAATGAAATGGGTAGATTTAGTAATCTTGTCGGCCACCACCATGATAGCATCATGTTTCTTGCTTGTTATCAACAATTTGGTGATGAAATCTGTTGTCACCACTTCCCACTTCCACTCAGGAATGGTAAATGGTTGTAGCAACCTAGTTGGGTGTCTATGCTCAACCTTGACCTTTTGACACTCCATACATTTAGAAATTTACTCAACAATCTCCTTCTTCATGTATGGCTAATAATATTGGCTCTTGACTACCGCAATTGTTTTTTGATATCTTGGGTTTCCAGCATAAGGTACATCATGCATCTCTTTCAAAATAATACCCCTCAATTCATGAGAATTGGGAACATAAATTTGTTTCATGTACAAGAGAACTTCATCATTTCTCAATTCATAACCTTCAACCTTTTGTTGCATTTTACCTTGCTGTAATTTTGTTACCAACTCCGTGTACTACAAATCTACTTTTGCAGCCTCAGAAATTCTGCCTTTAATATTAGTTCAATACATGCTAATGGTTGTAGAATGCATTTCATGCACTCTCCTACTAAGTGCATCAACTACTTTGTTCTCTTTTCCCTTGATGTGCTTAATATCAAATTCATATTCATAGAGGAATTTGAACCATGTGCTCTACCTAGCATTTAAAGTTGGCTGATCAAAAAAATATTTCATACCATTATGGTATGTCCTTAGCTCAAACCTCTTTCCCATGAGGTAGTGCCTCCACTTATTCAAGGCATGTACTATGGATACCAATTCCAAATCATGAGTGCCATAGATCCTTTCATTCTCTTTCAATTTTTTGGATTCAAAACATATCACAAACTCGTTCTAACTCAGGACTCCACTAAGTCCATCCTTGCATGAATCTCTACAAATCATGAAATCCTCATTAAGATTTGTAATTCTCAGAATTGGATCATTGGTTAACAACTTCTTCAACTGTTGGAAGCTCTTTTCACATTTCATTGTCCATTGAAACTTCACCCCCTTCCTTTGCAAGGAAGTGATTGGGTGAGAAATCCTCGCAAAACGTACAATGAATATTTTGTAGTAGCCAGCTAGACCCATGAACGATCTGAATTATGTCACATTTTTAGATTTTGTCCACCCTTTAATGACATTGATATTTTCAGGGTCCATTTCTATCTCTTGTTATGACTTGTAATATAAAAGGATGTCATCAAAAAATTCAATGGAAAACTTGTCTAAGTATTCCAGGAAAACACCATTCATTAAGCACATGAAAATAGTTGGTGAATTTGATAGCCCAAATGACACCACTATGAATTCATAATGATCATACCTTGTCCTAAAGGCGGTCTTGTTGATGTCTTAATATATTATCCTTACTTGATGATATACTAACCTCAGATCAATCTTTGAGAATATCCTTTCATTCTTTAACTGATCAAAGAGATCATCAATCATTGGCAAAGGATACTTGTTCTTTATAGTCACTTTTTTCAATTGTCTGAAGTCAATACATAGTCTCAATGTCCTATCTTTATTCTTCATGAATAAAACTGTTGCACCCCAAGGTGACACACTTGGGCATATATACCCCTTCTTCAAAAGTTCTTCAAGTTACATTTGTATTTCTTTCAGCTCTGGTGTACTCATTTTGTAGGGAGTCTTTGATACTAGAGTTGCTCTAGGCATTAAGTTTATAGAGAAATCAATATCTCTCTTTGGGGGTGGTCCTAGTATCTCCTTAAATA
Source organism: Picea glauca (assembly GCA_000966675.3). Lineage (NCBI taxonomy): Eukaryota > Viridiplantae > Streptophyta > Pinopsida > Pinales > Pinaceae > Picea > Picea glauca. The sequence continues at coordinate 1,024,536 of JZKD02S1802437.1, forward strand.
CATCCTAGAAATATTTTAGGATTGTATGATCCTCAATATTTGGCACCTTATCCTTAGATGTTTCCTCCATATGATCTATGAATATTTGATAGCCCTTCCTGTAACACTTCTACAATTGCATTGTTGATATCTCTCGGACAGTAACTACCCTCGAAATTCCTTGGATTGTTCTTGCGTTCCCTTCCTCATTCAGGCAAGTAAATTCCTTTTTAAGACAATCTAAGATGGCATGGTGTTGGTCCAAACAATCCATGCCAATTAGATAGTCATATGAACCCAAGGGTAGGATGTTCAAATATTACTTGGTACTTAGCCCATTCATATCCATTAGACATGATCTAACCAGCTCAATAACATTTCTCTTGGCTCCTGTACTTAGCTACACCAACCAAGACTTCCCATGTTTGATTCTTGGAAATTTAAATATTTCCACTACCTTAGGATCTATATAGTTGTGACTAGATCCTCAATCTATTAAAATAGTAAATCCATGGTTATTGATCATACCTTCTACTTCAATCATGTGTTATTTAAACTCTTCTTGCTTGTTTTCTAGGACTGCATAGATCCTTGGTACACTTATTCCCATGACCTCCATTGTTTCTTCTTGCTATAGATTGTGGATAGCTCTCACTTTTTCACTTATGTGAGGAAAATATCTATACTTATGGTCTCCTTTACAAACCCAACATTGAATAGGTGTCTACCTTGGCCTTTTCCCACCTACCTCAGTTATTATATGCTCTCTAAAAGATGGTTTTCCTTGAGGATTGTTTCTGAAAAATGGTGGATTGTTCCCCTTCTGCCTCTGTTCTCTCTTAAAATTCTTCTTACATTCCCAATCTCTTTGGAAAGTAGGATTTCCCTTATGCTGATCATATCAGCACTTGGATCTTCTTATGGTTTCCTCCAAAATTTTATTATCATCATATTGAATATTATCATTGATGAAAGATGGCATCCCACTCAAATATCTTTGGATCTTAACTGTCTCATCCTTGTTGAAGGATAAATACTTTAACAATTCTAAAAATATTCTTTCATACTCATCAATGGTCATGCTTCCTATTTTTAGTTCGAAGAAACATTTCATATTTTTTTCATAAGACCTCTTGGTCAAGTATTTATTCTCAAAATGATTCTTGAATTCCTTCCATGTAACATTCTTCTCTTTGATGTGTTGCACTTGCACAAACTGATTCTGCCACATGGATGCATTTTCTTTTAGTTAATAAATAGAAATTATTCCTTATGCATGGGAAGAGTAATTATGTAGTTGGAAATATTTCCCCATTCCCAACAGCCATGTCTCAACATCTTCATCTTTCTTATGCTCTCCATCAAAGGTAGGAGGTTTGATCATGTTCATTTCTCCTTTCAATTCATCCACCCCAGACCTCCTATGCTTCCTAACAGAATATGGAATTGATTTGTTCTGTTCTCTCCTATTGGAATGTCTTTGGGAGTTATGGTGATGTCTTATACTACTCCTTTCTCTTCTTTTATCATCAAGGGACCTGTGGCTTCCTGATTTGTTGGGGGAACTATCCTTATCCAACTTCTTTTCAATTATTTCTAGGATCTGTATTAAATTCATGTTGAAGTCTTCCTGCTTCTCCTTGGCCTTCATAAGCCTTTCGTTATCATTCTTGTGGCTCTAGACATCTTTTTGTAAATTTCTTATGGTCTCATCCAAATTTATGTCTTCCTCCTTTCCTCCTCCATGTCCATTGGAGTTGGTTCCTTCCATACCCAACTGGAAATTTATCCCTTTGATTTCATCTTCTTGGTTGTATACTATCTATGTATCATCCATTCCTCAACACTTTGGTGATAGCTCTATTCCCTTCAGACAACTGTTAAATCTGCAAAAAAGTGCAGCCAACAGAACTTTGTCAGGATAACTGTTCTTAATAACTTCATGAAAATATGAGGCATTTTGATTCATTAATATATCAGACTTCATTTCTTCCGATTTCCTGAGAAATTGACTTTTCAAATCCAATTTCTAGGTGAACAATTATCTTCTACTGTTCAAGACCTTTCTAATTCCTACTTCCATGCTCAATTCTGATTTTTGAGTAGGAAGTTAGGGACACTTAAACAATTTGTCTTTTCAATGATGTGATTCTTGTACATGGATTCTTCCATATCAGAGTTGAATTAGATCTTCAATCAATGTTGGGTCCTCTCTTCAGGTTTGTAGGCCTTCCTTACCTCATTGGGTGTAGATCTATACAAATTAAAAACCCCACAGGCTCCTTCTCTAAGCACTTCTCTATTTAAAGAACACAAATTTTTGGGCACTAACCCTTTTTCTTTCGACCCCCGAATGCATGTGACCATGGGTTGTGACCTGTGCTATGAGGTAGGTGCTTATATGGATTCTTGAGAGCTTTGGGGCTCTACAACTTCGGACTTCGTAATCTCTTCCAATTTTGTGAATTCTTTATCCTGAACGTCAAACCGACGAATACTTGCATAGTGCATCCTTAGAGCTTCAAGGCTCCACTTCTTCAAAGCTTCATGCTTTGCAGGTTCTTACAACTTCCACATTGATTTTCCCCTAAACACCCAAATTGACAAACTACCGAAGTCTGGTCAGTCTCCACTTACTAGTGTGCCACATGGCAGAGTTACAGAGTGGGCACATGGCTCCATCTGACAGATGAAAAGTGTCACAAATTAATTGGGCAAGAAGGTCCCTCAAAAATCACAAAAATGATGACACGTGGAACATATCCTGTGTGTCCACATCACCTCTGGTGACGTCAACATATTTCTCACCTCTGTGACATCAAAAATTTGAACTTTAAAGGTTTATACCTCATTACCTGGTGATCCTCCTAAACTTTGAATTGGAAAAGTACAGGGCTGGTGATCCTTCATGGCTTCAGAGCTTCAACACTCCAGAGCTTCGGGCTTCAGAGAACTTTACAACATAACTCAGAAGTTCCCCCGAATTTCAAACTAGTGAACTAGTCCATGTCATCCTTGATGAAGTCATTATGTTGTGTCACTCTAGCACTCTAGATCTTCGTACTTTGGAGTTTCTTACAACCTCATACTCAAAATTACCTGAAACTAGAACATAAAATGTTGATCTGTCGATCACTTTAAGATCGACAATCCTTCTTGATTGCAGACCTCAGACATGCTCGAGGTTTAACAACAACCCAAAATTACACAATGGAAAGATGTGTGATGGAGTGGAAATAAATTTCTCTATTGATCTTCCACCTTGATGGAGATCTACGATCCTGATGGATTGTGGAATGTGAAGTAGCTTCTTCATTAATTTGCATAGACCTTCTCGCTATGGAACACAGAGCTCTTTTTGGAACATCATACATATATTATTAAGCATATAACATGCATTATATATACACAAATTAATGCGAAAATCACAATAATTATGTACATACAACTTATACAAGCAATAATACAACTATCATGACATGTACAGGTCACACAACATAAATTAACATAGAATTGGTACTTATATTTTTATGAAAGCCACCTAATGTGTGTATACCTTCCATGAACCTCCTATCCTTAGACCACATTTCTCCAAGCTATTAGTAGTGGGTCACCTCTGAGCTAGGAATAAACTCCATCCAGGGTAAAGGGAATCCTAGGCTAGGTTGATACTACGGAAAGTTTCACAATGCAACATGAAGGATTTCCTCCCAGGAGCCTACTTATGCCCATCGCTCACAGACTCTCAATCCCACATTCCTATCCACTCCAAGAATATACACCTTCATTGTTCCACAGTTCATATTCTGGTCCACTTCCCTTCTAGGGCTTCAACAACAGGTTGGATCGTTAATTCTCAGAGCTCTGTAGATACTACTGGACTCCCTCCAGGAGAAATCATTATCCCAATAATATCTCTCGCCTAGAGAGAGTTGCTCACAGACCTGAAAAACTGCTTCTTCAAAGCCACATGCCTGATAGCTTGCTTCTTTTATCCAACTCCTAATACAAATGGTTAATAACAACAACAAAATCAAGTATGGGCTCTGGTAATGACAACAAGCCACACTAGTCCAAAGGAAAATGTGGGAATCTACTGCAAAATGTCTAGGGGCACAATATGTGCACTCAATTACGGTGAAATCATTTTGTGCCTCATAGGAAAAATGTATTATTTCCATGGGTTTGCATGTTTAAGAGGTTTCAGAGGTCAACGATGGAGGAAATGGATGGTTGTGTGCATACTATGTGTCTGTGTGTGCATGAGTGGGTAGCATGGAAAGAATGGTGAGACAACCCCCACAATGATTTATTTTCCCACATAAATATGCATGTGCCCAAGTTGACACATGGCTCCCTTGTGATCTTGTTCCTCTCCACTTGGAGTTCATTCCTCTCCCCAAAGGAACTTAGGATAACAGGGTTTTTTTCCCAAGCCTTAGTATTTTAGGAAAATACATTATAATATTCGCTTAGGTTAAGCCCTCAATCTTAGTGCCTTTTTCCTAGCCTCTTAGCCCCTTCCTTTTCCCTACCCAATGGAGCTTAGTCCCCCATAACTCTTTTTTCATGGTCAGTCTACATGCAACGATGCAATTTTATTAATGATGTAGTATTTACATATACAAAAATCAAGCTCCTTGGCCTTCATCATGTAGGCTCTCTAGCCTAATAAACAGATAAGCCTCCCAACTTATAAACAATTGGCTCACGAGCCTATAAACATCATTACAATTTATTGGGGGCTCATCGTTGGGGTATTACACCAACTAGGGGTAAGAAGAGATTGAATATTGGCACTGGATGAAGGAAGGACATTACCTTTGGAGGCACCGTGGAAGACCTAAACCTAAGGTTTCATTCTCCTCTCACTTGGACATTATCCCTTGAGGGTCCTAGACGTCACCATGATATCCCTAGCCATCATCTAGAGCTAGGGTTTCATATTTGGAGGAATTTTTGAGTCTGGTGGCACATGTGGGCATCATTTTAGGCCTCAGGAGGCCAAGCATTCTACTTTCCTTGCTCAAGATTTCACATATGGGGCTCAACATCACCTTAGAAGGGAATGACATCACCCTTGGAGGATATTTTATATGCAAATTGAATTTATTTTGATAAAAGTGTAATTTTTGAGTAAATGTGCCAAGTCGGCCCTGATTTTGACCTAAAATTAATTAAATGTTAAATTGTTGTATAAATAAACAGAAAGTGACATTCATTTTGATCATAACTTGTCATTGGAGGAAAAGAGGTCTGAAATTTGTGCCCTATTAGGGTTATTGGCTGAAATAATGAGGCGTCACTCTTGTTTAAGGCTAATCTTTGCAACTTGGATCAATTATTGAAGTTTTATGGTGATCTTGCATGGTATATTCATGATTATTCTTGGTGAAAGTAAGTAGAATATGCATTTTTTCATCTATTTAATGGTTCATTGTATCATTTTATTTTCCCATACAAGATTATGAAATTGCATGGTGTATTTAATGCTTGAAGTAAGAAAATTAATTTTCTACTTTCTTACTTTTTATTTGCCAATATTTCACTAAATTGATCTAGTAACTAGTGAAACCCTAGAGCCCTAAAGTGATGTCACTCTATAGGTTTGCATTTAGTCATTTTTGTGCAAGTTTTACTCCATAAAATGACTAAGGAGAGCAAGGCACTAGGGCCTAGAATTTCCTACACCCTAACACTTTGTTTCTTCAAGTCAAAATATAGGAATTAAGTTTTTACTCCTCCTAGGATTTTTCCCTCTTGAAATTTTGTTTATTATCATCAATTAGAAACCTTACAAGAAGTTGCCAACTTTGACCCCATTACCCTAGAAGGCACTAGTTTCTTACCTCAACTCTTTGAAAAAACTACCAACCTACACTCAAACTTCATTTGATATCCTACTAACCTAAATTAACTCCCTAACCTAGTCTAGAAATACTAACAACTAATTTTTTTCTCTCACAATCACTATTACAGCCATTTATTATGTAGCCTATCTAAACCTACTAACTAAGTAAACTAACCTAGATTTTGCACAAGCCAAAGAATTATCACCTTGAGGCTTTAAACTATTTATTTGCTACCATTTTGAAGTGCATTTCTGAGGTTTTGTAAACCACTTTGTTGTTGTTTTAATTGTTATTACAACCACCGTTTCCATCCCTTATCAACCCATAATAACAACAAAACTACCCAGAAACTTGTGCTAGAAAAATTGCTATCATTAAATGTTAAAAGTGTGTTTTATTTCCTTGGAAAAATACTTTTTTCCGAATTGGTTTGTTGTCATCATAGCTATTAAATTACTATTGTTACAAACAATTTGATAGCCCTTTTTAAGTCATTTATTGACTTGTATTATTCTTGAAAATTGTGAGTGACAAAGTATTATCAAGTTTGCAAGACATTTTATATCTTTTCTAGTCATCATAACTTGCAACTTTCAAGACACATTGTTGCTACTATGTTCTCATATTTATTGTATATAAATTGTTCTTGAAGCACATAATTTGTTTAAGAATTCATTTATTATGATTATTGATATCATTTTTACTACTAATGTTTGATGTTTCATTGGTACAGGGAAGGTACAAACCCACTTTCACATTCCCTTGTGCCTTTAAACTTTACCCAAGTTACTTATTCTATTGAGTAACCTAGAGAGAGGGCTGGGTTTTCATCGTGTCTTTCTTCCCTTCATCAACCAACTAGGTCCTGGGACGCCTTCCTTGGATTGAGGTTTTCCTCCTCTTAAAGAGAAAGAGGTACCCTATTGGGGTGACAATGATATGAATACCTCTGTGTTACATCAATCTAAGCCTACTTTACTTCATGATTTGGGAAAGTATATATTGTGTGATAACATGCCCCATAATATAGAAACAATAGGTACGCAACCCTTGCAAATCCAAAGGATCCAATAGAATAAACGCAAGAAAATAGGATAGTACAAACACAATTCCCTATCCGAGATCAAGGGAAACAACAAAATCAGGAAAAATCCCCAACAATAGTAGCACCAGGAAAGGCATTAGTCTTAGATATCAGCATGAGCTCCAAATCCAGATACTATGTCATATTGGAAGAGGAATCCCAAGAAGAATCTTATGAGGAATTAGGTAGAGAAACATAATCCCTTGTAACAACCAAGAAGTCAGGTATAAAGTTAGGACGCAAGAAAAGAGAGGAATCAATAGATAAGGAGAAGGAGCTAGGTCTCCAGAAAACTCTAGATAACACTTTCAAGAAAGATCCTAAAGGAACCAGATGATCTAGTGGTGTCGTTCCTCCTAAAGGTGGGGGCTCAACAAACTCAAGTAAATAATGAAATTAGTCTCTTGGAATTGTAGGGATTGGGAAGTAAATATAAGTTATAATTAGTAAGATATCTAATCAAATCATAAAGTACTCAAATCCTCCTACTCCAAGAGACAAAAATGAAGGACATCTTAGTCCTTTAGGAGAGTAATCGGTTCTGGGAAAAATAGCACAGGATTGGAAGTAAGTTTTCAAGGAGCTTAAGGAGAAATATGATCACTTTGACAACCTCATCAGTTCCAACCGATAGAAAGCGATGAAACACTCTACTGGTTTCTGGTCAAGCTAGTTTTGGAAGATTGGTTGTTGTCATTGATGTCAACCCTAGTCATTGGTTTTGGACTGCAAGATTGATGAAGGTATTTGGACATGAAGGACAATGCATATGCAGACACAATACCCATGGATGCATATTATACATCATGTTGTTTCCATTGGTAAGTGGCACATTATGTGGATCCTTATGGTTGAGGAGAAATGAGTTTTTGAAGATGACAAAGTGAATTGAAGAAGGAAGTATAGGTTGACCCTAAAGATAATTAAAAAAAAGAATTACAAAATAAGAAAGTGTCAGGTCAGACCTAATGTTAAAAGGAAGTGACATAAAGGGTATAAATGCATATCATTATACATTCATTTTAAACACACAAGTCAAATTTTAAAGGAAATATGAAGTAAAGAAGGTCGGATTTCAAGGGAGGAAGAAGTCCTTTGGTAATGTGTTCTAAGGTATGTTATTTACAGGTCATCTTACCATTTTCGCTATAATTTTTTTTATAGAAATATTCAGATGGTGAAGTTGATATGGTATTGAGGAAGCACATATAGGTTCTTGTCGAAAAAAATTCATCTTTTTATTCACTATAATTTTGGAGATACACTCTATGGAAGATAGGGTTTTTGACTAGTCCTGAAGCTAGTCATAAACAAGTGTTCCGGGTAAAACAGTCATAACTTATTCATAGAGAATCCAAATGAAGTGATGCCAATTTGATGCAAGAGAATCTCTCCACATTGGCCAGCCAGCCAACCAACTACGTCAGAAAATTCAAATCATGTGTTGAAGAGAGGCACAATCCTCATTTAAAATTTGAATGAATGTAATTAAGTGTTTTAGGCTGTTGAGCCGTGAAGTCGTGCCTTTACCCAAGCTGTAGATAGATAGGAATTTAATGTTTTGAAGGCTAAGATATAGATCTGATTTGCAGACTAGACAACCCATTCAATGCCATTGAATAGGGTAGGTAGATTGGAGGGAAGAGCTCAAAGAGCCCCCTAATGTAAAATATCTTAGATTGTATCTCATAGTAGAGAGTCTGTGAGTGGAGAGAAGAAGAGAAGGAGAGATACCTTGTTACAGTCCATGCTCAGAACACCTTTATAAAGAGACATTTTGATTAATATAAACCAGAGCATTTTTTTCTGCATATTTCCTGTGTTGAATGAATGTTTGTGTGTGTCCAATTTATGTTATAGATCTATGCTAGACATTTACAGAGAGTTGTTTATATTTTAGGCTTGAGAGTTTCTTTGTGTTTTCATGCCAGGAGGGCATGATAGAGTACTGCAGTCTCTGAACACCAGTGCATAGATTCACTTCTAAATTCTGCAGATTCAGATAAATACGTTCCAAGTGGGCACAGAAGCTGAAGTCATTAACTCAAAGAAAGACATGTAAGGTTATTGAAGACCTTTGAGGCAAGGTTGTAGAGAAGAAAATAGTTGCAGATAGAATCTTTGAGGAGTTCTGTAAAATCCCTGCCAAGTGGGCATTGAGCCAGTGCAAGGAGTGCACAGAGGAAGAACTCTGTTGTGAGTTCATTAGAATCAAGAATCATTGAGGATTCTTGATACTCTGTCAGGAGGGCATTGAGACAGTATGAAGATAGGCACAGATAAGGAGGGAACTCTGTTTGAGTTATGTGATTGAAGAAGATCCCATAGAAGGATCTTTGCATGGTTGTTGAAGACGCCGAAATACTCAGCAAGAGGTTTCTTGAGCAGGAGATAGCCATGAGAGAGTCATATTTCTCCATCTGAGGGAGAAGTAAGAGGGAATTATTTTCCTTAGGGCCTGATTATTTGAGAAGCTCAAAAGGGATAGCACCTTGGTGTACAAGGACTCTGCAGAGGTGAAAAATTCATAAAATCCCTCAAGAATTTGAAGGATAAGCTAAGGAGGGTTAGTGCCTTCGGTGCACGGAGCCATAGCTGCAAGGGGTGTAAATACCAGAGAACTCTTTGAAAGAGTTGAAAGTTCCCAAAGATTTGGAGGGATGGCGTTCTCATACACATCAGCAAGCTCTGGAGGGATGGCGTTCTCATACACATCGGCAAGGAGTCAAGTCACAGATTTCACAGAGGAAAAGGAGTGAAGGTCGAGGCCTTCGAGAATTTGAAATTCTTCCAAGTGTTGGAAGAAAAGCGCCAAAGCTCAGGAGGAGCAACAGATGTCATCGGATTTGTCAAAAAGATCTGGACCATTGAAAGTTTCTATGTCCAGGGAGCTATAGGAGAGTGCACAGGAGCAGAGGTGAAAGTCCCGAGAAGGGTGGAAATCGGGATATCAACATTCAAGATATCGGACGTCCTAAGGACGAGCAGTCGGGACACTCCACACTGAAAGTCCCAAAACAATGAATTGGAATCTGAGTCGTTCGTCTATGGAGGGACACGTGTCACAGAATCATCCATTTCAGAGATTTGGGCACCGAGACTCACAGAGGTGAGAGTCTTGATTTCACAGGTAGTGAAGTCTAGAAATTAATCTAAGTCGTCCATCGAAAGAGGATAGGGGTTAGAGATCAGAGGATCTCGTGAAATCAGGGGTTTGCAGGGTGAAAGCCCAAGAGTCAGGTACTTCAAGTCTCGAAATCACGAGAAGCGAAGTCGCGAAGTAATCTAAGCCATCCATCGAAGGAGGACAGGGGTTAGAGATTAGAGGATCTTGCAAACCTGGGGGTTCACAGGGTGAAAGCCCAATAGTCGGGTACTTCAAGTCCCAAAATCGTGAGAAGCGAAGTCACGAAGTAATCTAAGCCATCCATCGGAGGAGGACAGGTGGCAGAGATCATAGGATCTCACAAACTCAGAGGTTCGTAGGGTGAGAGTCAAAAAATTAGGTGCTCCAAGTCGCAAGTAGTGAAATCACGAGGATCGAGGATAGTCATTGGATCCAAGTCAAGGGAGGGCCATTGGATAAGGAACCCCATCGCATTTTGTGTCTCAGGGGTTCAGAGGTTAAAGGGAGTTGTTCTCGACATCAAAAGTCATGAAGTGTTGTGAGCCGAGGTATGGAAGAAACATGTGGCAGAACCACAAGGAAGTGAACCAGTAGACACATGTCAGATATTTAGAGAAGTCAACACCCTGTTGACCTCTCGTGTCTCGGGTACTTGGGAGATAAGGGAATGGAAGATCGAGTCTTCGATTCACAAATTCATGAGTAGCGAGAAGAGTGGAGAAAAGTCAAATCTCGCCTCTCAGGAGTTCGAGAAGGAATGTGCCAAGGGATGGACCTTTGAACTCGCGAAGGCATGAGAGGCGAGAAGTGCCAGCGCTTAGCCTACCTAGTGGTCACGCAAGGAGGGCGATGATGAAAGAAAGGGATATAACCACTTCGTGATCTCGGGTATCACAGATTTGGAGAGGAAGAGTCAGGAGCCATGACTCGTGAACTCGCGAGGCTGTGAGCTACCGAAAAGGACATGTGGATCGAAACTTTTGCAGATTCCAGTGAGAATCAAAAGAGTCGATCCGGCTCAAGGGAATATAAAAGGATCCTATGAGTGGATCTCGGCCTGAGGGCCAATAGGTCTGCGCCACAATTTCATTTGGAATAGTATCGGATTTATTTTCTTGTGTGTGAGTTTAAGAATTTGATGTTAAATATTGAGCATGGGGGATTCTGTACAAGTTCGCTCTCTCCTGAATAAACAATAATTGAATAAGGTCTACCATTCTCTCTATAAATTATTTTTGGGGAGGATTCAAGGAGTGAAACTTGGAGGATTTCCATAGAATACATTGAGTAATATTATCTACAAGATCATAGTATTCCAAGAATTGAATAATTTCAAAATTTCAAGAAGTCTCAGGAAGCATTATCAGGTTCTATGTGATGGTTGGTTGATGATGATGATTTAATGTAAAGTTTTATTATCTCTCATATATTTTTGGGTGGAAGGAAGGGGCAAGGATGGAGAGGTCAAACCTCTCTTTATATTGGAGGATTTTATATTCCTCTAGGAGGTTTATCCCTCCCTTTATATTTGGAAGTTGTAGCTACCTTTGGAATTCATTACTTCCCTTGAACAATAACTATTGATTATTTATCATATATTGTTCATGGTGTGTTGTGGTGTATTGGTGTACATCTTATACTATTGTTCATTGATCATTGTATATAATTGAATGGTTTAAGTATAAGTTGATTTTTTTTTTAAATTGTACTTGATATTGATTCACCCCCCTCTCAATATCAACAATTGGTTTCAGAGCAGGTTTCCTTTAGAACAATTTAACCACTGGAAGGAAAATCCTAAGCAAAGATGGATGAACATGAGCACATTTCAAATGGGATTCAAAGATTTGATTGAATGAATTATGCATACTGGATTGATAGAGTGAAAACTTGCCTAACAGATTTGGGAGTAGACATTTTGTACTTAGTTGTAAATGGCTATGTAATCCCAAATAATGCTCCAACCGATCTAAATGAGAAGAATATTATGAGTTGTAATTCAAAAGACAAACATGTTATTATAGAAGCATTGGCACCAACCATTGCTAGAAAAGTGATGGGATGCAAAACTGCTAAATATGTATGGGACAAACTCAAGAGTATCTACAAAGGTGATCCAAAAGTTAAGCTTCAATGACATAGAGCAGAATTTAAAAATTTGAAGATGAATGAAAAGGAAGATATTGCAACCTATTTTATTAGAGTTGATGAAGTTGTTAATGTTATTAGAGGATTAGGTGAATATCTCGATGAATCCTTGGTTGTACAAAAAGTGTTTAGATCACTTCTCTTGAAGTATGATGCTAAGGTCTCTTCCATTGAAGAAACTAGGGACTTGACAAAAATGACAATGGATGAATGACATGGGTTTGTTATAGCATATGAAATGAGAATAGGTACAAAAAGTGACTAGCCAAACAATGAATCAGCCTTTAAATCCATAAAGAAGACAAAAGACAAGGATAACAACCTTGATGAAGAAATAACAAATTTTGTAAGAAGGTTCCAGAAGGGAAGGGAATATACAAAGGTAAGTCTCCTCTCAAATGATTTAACTGTGGTAGAATAGGACATATTGTTGAAAAATGCTACTATAAAAAAAGAAGTCTCAAAAATAAAAAGCGCTTCTACTCCAAGGATGATGACATATCCTCATATGAGAGCGATGAAGAAGATAATGATCGAGGAGAAGTCCTCTTCATAACCCAAGAAACCCAGGATGATGCTCACAAGAATTCTAAATAAGAACAAATAATTTATGAAGAAAACAACCTTGATTCCTTTTGGGGATACAAAGACAATGTAGAGAGTGAACAAGAAGATGAGAATATTGAAAAGTTGAAGCATGTTGAAACTGAAAATAGCAATCTTAGAAACACAAATATAATAATAAAAGGTGAATTGAGTAGTTGTGAAGAAGAGAATTACAATCTTGAAAAGACCATTTATAGCTTGAAGGAACAATTATAAGATTATGAGAAATTGAAAGAAGAATTCGATCACACAAAGGGGGAGCTACTATTGATAATAGAAAAGTTGAAGAAGTTCGAAAAAAGCACTGAAAAATTAGATGAGGTCCTTAGTAGTCAAATATCTCCAAACGAAAAGACAAGACTAGGATACAATGACAGTTTGAAAACAACAAAACAAGAGAAGGAAGATGAAAATGATGAAACCAACACTCTAGAACAAGTCGAACAACAAGATAGAAGACTAGAATTTAGAAGGAATGAGAGATCAAGAAGATCCTCTCCCATCAGGTATGAAAGAAATAATTATGAAGGAAACTACAGAAGAATAGATCATGAACCTAGATGGACCACACCACAAATAATATCACCTACTCCCAGGTATAAAAATTTCTTTCTTGGACATTGTTATACTTGTGGAAATTTTGGACACAAGTCAATCAATTGTAGAGTCAATGAAAGGAATAACTACGCAAGCTACATGAATGATGAAAATAGTAGATATGGAAATGTTCGTAGACTTGTCAACAAAAGTTATAATCCATTTGACCCATTAATGGATCAAAATATTGTATGTTACAAGTGCAATAATCTTGGTCACAAATCATGAGATTGCAGAGAGATGAAGAAAGATAATCGCATGCCAAATGTTTGTATATCAACTACAACATGGAAAAGGAAGGAAATTCCACACAATGAAAACTATTGAATAACATTGGTCGCTAAATAATGCAAAGAAGAATATGAATGGTTCATAGATAGTGGGTGATCATCTCATATGACCGGAGATCAAAGAAAATTTGTCAGCTTGAAGAAAAAGGGTGGAAATGTTGCATTTGGATATGGCTCATCTACCAAAATACTTGGAAAAGGAACTATAAAGCTTGAAAGTGAAAATGTAAAAGAAAGAAAAGTCCTACTGGTTGAAGATCTGAAGCATAATCTCCTTAGTGTCAGCAAAATATGTGATCAAGTATACACTCTGACGTTTGACTCCCGAAAATGTAAAATCAGAGAAAATAACTCAGGAATATTGGTTGCAACTGCAACAAAAAGACTGAACAACATATACATCCTAGACATGAAGAAGAGAGAGAATACAAAATCCACACAAAAGGATTCCAAGGAAGAAAAAGTCCCAAAGACCAAAAATAAGTATGAAGTATTATTGAGTGCCATGTGTTCAAGGGGAGCATCTCCAAAGAAGAGAGTTACCTTTTGAAATTAAACTCAGGGGGAGAAGCCCTACCCTTTTCCACTGATTTCAAAGGGAGAGAGAAATTGGGATCATGATGATAGGGGGAGCATAAGTTTTTCCATCAATGAAAAAGGGAGAGATTGTTGGAAGATTGGTTGTTGTCATTGATGCCAACCCTAGTCATTGGTTTTGGACCGCAATATTGATGAAGGTATTTGGACATGAAGGACAATGCACATGAAGACACAACACCCATGGATGGATAGTATACATCATGTTGTTTCTGGTGGTATGTGGCATGTCATGTGGATCCTCATGGTTGAGGAGAAATGAATTTTTGAAGATGACAAAGTGAATTGAAGAAGGAAGTACAGGTCGGCCCTGAAGATAATTAAAGAAAAGAATTAAAAAATAAGAAAGTGTAAGGTCGGCCATAATGTTAAAACGAAGTGACATAAAGGGTATAAATACATATCATTATACATTCATTTTAAACACACAAGTCGAATTTCAAATGAAATCTGAAGTAATGAAGGCTGGATTTCAAGGGAGGATGAAGTCCTTTGGTGATTTGTTCTAGGGTATGTTTTTTTTTTTTTTGCTAGTTTGTCCATGACTTCTGGGACTAACCTGTGGATAAGAAACCATGACTCAGGGGCATATAAGATGTCAAAATTACCTAGAGATCACACCCGGCCAGAGCCACACCAACCCTTAACATGGCTAGATTTTTTGTCCCCACAGGTTTCAATATGGTGACTTTAACATCACGGAGTGCCTTAACAGCACACTCCCTCGCCGAATGTCCTACACCTCAGGAACAAGTGTTCTAAGGTATGTTATTTACAAGTCATATTACCATTTTCGCTATAAATTTTTTTTTAGAATGATTCATATGGTTAAATTGATACGGTATTGAGAAGAAATATCTAGGTACCTATGGTAATAATTTCATCTCTTTATTCCCTATAATTTTGGAGATACATTCTATGGAAGATAGAGTTTTTGACTAGTCTTGAAGCTAGTCATAAATAGGTGTTCCAGGTAAAACAATCATAACTTATTCATAGAGAATCCAAATTAAGTGAGACAAATTGCATTGGAAATAGTACAGGATTTAGTTTCTTGTGTGTGAGTTTCAGAGTATGATGTTAAATACTGAGCGTAGGGCATTCTGTACAGGTTTGCTCTCCTAAATAAACCAGAATTGAATAAGGTCTACCATTCTGTCTATAACTTATTTGTGGGGAGGATTCAAGGAGTGAAAATTGGAGGAGTTTAAGTGAATAGATTGATTTATATTATCTACAGGATCATATTATTCCAATAATTGAAGAATTGCAGAAGTTGAAGAAGTCTCAGAAAGAATTATCAGGTTCTATGTGATGGTTGGTTGATGGTGATGATTTAATGTAAAGTTTTATTATCTCTCATATATTTTTGGGTGGAAGGAAGGGGAAAGGATGGAGATTTCAACCCTCTCTTGATATTGGAGGATTCTATATTCCTCTTGGAGGTTTATCCCTCCCTTTATATTTGGAAGTTGTAGCTACCTTTGGAAGTCATTACTTCCCTTGAACAATAACTATTGATTATTTCTCATATATTGTGCATGGTGTATTGTGGTGTATTGGTGTAACTCTTATACTATTTGTCATTACTCATTAAGATATAATTGAATGGTTTAAGTATAAGTTGTTTTTTGTTTTTTTAATTGTACTTGATATTGATTCACCCCCCTCTCAATATCAACAACTAGCTCATATAAATTCAGGTAAGTCTTTTACAATAGTAAACATCTACATGCCAAATCAATATCATGAAAAAATGGAATGTTGGAGATCATTGATAGCCCTATCCGAGATTGAGACCTCAAAAAACCTTATCCTCATGGGAGAATTTAATACCACTATGTATCACTAGGATAAAATGGGGGGATCCTTATTTTTTGATCCTAATTGTGAGTAACTCGAAGACGTAATCTCTCATCTGGACTTATTTGGCATCAAACCCTCCAAAGGTTCATTCACTTGGTCTAACCGAATATCTGGTCCTAGTCATATTGGTACAAGACTAGATTTCTTTCTTATCAGCAGTTATTTTCTCTCAGAAGCCTCTTCCCCTCTGTCTCAGATCCTCCCCTGGGCATGTTCATATCATAGGCCAATATCTCTTTCTTTCATAAATGACCAGGATTTGGGCCCCATTTCCTTTTGTTTCACTCCTCTCTGGTTGGAGAATCCCTCCTTTCATTCCCTGGTCATATCATCATGGAGCCCTTGGATTAGTGGCTCTCAGGTTTACATTTGGGAGAATAAACTCATCAAATTGAAAAAGGATTTTAAATTTTGGTTCAAATCCACATTCAAGGATCCACAAGACAAAATTCTCCACCTGCAAGAAAAACTAGCAGAGGTTGCAAACAAAATAGAGCACTCCCCTATCATCACTGCCCTTTTAAAGGAATAACAACATTGTCAGAAGAAACTAAAATGGAAACTTAGGAAAGAAGAAGAAAAATGGCACTTAAAATATTGATGGCTATGGCTTCAAGCAAGAGACAGAAATTCATCATTTTCTCACAAGCAATGCAAAGTGAGAAAAGGAATGAATAGAATGGAAGAAATACATTTGGTAGACCAATCCATCCTTAATTCCTTTGAAGAAATAAATAATGTAGTCTCTTCTCATTTTGTTAATTTATACTCTAAGAAATACCTCGTGGAAAACACCCTAAGAGACAAATCTCTATCATTCATCCCACAGTCGGTCTTGGAATGGGATAATGAGGAATTATCCAAGAGAGTGGCCGAAGAAGAGATTTTATCAACCATAATGCAATTTGAATCAGATAAGGCCCTAGGCCTAGATGACTTCTCATCCCATTTCTACATAAACTTCTAGCATACCATTAAATTTGACCTGGTAAGGATGATCCAATATGTTCAAAAATCCTGTAGAATGGGAGGAGCAAGAAACTCTACATTTTTGTATTTAATTCCCAAAGAGAGAAATGTAGTCTCTTTCTCCATATTTCGACCCATTTCCTTATGCAATGTTTCCTACAAGATAATCACAAATATTATTGCTTCTAGGATTCAAAAGACACTGCTCATGCTAATATCCCCTTCTCAAGGAGGATTTGTAGCACAATGACAAATATGGGATAACATTTTATTATTTTAGGAGGCTATCCATTCTAGTAAAACTAGAGGATATTAAGGTATGGTGATAAAGATCGACATGGAAAAATCATTTGATCAAGTTCTCCACAACTTTCTCTTTGAAGTTCTAGAAACAATTTGGTTCCTCCCATCCTTCATCAGATGGATTGAAACTTTCATCAGTATCCCCTGGATTGCCCCACTGATAAATGGCAGACCCTCGGGTTTTTTTTTAGGATCCCATATGATTATGCCAAGGATTCCATCTATCATCACTCCTATATATTCTAATGGTTGAATCTTTGGGTCAAAATTTGGAGCATAAGCGAAGAAATAGGAATATTCTAGGCATCAAAAGTTTTTTAGGGGTCAAGCGAACAAACCACTTTCAGTTTACATACAATCCTATTCCTGGGAGGGGCCTCTACTATCATGTCTAGAAGGTTTTAAATGGTTTTTGACCAATTTCTTATTGCTTCAGGTGGGCATGTTAA
Source organism: Picea glauca (assembly GCA_000966675.3). Classification (NCBI taxonomy): domain Eukaryota; kingdom Viridiplantae; phylum Streptophyta; class Pinopsida; order Pinales; family Pinaceae; genus Picea; species Picea glauca. The sequence continues at coordinate 1,042,403 of JZKD02S1802437.1, forward strand.
TTCTCAAAAATGGTATCTTTATGATTGCAATACTAATTCTCACTATGTTGTTGTCATTTCAAGGATCCTTCAATTTCCCTTAGTTTCAAATTGGAGATCTTTCAAATATCTACGAGTCCCCATTTTTCTTAACTCACTTTCTATAGTCGATTGGAATATTATAGCCTCCAATATTAAAGAGAAATTCACTAGTTGGTGAGCACAATGGCTAAATCCAGCAGAAAGAATTGTGTTGGCTAAGGAAATCCTCTCAACTCTTTTCAATATTCCTCTTTAGTTTCCCCATCAAGTGTTGAAAGAGAAAGCACCCATGAAATATGAAAATTCCTCTAGGAAGGGGGAAATTCTAGAAAAAAAGGGTTTCATCTGGTAAATTGGAGGATCGTGAGAGCCCCTAAATCACATGGAGGACTGGGAATAAAAGATCCCATGCTTGTAAACCTATCCTTGGGATCCAAATTGTTGTGGAGAATGATAACATGAGATTATGTTAAATTGAAAAAGGAGTTGGCATATAAGTATTTTCAAATGGATCATCTTAGATGTGTTGAACTCCCCATTAGCCCCTCATCAAGGTCTCCCATTTGGAAACTGCTCCAAACGTCCATTCCTCTTCTACAAATCCATCTATCTTGTATTCTTGGGAATATTAAAAGTATTCAAATATGTGAAGATACAATTTTGAACACAGATCCACTGATCCAAGATATTTCTTTGAGTCAACTGAGGGTGTCGCTTCAATCTCAAATAAAATTATCCCTTCATGACATCTTCCTCCGGGACACTGCAGGAATTTGGGAAGGATAAATTTTGGGGAAATTCCTAGAGGAACTTAAGTTCTAGGCTAATAAACGACACTTTATACTGCAAGGCATTGCCCCTAATCACCAGGATGATCCATATTATAGAGGATGGGGAATCCAAGACTACACGGTACACAAAGGACATGAATCCATTTTGTGACAATCTGATATTCCTCCAAATAATAACTTGTGGTCCAACATTTGACATCTGGACCCCCCCCCCCCAAGATCAAATTCTTCTACTGGACACTATCCCATGGGAATATTCTAAAAAGAGAAAACCATACCTGTAGAGGATTTGAAGGACCTTCTAGGTGTTCCTTATATAAATCACATACTAAAACAATCATGTATCTGTTCCTGGAATGTTCGATAGTCCTAGACATCTAGAGGGCCCTTCTTCATGACCTCTCCTATATAATTCGATGGACATCTTCCATCCAAGTTCTCCTAGGATCCTGGGGGAAGAAGTATCACATATCCTTGAGAGACAAACACATTTTCATAAGATTCTGGATGCCCCTACCCAAATATATTTGTTGGCAAATTTGGGTAGCCAGAAATAGAAGTGCTTTCAAGGACGAAGAAATTTCTACCTTCGGGGTTATAAGTATAAAAAAATATCATCTCACAGAGTTTCTCAAATCAATGTGCATGAATTTATCCTCCCCCAAAGGTTTATATGGTATGCAATATAGATGGTTTTACAATCTCCATTTGTAGTTTCTCCCTCCTTCCCACACTCATGTAAGATCATCCTAGCAACTTCATTTTCCACCCTCTGAATTCCTTGTATCAAAGCTCAAGAAAAGTATATGCTATGTTTTGATGGGGCTTCCAAAGGAAAATCTAGAGTGGCAAGTATCATAGGGGTCATCCTTGACCCCATAGAAAATCGGGTAATAAATTATTCTTGGATTATTGGGTAAGATACCAACAATCAAGTAGAATAATATTCCCTCCTCAAGGGAGTTCAATTAGCTAAGGGGCTCCAGCTGCAGAATTAAAACATCATTGGAGACTCAAATAATACTATTCATAGTATGATCAAAGGGTCCCCTCCTAATGTCCATCTAAGCAACATCATCAAAAAATTTAACTTAGAACTAGAAAGAATCCCCCATGTCTCATTTTACCATGTTAAAAGGGAGAATAATCACTGGGTTGACTCTCAAGAAAATTTGGCAGTAAATTTGCAGAAAGGGGATATTAAAATTAATGGGATCATGTCTCATCATAAAATCCCATAATCAATGCACATCAAAATGAAATTAATGCATGTCACACGGGTGTCATATCCTCACGGCTCCCCTGACATCACAGCAGCGTGGGTATCCCATGGCATATACATATCAATAAATGATACCACCTCATATATTAACCTTGCACAATCTATAATCATGCAAGGTGGGATATTTAGGACACAGTACATTATAGTTATGAAGGAAGGTTTTGGTGATGCAATGGATACAATATTAGGAGTAGGGTCTAGACAATCTCAATGTTTGCGGACAATCATGATAGAGAGTGGGAGTTCTAGTTCAAGTGTGGGAATGCTCATTTTGTTTTGGAATGGCAGGATATTATGCATGTGATCCAAGGATAATATGGTACAATCCCTCCCTGTCATAAATGTGAAGCCCAAATTACCTGTTAGCTTCGATTGATCCCCAAGTTCCAAGGACATTTTGAGACTTCTATTGTATGTAATGTATAGAGGTAAATCATCAATTATAAAATTAAGGAGGTGGTTGCAAATTAGAATTTTTTCTTGGGATATAGTAGCTATGATTAAAGAAAAGGGTCTTTTATTCTTAATCTTAGTCTTTCTTCGAAGCCCTTCCTAGTCTGGGCTTAGAATTGTCCACACTCTAGCAGCATTGGAATTTCAGTTAGCCAAGCTTCCAAATCTAATTTCTTATTGGATGCATCAAGGAAATTGGTCGTATAAGGGGGGAGAGAAGCATCAAGTAGCATCATTTTCTCATCATTAGTTGAAATTGGATGTCAACCCCAACACCATGTCCTACCAATGTTCACGATTAGACCTCGTCTCTACAGTGGAATCTTTGGAGAAAGAAGTGTAACAAACTGATCTAGACCAATACTCTTTTTCGTCTCAGGTTTCCCAAATTCTAGATATCCTGATCCCAACACTGCGATGTCATGCACCAATATAATGATGAAATGGACGACATCAAAACATATGAGGAGCAATTGCAGCTTCAGAGGTTACAGTCTCCACCAACACTTGAGGAATCTGCATCCACCAATGGTTCCTCCCCAACAGTAGACCAATAACACTTTGACTTGAACCATCTAGTGCAAGAGTAGGAAATGGAAGATGAAGATACATTCTAGTCACACTAGACTGGTACTTAATTTATTACAGGGCTATACTTATTTTAGGCATCTTTTATCGTAGTTATTCTATAAAATTTTGGAATGTAAGAATTTTTTTCAAAGATTAGCTAGATATTGGAAAAGATAGGCTAGTAGCAGGAATGTTATCGATGATGGAATTACAACGGAATTATGCATATTTCTTTGTACCTTTTTATGTGCTTCGGCCAAACAATTTTTATTAATTAAAACTTTCCTCTCTTGTTAAAAAAAAATTAAGTTGTTGCTTAAAAATAATAAAAAAAAATTTAGTAATTAGATTTGATTTGTACTATAATATATTTGGCCTTGGGTCTTTCACATGACCTTAAACTTTTAACAAGTTTTTGCATTTGGTTTTGTGTATGGGTTAACATAGGGTGTTACTTGTAAGCATGTGATCTCATTAGAGGTACCTTCACTAATGAAAACCACATTTTGGTCATGAAGTAAGACTTTAAAGTGCTCATACTTGGCTAGAGATAATCTTCCTTGGACATAAGGAAATAGGGTAACGAACCAAGACCCAAAGGTATCTAGTAGCAATGTAAGTATACCCCATTATAGACCACTAGTGTGTTATTACATGTGCCTAGGTTTCGTTTCTACACAATGATGTCACTGCATGTCAACTATAACAACCCTGGTTAAATAGTTGCATAGGGTTTATTAAGTATAATTAATTAGATAATTAACTGTCCTAATAAGGTTTTAGTTAAACAATGATTAGTTATTAATAATATTATTTATTTATCTATTTATTTATTAATTGTTTATAACTATTGATAGATTAATTAATTAATTAATTAACTTATTAAAGGTTAGGGTAATGAATTAAGAGCTTAATAAATTTTAAATTATTTTTATAAGACTTTACGTATGCAAGGGGGGAATGAAGCATGGGATGGAAGGATAAGGTAATAAAGGAAT
>JZKD02S1802437.1:1050328-1107896 GCA_000966675.3 Picea glauca
ATAGTTGTGTCTAGCTCAGGAATGGTGTCAAGGAAAGTGGATGTGACTAATTAAAGAAACTAATTAGATTTTTTTTAGCGAAAGATTAAGGACTTAGAATGAGATAAGTGGGAGGGGGCTTCAATGCACTAGGAAGGTAAGTTAGAGAAATTGGCGAGTATGGTGCAAGGCTAGTGTAGCTGGAAAGGGAGTCAATAGTTTTCTTAGGCAGTAACACCAATCTTAGACGCTTAACCCTAACCTAGCCACTCCCTTAAAGAGAGTAATGTCTGTTTACAGACAAGTAAAAATTTTTTTACGCCTAACCCTGTTTTCTAGTTAAGTTGCGCAATGAGAAACGTCCTTGACCTCACCCTCACAAATTTGGTTGATGTAGATTAAATCATACAGGATGGTTAGGACTTGAGGGAATCAAGGAAGAGGAACATCATCGCAAGCACCTCCAACATCGCCAATGCCGCCACCACCATCGTTGAAACTAGCTCTCATACTGCACTCTTTAAAGGGGTGATAACCAGCAGGGATCGAAGTGGAACCTCCACCATATGGAATGGGTAATCCAAAAGTGTTGAGGGATTCAGGGGGAGGACCTCCACCCAAAGACATCACTAGAGAACTGCAGAAGATTAAACTTCCGGAGTTTGTCGAGGGTCACGCCAATGAACACGCAGAAGCATGGTTGGAAGGCATGACAAGGTGTTTTTCCTTAAGGGACTATGCATCCACCTCAAAGGTGAAGATAGTGATTTTTCAATTAAGAGACAATGCCTTGAACTGGTGGGGCAACCTGGAAAGACAACTGTATCTTACCCTGGACACCATATCTTGGAAAATTTTCGAGGAGAGGTTCCAAAAAAAATATCTACCATCTTACTATGAGGAACAATAGGTAGGAGTGTTTCGTGCCTTAGTACAGGGAAATAGAACCATAGAAGAATATGAGATCGGGTTTATGGAATTGGTCAAATATGTTTCATATATGGATAATCACCAACGATAGGTAGGATGCTTTGTCTATGAGTTAAACCCTAAGATAAGGGATATGGTGTGGATGTGGAAACCATAGCCCTTATCTTAGGGTTTAACCCAATGTTGTAGATAGATGATCTCTTCGATCAGATGAAAGGAGCAGCGGTATTCTTAAAGATCGATTTATGATCAGGGTATCATCAGTTAAGGATTAAGGAAGTCAATATCCCAAAAACTACCTTTCGAACTCGGTTTGGACATTATGATTTTGTCGTAGTACCTTTCGGATTGACAAATGTGTCAGCAATATTCATGAGCCTCATGAATGACGTATTCCAGAAGTACTTAGACTATTTTGTACAAGTCTTTCTAGATGACATCCTCATCTATTCCAAGAGTGAAAGAGAACATGAGGAACACTTACGAGTGGTGTTATCCTACCTTAAAGAGAATAAATTGTATTGTAAGTTTTTGAAGTGTTCCTTCTTCCAGAAATACATCCACTATTTAGGTCATATCTATGGACCCAGAAAAGGTAAAGGCCATTATGGAGTGGCTAGTGCCGAAAAATGCCCATGAGGTGAGAAGCTTCATGGGGCTAGCAGGTTATTATCGGAGATTTGTGGAAGGATTCTCAAAAATAGTGAAACCCATCACCACTTTGTAGTGCAAGGGGGTCAGGTATGAATGGGCAGAAGAATGTGATAGTGCATTCATTGACCTTAAGAGGTTACTAACTAGTGCGCCAATTCTATGAATGTCGGATATGGAAAATAACTTTATAGTCTGCAGAGTTTCCTCGAAGAAAGGGTTGGGGGCCGTGCTAATGTAGGATGGAGAAGCGATAGCTTATGAGTCAAGGAATTTGAAGAAACACAAAGATATTTACACTACTAATAATTTAGAGTTGGCAATTTTAATGCTAGCTCTAAAAATTTGGAGGCACTATCTTCTGGGGCAAAACTTTGAGCTCAAAACGGACCATCAAAGTTTAAAACATTTCTTCACTCAAAGGGATCTGAATGCCAGGCAAAGTTGATGGAGTGAGTTTATGAGTGAGTATGATTTTGGTATTTCGTACATCAAAGGAAAGGAAAATGTGGTTGCAGATGCCTTGAGTAGGAGACCATGTGTCTTCTCCTTGGTACCCTTAAAGGTCAATCTGAGGGAACGTGTGTTGATGCAACTCCAAGGAGACAGTTGGTATTTAAAAGTTACTAAAAACCTCAATAGTGGGAGGCAATTAGATCCAAAGTATGAAGGATATAGTCTAGAAACATACAGACTATTGATATATCGAGGAAGGATGTACATACCTGAAGATGGATATATTCAAAGCATCATACTGAAGGAATCCCATAGAGCACTTTATTGTGTGCATCCGGGTGTTAAGAAGATGTACACAGACATGATGAATCTCTTCTTCTAGGTAGGCATGAAGCGCGATGTAGTCCATTTTGTCGCTAAGTGCCTAGAGTGTCAACAAGTGAAAGCTGACCACCATCACCCAGTAGGCATCCTACAACCACATGATGTTCCTATGTCCAAGTGGGAAGTCATCTCTATGGATTTTGTTGTGGGGTTGCCGCTCACATCTCATAGACACAATGTCATTCTTGTGATAGTGGATAAGTTAACCAAGATTGCTCATTTTATTCCAGTTAGAGACACTTACGATGTCACTGATGTGGCACGTGTGTTTGTAAGTGAGGTTGTCTGTTTTCATGGTATACCTAAGAAGATCATTTCAGATAGGGACTCCAAATTTACTTCTAGGTTTTGGACAAGTTTGCAGTCAGCATTGGGGACTCAGTTGAAATTAAGCACAACTTATCATCCTGAAACAGATGGGCAGACTGAGAGAGTAAATCAAGTCAAGGAAGACGTTCTTAGGATGTATTTCATGGATAATAAGACCCAGTGGGAGAAGTAACTACCTTTGGTAGAGTTTTCCTACAATAATAGTTTTCATAGCTCCATTGGAATGCCACCCTACAAAGCTCTATATGGAAGGCCATGCAGAATGCCATTGAGTTGGGATAGACTAGAAGACTGAGTAATAGTTGGGCCAGAATTGATTCAAGAGATAGAGGAATAGGTGATTCAGATTAGGAAGAGACTGAAGGAAGCACATGATAGACAAAAAAGTTATACGGATGCACACAAGACTGACCGAAGTTATGAAGTGGGAGACCAAGTTTTCTTTCGTATCAGGCCTAATAAGAGTACCATACTATTCAAGAAGGGGAAAAAGTAGTCACCTCGATTTATAGGACTGTTTAGAATCCAAGAGAAAATTGGACATGTTGCTTATCATCTCGTACTGCCACCCCACTTGCATAAAACTCATAACGTTTTTCATGTATCTGTTTTACATCATTATGTTGCTGATGAATCACATAAACTAAATTGGAAGGAATTGCAGGTAGCAGACGTGGGAACTCTCACGGTAGAACCATTATGCATATTGGACCATAGAGTCCAACAGCTCAAGAACCATCTGGTAGACCAAGTTAAGGTCCATTGAGACAAGTATAGTCTAGGATCTGCTACTTGGGAAGATGTCGAGACACTATGACGAGACTATCCCTCACTTTTTTTAACACCTCGATAATATGTTTCTCGAAGATTGGGTGTATGTAACACCACCTTTTGACTTAGACAGCTAGGATTACCTGAGGCCTACATATTTTATTTTCTATTCACAGCGAAACTATTAAATGATACACTTAAACTTTTAAGACATATGAACCTTTATGAATGTTATATGTATTTGAATAATGATCGATATGATGCGATATATTGTGAGAATGTAAATTTTACGAATGTTTAAATGTTATTGATGATGATGGATATAATGTGATCTACTATGTGAATGTAAATTTTATGAATGTTTAAGTGTTACTGATGATGACGAATATGATGCGACATATTGTGTGAATGAGAATCCTATGAAGATTTAAATGTTATTTGAATGATGATAGGATATGGTGCAATCTATTTGGTAAATGATAATTTTATGAATGGGTATCGAAATTGAATTATGGGATATTATGAGATCTAATTCTAACTTGAAAACTTTGATGTTAAGTTGTTGGTATAGGGATACTGAATTGAAATGATGATTGTATGCAATTACATGATGATAATGCATAGAAATGTATGAGTTTGTGTTACAGACTAATCTGTAGGTTATGGGCTATGAAATAGCCAAGGGATAATGATGATGAAAGTGGATTTCATGACCACTAGCCGAGAAACATTGTGGTATGAATATTTGTATGTGAAATTATATTGGTTTGGATGCATTGCTATGATATGTGGACCAGTGTAGGATTTCAGGTGATGAGACTGCCCAAAACTGAATAAACGATGACAAAACTCCCAGCAACACGGTGCCACTGTATGTTCCATTGTAGAGTGTGGACCCTAGTTATGATTAGGAGGGGTGGATGCATTTCCCACCGTGTATCCTTTGAAACTTGAAGTCATGGGAGGACAGTATTATCTCACGCTCCCCTAGACATGTGATGATGACTGTTAGTTGCCTGCTAGGGAAGCTTGGTCAAGATAGTGACACTTCCTCTTACGGGTTCTATTTGGAGTTATGTCAATATAGTTGATTCTCCAAGATAGTCCAGCAGAGGAAGGATAGGAATGAAGATGGAAGTAAGTTAGGGAGGAAGGATGAGTATAAATAGTTAAGAAAGTATGGAGATTTTTCTGATGGTGGAATTTAATGGTTTTCCCTTCTAAAAAGAAAATGTGTATATATGAATATTCACAATTACGTAACTAAACCTCAGTTGTCTAAATAAAATTGTTGAACTAGATAATTGTAATTAAAGGATTTCGCAAACATTTGATTGGTTTCTTGTCTTTTATAAAAGAATAGTGTTGTTGACTGGATTGGATGCATACATAAATTACTATAAGGGTGATAGTTATTGATTATTAGTACATGCACGAGACTTGTATGTACTAGCTACACATGCATTTCTTGTACATGTACACTAGTATGTATGAGTTTTCTTGGCTTATTTACTAATAATGTCAGTTAATTGTATGAATGTGTGAACCATGTTTCTTTTCCTTTGTATCATGAGATACCTTAATTTCAAAACGAAGTTTCCTGAAGGGTGGGTGTATGTAGCAACCCTGGTTAAATAGTTGCATAGGGTTTATTAAGTATAATTAATTAGATAATTAATTGTCCTAATAAGGTTTTAGTTAAACAATGATTAGTTATTAATAATATTAATTAATTAATTAATTGTTTATAACTGTTGATTGATTAATTAATTAATTAATTAACTTATTAAAGGTTAGGGTAATGAATTAAGAGCTTAATAAACTTTAAATTATTTTTATAAGACTTTACGTATGCAAGGGGGGAATGAAGCATGGGATGGAAGGATAAGGTAATAAAGAATAGGATAATGTAATTAATGGAGGATAGGAGAGTCGGTGAATGGGGGGAGATATGACAGGGAAGAGTCCTACGAGAGACGATTATGAAAATTTTGGGGAGGAGCATTATTGGGGGGAGGTCTATATTTCTGTGGCATATTTTCCGGTTTTGGGAGTTTGGTTCTGGAGTTTTGGTGAACCATTGCAGGGGACACTGAGTTGCTGGGGGTTTTGGGCTCGAGGACTAGGATTCCTTAGGGTATCCTGGAGCTAGGGAGCTGAATAGGCTACTCCTAGCTGGAAGGGAGGAAAACTCGATTTTGGACATAGTTTCAGCTAGGGCTTGGACAAATAGAGTTGGGAAACAAATCACTTGACATGTATTTTTATTCATTATTATGACATGTTCATGATCGTATGATGTTCAATATGTTATTTATGCTGTGTATATTATTCAATATATCATTTATATCATGCTGCTCATTTTGAATTTTGCTAAGTCATAACTATAAACTGTTATTTTGCTGATGATATTCTGCTGAACAAATTATAATAGAAATGTTATATTTAATTATTTAACAAATTCTAGGATCTATTAGATAGAACCTTACATCAAACCTAAGTAACAAAGTTTTTTTTGCATTTTCGAAAAATATAATATTTGGCCTTGTTACATGTCTTTCATAGTTGGTATTATTCTTATCCTCATTAAAGCCCAACTTTTCTAAAATTGATCATCTCTAGTGTTGGTGTTACTATAATTCTTAAAGATCAACTTTTTAGAAAATGATGTCTTTGGTAGTGTTATTAAACCAATAGTACAGATTCATTTTAACTCTATATTATCAAACATTTAGAGGGATCAAATCCCTTGAGGCACCAACATTTTTTAGAGTGAAAAAATTGAGGAAATATTTTCACCTCAAGAGATTTGATCCCTATCATCTCTTGATAGATCTAGGATTAAAATGGATCCATGGTAGTTATAAAAAAGACAGAAACATAAAATTTATATAATATTAAATTAAGAAGGCTCATTGTATACCAAATAGTCTATTTAGATCAATGAAAAATATGTACAAAAAACCTTATAAAACCCAACTAGTCTTCATAGAGGGAAAAAATAGAATCAATGACCACAGTTTCCCCCACACCACTCAGTCTATTGCTTGCTAAATAGAACACAAACGCTTCCATCTCTCCCAACTTTTGAAATTAGTGTGCAATTTGAACCAATCAAATGTTAAACACCAATAAATTCCAAGTATTCATCAAGTTTTAAAGGAAATCCTAGTCTCTAAACCTTATAGAGACCCATATTTAAATTCATTAGAATTCATAGTCAAAATCCTTCGAAAATTATCAAAATTCATAGACAAAATCCTCCAATGCTATGTAGCTTCTTTGAAATTTCATTATAGATCCCATTACATTTTAACATTGATTCTGGATTCACATCTTCTATCATGTTATATTTTTACTATGATTAGAAATTAATGGTAATATATATTTCAAAATTTAAAATATTCATAGTAATGCATGGCAACAAAATAATATAGCTTTGTTTGGTACTTGGTTGGACTTGTTGGGTATGTGTTATATTCTTTGCATGTGTGTGTGTGGGCACATCAAATTTGATAATTGCATCTGACAATCCCAACTTCCCTCGCTCTTTGTCTCATGTGCGTAGGCGCTTCCTAGGGGCGTCCTAGGGGAGGCCAAGCATGCCCCCCCTTGGTTATGCACAACATTCGGCTACGGGCAGTAGCCTAGAGCTGACATGATTCGGGGTAGCACCCTAAAAAAAATTTGGGGGCGATTTTTCTATTTTTAGCGGTTTTCTAAATTAATCCCGGATTAAGGAATTAGGGTTCTGGTAGCTACGAAATACCTAGAACATTGTATATATTGTATGGTGAATGGTGAAATTAATACAATGAAGAGTTGAAAGGTTTTCTCTTAGTTAAGGGTTTCCGGTATAAATCTCTGTGTACTATGTGTATGAGCCATTGATTAATTTTTGTTTTGCATAAGAATCTATATGCATTGCTTTACTTCATAGGTTTAAAACTTAGATGTGGTATCAGAGCACATTTTTGGCTTCAGAGGGACAACTTTGTTGCTGAGGGTTTGGCTTGGTCTTGATAGATCAAGTTTATCTTGGGTCTGTGATAAACCTGGGTTTAGTGGGATATTTTGTAGTGGTTATTCCAGTGTAGAAAGAGGAATGGAAAGATCTTTTAGAATCGAGATAGAGAAGTTCAACGGTAAAAAAATTAAGCTATGGAAGCTCAAGATGGAGGAACTTATTGTAGACAAAGAACAATGGATCGCTATGGATCCAGGTACATAGCCTATTGGTACACAACCTTCTAGAACACAGTCGACTGGTACACAACCTACTAGTACACAAACTACTAGTACACCACTGACTGGTAAGTCGAAGGAAGATTGGGAGAAGCTAGATAGAAGAGAAAGGAGTACTATTCGACTTTGCCTGGCAGGTTCGATGTTGTTGAATGTCTTGGGAGAATATACAACCAAGGAACTATGGGGTAAGTTAGGGAATTTGTATCAATCAAAGTCCTTGGTAAACAAGTTGTTTCTTCGAAAGAAGCTATATCATCTTAGGATGGAAGATGAATATTCTGTGTCAGAACATCTAAATTCCTTTAATAATCTGGTAAGTCAACTTGTCTCTATTAATATTACGATTGCAGAAGAAGATAAGTGTATTACTTTGTTATCTTCTTTTCTGGACTCATGGGATAATCTGGTTGTAGCAATTGGTAGTACCACTCAATATACATTGAAGTATGAGGATGTAGTTTCATCCTTGTTATCTGAAGAGATGAGGTGGAAAATCATGGATGGTCATAGAACAGATGATTTATTTGTAATACGTCCTACCCAAGACCAAAATATTGGTAAGTCTTTGGGGGGAGATCTAAATCTACAGGTAGATCTAAGTCTCCAGGAAAATCTTTGAGGAAATGATGGAAGTGTGGTAAAACAGGGCATTATAAGAAATATTGCAAGTCTAAGAAGGTTGATAAACCAAAGGGATCTGATAGTACCTCTTCCACAGAGGTGAAAACCTCCACTAAATAAGGAGGCAATGTTTACCTTCCATATAAAGGTACACATGCAGACTGTGATATATGGTTGATCGACCCAGGTGCGTCATACCATATGACTCCTCACATGGAGTGATTCTGTGAATATGAAAAATATGATGGTGGTGATGTATTCCTGGAAGATGACTCAACAACTAAAATCATGGGATGTGGAAGGGTTAAGTTGCTGCTAAAAGATGGAAGGATTTGAATTCTCCCTGGGGTTCTTCACATTCCAAAATTATCCAAGAGCCTAATATATGTAACCAAGTTGGATGATGTAGGAGTGGATATTGTATTGGGAAAGTGCACTTGAAAGATGGTATGAGGAGAAATGGTGTTGATGAGGGGAGTTCAGTGTGGAAATATGTACAATTTGTTAGGAAGCACTTATACTAATGGGTGTAACAATTCGGTTGTCCCTGAGCAGACAAATAAAGAAGACAAGACCAATATTGTCTTTGGAAAGAAGACCATGTTGTGGCATCAAAGACTGGGACATATTGGAGAAAAGGGCCTTCAAACACTAGACAGTAAAGGTATGGTTGAAAGTATGTCTAATTGCACTCTGGATTTTGATTTATGTAAACATTACATATATGGTAAACAAAATCAAGTAAGATTCTCATCTGGTGCTACAAGAGAAAAGGGGATCTTAGTGTTGTTACACAATGATGTGTTTGGACCTGTTCTTGTTCCATCCCTAGGTAAATTTGTGTATTATGTTTCATTCATAGATGATTTCTCAAGGAACACATGGATTTATTTTCTTAGAAAGAAATATGAGGTATTTGGTAAATTTTAAGAGTTTAAGGCTCTGGTAGAAAATCAGACAAAAAAGAAAATAAAGGTATTGAGGACAGATAATGGTGGAGAATTATGCAGAAATGAATTCAAAGAATTCTATAAGAAGTGTGGTATATAAAGGTATAATAATACTCCATACACAACTCAAAAGAATGGATTTTCAGAAAGGATGAACATGACATTGATGGAAAAAGAAAGAAGCATGCTTAGCGGTGCCAAGTTACAATAGGAATTATGGGCAGAGGTAGTTGGTAAAGCATGTTACCTAGTTAATCGATCACCCTCATCAACGTTGGATGATAAAACTCCACACGAGGTATGGATTGGAAAGAAAACATCTCTTGAATATATTAGAGTGTTTGTGTTAAGAACCTGATACTGAATACAAAAGAACCACAACAGATATACAAGAACAATATGCAAAATCTCCTCTATTACTATCAAACCCTTGAGGTAGGGAAACACGATACAATGGATCCTATTATGGAAGGGATCCTCTTCTGTTCACTTGCCTCTTCGAGGGGGATTCCTCCTAATGATATTCAACTCACATTTCAATACTTATCTTCATATCCCATTACATTGTTTGAACCTCTTTATATAGTGCTACCATCACCTAAGAACATTCTAGAGGAGGAGTTTTCTAGAAGTAGAACCTTCTAAGAAGTCCTCTTACATTTATTATATCTAACTACCATAGTGTTCTTTATTTGATATTATAATGGACCTAGTCCACCTTACATTGAATGGCCTCCACTATTATCACTATGGGCCCTTTGGGCCCCCACTACTACCTCTCTAGCTACCTAACAGTTTGGTTGTGATGCTTATGTACATGTTACAAAGGAAAATAGGAGTAATCTAGATAAAAAAGATGAAAAGTGTATCTTTATTGGTTATAAATGTGGTGTGAAAGGTTATAAGCTTTGGAACCTAGAAACCAACAAGATTGTTTACATTCAAGATGTTGTTTTTAGAGAGGTAAAAGATGTTTCCAAACAAGAATTCCTACCAAGACCAGAAGAACTTGAGAAAATAGAGTTGGATTTGGATGATGCAAAATTTGAATCATCTGAAGAAGATGAAGAAGAATAATAAGAACCTCATACCCCAGTATTGAGGAGATCAGTGAGGGAAAGAATGCAACCAGAAAGGTATAGTCCACCTAATTTTTGTTCTAATTTTTCTTTATCTATTACTGATGATGATCCCAGAACTATTAGGGAAGCAATGAATTCAGAGGATAGTAAACTATGGAAGAAGGCCATGGTTGAAGAAATGGATGCCTTGGATAATAATGAGGCATGCGATATAGTTGAGTTTCCAGTTGGAAGCAAATTTTTTGGTAGCAAATGGTTGTTTAAGAAGAAGTTTAATGCAAAAGGAAAAGTGGAGAAATACAAAGCTCGGTTGGTAGTAAAAGGTTATTCCCAGGTAGAGGGAATTGACTTTGCCAAGTTAACATCTATTAGATTTCTTTTATCTATTGTTGTTTCTTTTGATCTTGAAGTGGAAAATATGGATGTAAAGAAAACATTCCTACATGGGGACGTGGAAGAAGAAATCTACATGAAGCAACCAAAAGGATTTGTATTGAAGGAAAAGAAAGAGTTGGTATGTAAGCTAAATAAGTCACTATATGGTCTGAAGCAATCACCTAGGATGTGGTACCAAAAGTTTGACACATACATCCTTGGATTGGGATTTGTGAGAAGCAGGGATGATCACTGTTGGTCACTATAATTGCTTATTTAACTAAACAATCAAGTGCTACATAAATTGTCAACCCAGGGAAGTTTGTTTATTTCAAAGGTAATCACACAGTGTATATGCTCAATCTCAAAAGAAATATAGAGTTGTAGTAAAAATACATTAATCACACCTTTCCTTGAACAAACTGAAGTTCTACTTTGAATTACAGGAAAGCAACCTACCTATTGCAAAGTTTAAAGAAATAATTGTCCAAAGAATCCTGGATTACATTAAGAAATAATAACCTAGGAAAGAAATCCTTCAAGACACTTCAAAAGGAAAGACAAACTATCTTGTAACAGAGAACATGACCTTATTCCCCAAGCAGGAATCTTCAGCACCTGTTTTCGATCATCACACTTTCATGAACTCATTACTAATTGAAATGATTGACACACATTGAAGGCTAACTATATCTTAACAGAGAACAAGACCCTATTCCATAAGAAGGAATCTTCAGCACCTGTCCCTGATTATCACGCTTTCATAAATTCATAAAACAAGACTGATAACTACAATGATTAACAGTTACCCAAGCATGAATCATATGAAAACAATGTAACAATCAGTAAAGCAGAGTTTCAGCAAAACAAAGTTTAGTAAAGTAGTGTTTCAGCAAAATAGAATTTAATCAAGGCATAAAAAGAAATGACATTAACACACTATAGAGCTAATGGGTGAATCTTGTGAAGAAGGTGGGCCCTCCCTTCTCACAAGATTCCCCTAAAACAAAAGGAACTAGAGAGAAATGCTAAGAACAATCTTTTATTCATCTGTCAACTGTATCGTATTACAATGTCTGAAAACATGTCCTTCTCTGTAAATCCTTTCTTAACCAAAAAGAAGGTCCTTTTCTAATGATGATTTCCTCTGATTTAAAGAGGAGAATCCCCTCGATACAATTTGATCATCAAATTACATGTGCGCATCTGAAACCTATTCTTAGTTAGATCCAATCTCTATACTGGAATAGGATATCCTCGTCTCTCGTAACAGAATGCTATTACAATAGTTGAAAATGTGTTGAGTGAGGTGTTGTTGTTGTGGCTGGAGTAACAACTTCCTTATTTTATCTTCTTGTTATTGTTGTTGTATGATGTTTCAGCATCGCAAATCGCGGGCTGTTTCAACAACGGGATTTGTGTTCTAATTGTTTCAGCAACATGGTCTCATGCAATAGCGATGGTTAATTCTAGCTCAAGGTGCATCTGTTGTGGTCAATGTAACAACTTCATTGATGTTTCAGCATTATAGACCATGGAGAGTGTAACAGCTTCTTCTTGTGTGAGTTTTTGTTTCAACATCGTAGACCACGGAGAGTGTAACAACTTCTTCTTGTATGAGTTGTTGTTTCAGCATTGTAGACCATGGACTGTGTAACAGCTTCTTCTTGTGTGAGTTGTTATTTTAGCATCATAGACCATAGACTGTTTCATCCATGGGGTTTGTGTGCTTTTGACTATTTCAGCAACGGGCCTTCAAACAAAAATGATAATCTGCAGTTTGAACTGTTTCAACACTTATATATTTCTGATCAACGAGTAAGTATGAGAGTAATGTAAAATTATATGCAAAAGCAAATTAAACATATAGTAAAGAGAAGAGACGTTATATACCTTTGGAAAGATAGGGTAAGGTGATAATGTGAGTTTAAATGTGAGTGAAAAAAGGATGTAATGGTAGAAAAAAGTGTGAGCAAAAAGGTACATTATAGGGTCCTAACATCCCCCCCAACTTAAAAAGTTGCATGTCCTCAGGCAACCTCAATCTGAATCAGAGTCTGGATACCGACTCTGAGTGTGCAAGTTACTTAAGCAGTAGTTGTGGAAAGTGTTGTCTGTTGGAGCTCTAAATCCTTGAATGCATTGTAGGCTTTGCCAAGCTGTTGTTTCGGCCTTCTTGGGAAACTTATAATGAACTTGATATTTCTCTACTGGCATCCACAGGATAGGAAAATGAAACTGATAACATATCTAGCTTTCAACACATTACTTAACACACTTGATGTAGCTAGGTACCCTGGAGATTGTTGTCTCAAGATTAGTGGGGCTAAAGGGATTGTATTCCTGTCTTTTCCCAGTAGATTGTTGCCAAAAAATGTTATTTTCTTGTAGGGTAGCAATCTCTGTGGATTTAATGAACTGTTGACAATCCTAAAGCACTATTGTCTGTAGTTGCCGAATGTATTGAGTCATCCCTGGTTTCTTCAAAAACTGATAATACTCTGTAACAAAGGTGGAAGCATTTTGTGGTTCTGGCTGTATCCAGAGAAGGTGGTTATCCTCGTTATGCTTGGCAGCTAGGAATTCATCCTAGCATATAATCTGATTGTTAAGGAAGGAAGTGAGTGCCCGAATATGGATGTCACCGACAAGAGGGTTAAGGTTAAGCTATTGGTTCTCAGGGATGGACTCATTATGAAAATATACCTCAAAGAGGAGGTGTTGATCCATAGTAGAGGAGTCTGCAAAGGTTCTAACAAAATCTGTTGGATTTAACACTGCATGGGGTCTGCCTTCTTTGATTGATTTAATCTGAAAAAATGTAAGTCAATCCATGAGGAACATAGAGTAATTGAAGGATGGTTTCCTTGCAGCCAACAAATTTTGTGCCAAGTCAAACATCAGGATCAATTTACCTTTTAGCTCTTTATTCTATTTCTTATGGGCACGATATTCTTGGCGTGTTTGCTCCAAAGCTTCCCCATTTGAATAGATATGGTTTAGCCAGAGTAGTCTGTGTTCCTGCAGGCTTTTGTCCTGTGTAACAACAGACTCTTTTTTCCATTTTTGCATTATTGCCTGCTCGTCCCATGGTTGAGTTTGTGTTTCAGCATTGCAAGTGATAGGATGAGGTGGGGATTGAGTGGCTTGTTCCACAAAGGTGTGGGTATTGATCTGTCTAGGAGGGGAAGATTCATCAATAGGAATTGTTTGTACAACTTTATTAACAAGAGAAGGGGCTTCAGATTTGGCAATTGTTGTAGGCCAGGGTTCAGTCTTAATTTTGGAAGGTCCTGCTAGTTCTTGTGTAATAGCAGGGTTTTCTTCTTTGACTGCAAAAGTCATAGTTGCAGGGGAAGCTCCTGGCATTGGAATTTGAATTACTTTGTAACCTTCTTGATAATATATGTCCCCACATTGACTGCACATATACTCTCTACATGGATTCTCTGTTGTATTTTCTTCTGTCATGATCGCTATGTGAGTTAGGGTGTACAATTTAAGTTCCTTCTCATAGGCTTGCTTTGCCGTGACTAGCTCTTGCTTGTAGGATTCTAGTGCAGACCTTAGGCACTCATTTTCTTGTAAGAAGGAGGCCATTGTTGGTTCTGGAAGAGGGGTGACTGGTTCTTGTGTAACAATCACAACCGCACTAGCTAGTTCTTTTGGAGCAGCTATAGGATTGACAACTGAGTCTTGTATTTCAGCTTCTTGATGTAGAGAAAGTAATGTTGTAGCACCCTGGGCATCTGATTCGTATACCTTGGTAACAATGTCAGCAGCTGGTGTTACACATCAAAATTACTCACTTTGATAGTCTCACAAGTGTCGTCATTACAAAGGTCGCAAGTGTCGCATTTTGCTCACAAGGTCGCAAGTGTTGCATGTTGCTCACAAGTGTCGCAAGTGTCAAAGAAAGCACGCTACCATGATGCCTATGTCGTGTCTATAATGACATGAGAAGGACACTTAAAACACATCCAACATTGGATTTGGAAGAGGAGAAATGAGTTAGTAGGCTTGCAAACCTTTTGCCATCTGAAAGCACCTCAAAAACTAAGTTTTGGAGGAGAGCGCTCCCCTATACCTCTTCTGGGAGCGTCGACGCCCCCCCTTACACTATCTGGGAGCGTTATAAATCTCCCCTGGCCCTTTTGAGCAAGCACTATAGATTTTGAGAGCACTGGCGCCCACCTAAAGCCTACTAGAGAGTGTTACAATGCTCTGATGGCCATTTTGAGGGAGTGCTACCTATTCTGGGTAGTTGTTAAGTTGTTGAGATGAATGGGGGAAGGATATTTTCATTTTGGGAAGGCAATTGAGCTCGAATCCCTAATCAAGCCATGATCTTAGGGAAAATCCTCAATTGATGGAGGCAAATCCTCAACTTCCCCAAGGATATCTCAAGTGGTTAAAGCCTCTCCAAGGATATATAAACAATCTTTCTAATGGTAAAAAGGAATGGAAAAGGAGAATCACACCAAACTTATGATCTCATAAGTGGGAATGGAAAAGGAGAATCACACCAAACTTATGATCTCATAAGTGAGAATGGAAAAAGGAGAATCACACCAAACTTATGATCTCATAAGTGGTGCTGGAAAGGGGGAAGAATTTCTAGCATGAAACCTATGATCTCATAGGAAACACATTGTCAGTCAAAGGAGAGTGATCAGTGAAGCTGATGTCATTAAGGTTGTGGATCTTTCAAGTAAGGGTTAGACAAAGGGGACTTGACGAAGCTATCACATTCACATCTACGATTGTAAGTACTACTATCGTTATTCTCATTAATATGACATGCTTGGTCTGTTTATTTCTAGTTTGTGTCTGATCTTACATGAACTTATCATTGATAGATAGACCTATTTTCAAGCTAATATCAATAGAGTAGGAAGTGGCCGTACTTTGTTTGTCTACAGGACTCAACGAGGAGCAAGATTTTGGAGCTCGATTCAGAGCGTGCAGAGACAAACATCGATAAAGAGGTATTTTTAGTCCCCTTCCTTCTCATGTATTAGTTTGTATGGATTTGAAAGGAAGTCAGTGTCCATGTTAAGCATTTTATGTCCTAGAGTTAGGGTCTAGCTCTTTGAGGCGATCTACCTATCCGCAGGGAGATTTTCCTATAACAGCTGATTCTTGTGTTTCAACTGTAGTTGGTTCTTGTGTGACAGCTATAGATGGTTCTTGTGTTTTAGCTACTGAATGAGTAGCTGGTTCTTATGTTTCAGCTACTTGATGAGTAGTTGGTTCTTGTGTTTCAGCTACTGAATGAGTAGTTGGATCTTGTGTTTCAGTTACTGAATGAGTAGTTGGTTCTTGTGTTTTAGCTACTGAATGAGTAGCTGGTTCTTGTGTTTTAGCTACTGAATGAGTAGTTGGTTCTTGTGTTTCAACTACTTGATTTGAAAAGGATGATGTTGCAACACACTAGGCCTTTGGTTCTTGTGTTTTAGTGCCCACGGGTGGAATAGGTAAAAATTCTGAGATTTGGGAGGTTGGAGGTGTACGAGGTTTTAACTGGATGGGCTGGGGATTTAGGGTAGTGGTAGTAGTGGTTGTTATTGTTGATGCCCTTGTTCATTTTCTTTGTAAAAAGGGCAGAAAAAAGGGAATTTTCTTTTGTTTGCGTGGGGGGTTTTCCTTAGTGATGGGACAAGGAGAGCTGTTTGGTTTAGAATCATCGCTAAGGATATGAACGGTAGGAGTGGATGATTCTGGTAAGATGTGGGGTGGACTTGGTATGGTAGGAAGATTAATTGGATTAATTGGCTTTGTAGGCGGACTGTTAGGTGCTTCTAGAGGGTCTGGAGGGTTTTGTGGTTGTTGTTCCTGAAGATTTTTAGGATATTCAACAGCTTCTTGGGGGTCTATGGGTGGGTTGTTTAGGGAAGGGTTTTGTTGGGAAAAACGATTTTGGATAAGTAGTTGAGCGATATAGTGATGGGTGAGGGAAAGGGTGGGATTTTTATCCTTTTTATAGTAATGCGACATATTTTTAAGACATCCGAGCAAATAATAAGAAATGTTCACCAATCTAGCATTTCGTAAATGAGACAACAGGACAAAATCATACTAGTAGACTACCTGGTATCGACTTTCACAGGTAAGGTAGTACTTGACAAACTCTGTGACTTTCAGCCATGGAGGCGGCAACGAGCTAAGTCAGACACCTCGGCCTTTAGGCTCAATTTGTTCCCCTGGCAAGAGGAAATCTTGTTGGGCATTAAGGATGATATGTTTGTGGTTGAACCAGCGAATGCCATTGGCAGGGAGACTCGAAATCTGTGCTATATCCTCCTCTGTAACTGGAATTCGAACCTCTTGAACAATGGAATGATCTTCCTGCAGATTTTGAGCAAATTGAAGAACCTGTTGTTGATCAAATCCCTGTAGCCTCTGAAAATAACCTAGCCATCCTGCTTGCAGAAAAATTTGATAGACTTCTGAATAGAGTACTAACAGGGCTGTCGTGGCGGATTCGTACCATATAATAGGGCCTCCCATAGCTAACAACTTAGTAAAATGCACTGTCAGAGAGTCGAGTATCTGTTTTTGTGCAGAGTAAGTTTTATGGGTGAAGGAATGCAAATGGTGGTAAAACAATGAAAGGATGGTAAAAAGAGAATGACGGTGGTCGGTTCGTGTGAAATGATGGTATAAGATTTCGATATTCCCCCCCCCGCCCCCCCCCCCCTCTTCAAGTACAGCTGAAATAATGATTTTACATGAGTAGTAATTATGAGTTGGGATCTTTTCATTAACTATAGCTCAATTGTATTTACATATAAAGTTTACATACCTCATCTTTACCTTTTGATTTGTACTTCAAACAAAATATAGTGCCTGTCCATAATAGTTCTGTAGTGGCCATGGCAGAGACTTTTTATTTGTTAGAGGAATTATATCAAGGATTTGATTACTGGAAAGACAAAATGTAGTATGAGAGTGCGAAAGCTTATTGACAGAGAATGTTGAAAAGTTGGTGTTTCAGCCATAGAAAGAAGGGTGAAAAATTGACGAACGATGTTGTTTCGGCAATGGGAAAATGTGAAAAATTGTTGAACAGTGGTGTTTCAACAATGGGGAAAATGTGGAAAATTGCTGAACAGCGGTGTTTCGGCAATGGGGAAAATGTGGAAAATTGTGGAACAGTGGTGTTTCAGTAATGGGAAAATGTGGAAAATTGTTGAACAATGGTGTTTCAGCAATGGGGAAAATGTGGAAAATTGTGGAACAGTGGTGTTTTAGCAATGGGAAAATGTGGAAAATTGTTGAACAATGGTGTTTCAGCAATGGGAAAATGTGGAAAATTGTTGAACATTGGTGTTTCAGCAATGGGGAAAATGTGGAAAATTGCAGAACAATGGTTTTTCAACAATGGGAAAATGTGGAAAATTGTTGAACAATGGTGTTTCAGCAATGGGGAAAATGTAGAAAATTGTTGAACAATGGAGTTTTGACAATGGGGGAAAAGGCAAAAAGTTGTTGAACACTGGTGTTTCAGCAATGGGGTAGCTTGGCTCTTCTTGAAGTAAGATCGTCCTTTCTTAGTAGGCCTTTGCTTTGATCGAGAATCTTCAAAAATCAATTGTAACATGCTATTTCCTGACAGGGATTATTAGTAAACGAAATCTAATCTAATACTAAAGAAATTAAATTAAAAAGAATTAATTGCAATGAGGGGTAGGAGGCCCCTCTAAAAAGAGGTAATGGGAGTCTTTCACACATGTGGTCTTAAAATCTTCTTTGGAAATAGGGCGTTGGTACAGACGGAGCCGATGACCATTTACAAGTAACGGTGTTTTAGATTCATCGATTGTGAGGAGCCTTATTGTTCCATTGGGGAAAACAATGTCCACTTCGTAAGGTCCAGACCATCTTGTACGTAGCTTCCCTTGAAATTCTTTAAACCGGGAATCATATAGTAGGGCCCAATTACCTTTTTGGAATTGCTTATGCTTGATAGTTTTGTCATGCCATTTTGACCTTTGCTATTGAATCATAGTTGTCTGATGAATGGCATCTAGTCTTTTTTCATCCAATTCATTAAGCTACTACAACCTGGCTGTTTGTGCATCAGTCAAATCAAGGTTGACAGCTAAAGAAATCCTTAAGGTTTTTATTTCAAATTCCACAGGAAAGACGACACTTTTTCCATAAACTAATTCATAGGGAGAGAATCCTGTAGTATTTCTCTAAGTAGTTATGTAGGCCCATAATGCTTCAGGGAGCCTATGAGACCAGTCCTTTCTATTTTCCTTCACTATTTTTGTGAGAATGGATTCTATTACTTTATTTGTTCTTTCCACCTATCCATTGGCTTGGGGGTGGTATGTTGTAGTCATTTTATGTTGAATATGATATTTTTGAAGGGTGGCTTTAAAACTGTGAGAAGTGAAAGTAGGTCCCCCATCTGTAACTAATTCTCTTGGCACTCCAATTCTGATGAAGATGTCTTCAAATAGGAAATCTAAAACTTCTTCTTCAGTCGCTCTATGGATTGCTTTAGCTTCCACCCATTTGGTCATATAATATGTGCAGACCACTATGTAAACTTTTTGATTGGATGGGGGGTTAATGGGTCCTACAAAGTCTAAGGCCCATCTTTCAAATGGTTCAAGTACTATCTGGGGGTTTAATGGAATTTCATCGCTATGATTAGGTTGGCCCATTCTTTAATAGCTATCACATGCTAAGACATATTTCTTTGCATCTTTAAAAAGTGAGGGCCAATAATACCCCATCCTGAGAATTTTATGTGTTGTTCTCTTATCAGCAAAATGCCCTCCACAAGGGCCATCATGACAAGATTTTAGTAGATCATAAACCTCATCTTCTCTAATGCACCTTTGAATTTCTTGATCAAGTCTTGTGTGGAAAATACACCCAATTATCCAACTATACCGAGCACTTTGTTGAATGATTTTTCTCTTCTCTCGGTGGGATAGGTGTGGTGGTAACTTCCCTGCAACCAAGTAGTTAGCGATGTCTGCATACCATGGTGAGTGAGCAGATACTAAAAATATATATTCATTAGGAAAGGAATCATCTACTGGGGTATCATCATCAGGTGTTAACCGAGAAATGAAATCAGCAACAACATTTTCTTTTCTTGATCTATCTACAATTGTAATATCAAATTCTTGTAATAATAGTAACCATCTGGTTACTCTAACATTTGTGATAGGTTTGTTCATTAGATATTTGATAGCTGAGTGGTCATTATGGACAAGAGTAGAGTAGCCAGTGATGTAATGTCAAAATTTATTAATAGCATAGATAACTACTAAGAATTCGTTTTCGGTAATTGTATAGTTAAGTTCAGCAGGAGTCATATTCTTGTTAATGAAATAAATAGCATAAGGAAGATGATTTTCTTCTTGTACCAAGACAACTCCTATTGCAGTATCTGAAGCATCAGAGGATATATGAAAGGGAAGTGTCCAATCAGGTCCTCTTAGAATAGGGGTTGTAGATAATTGATGTTTAAGTGTATTAAATGCTTCCCGGCAAGAATTAGTCCATTTGAATTCAACATTTTTCATCAGTAATACAAACAGGGGAGAGGCTATTTTGGAATTTTTTTTGAAAAATATTTTGTAGTATCCAGCATGTCCTAGAAAACTTATTACCTCTATTTGGGTTTTTGGAGTAGGAAGATTATTAATGACTTGTATCTTGGATGGATCCACCTGAATTCCTTAAGATGAAATAAAATGTCCAAGCACTATTCCTTCACTCGTCATCATATGAAATTTTTCTGTACTTAAGGAGAGGTGGGCTTGTATACATCGTTTAAGTACTTTCTCAAGGTTTTGTAGTGCTTCCTGAAAAGAAACACGATAAGGGGTAAAGTCATCCATAAAAATTTCCATAGAGTCATTCAGCATATCAGAAAAGATTCCTATAACTTCTCTTTGAAAGGTTGTTGGTGCATTACATAGTCCAAATGGGAGATATCTATAAGAAAAAGTTCCCCAAGGGCTAGTAAAAGTGGTTTTATCTTGGTCCTGGGGTGCAATTTTGATCTGATTATACCCACTGAAACCATCTAAAAAGGAAAAAAAATTCTTCCCTGACAAACTATCTAACACCTGATCAATGAATGGTAATGGAAAGTGATCTTTTTGAGTGGCTTTATTTAAGGCTCTATAGTCCACACATACTCTCCATTTTCCATTTTTCTTAGGAACTATTACCAATGGGGAAACCCATTCACTGTCTAATATAGGATATATAAACCCTGCATTAAGCAATTTTTGAAGTTCTTCTTTAAGGATTTCTCTTAAATTAGGGTTCATTCGTCATTGAGATTGGCAGATCAGTCGACAATCTTCCTTGATATATATACAATGAGTACATAATTCCGGAGAGATTCCTTTCATATCTCTATAGTCCCATGTGAATGCTTCTTTATGTTCAAGAAGTAACTTCATTAATTGTTGTGTTTTAGCATCTGTCAGGTTGGGGATTATGTTCAATGTTTTGCCAGGTTCAATTTCTACTGTTATGCTTTTAGAAGAGATGGTGGAAGATGTTTGAGGTGGGTTTTCAGAGTTAAGGTTTTCCTGATTATCTGACTCCAAAAGTGCAGCTAGTTGGTTATGAGTTTCTGGAGTCACAGAGGAGGGTTCACAAATAAAATTATTAATTACTTCATCCTTAGTGGCATCTTTAACTCTTAAGTCTTGTCCGATAGTCAAGATGGGTTGAGTAAGTTGATCATCAAAGTCTACCCATACAGAATTATCATTATTAACCAAGGGTGTAGCGTGAGGGTAGAGGGTAAGTTGTTTAGTCTCTTAACCATTGGAAATTGTCATTGAACCTGATCTACAACTGATAAAAGAATCTGCTGTGGCTAGCCAAGGCCTGCCCAAAATTAGAGGGTGCCCCCCCAACTTTGTTTTAGGTTGTAATACCACAAAGTCAGCTGGATAATTCCAGGATTCTACTGAGACAATTAGGTCTTCAATGACTCCCTCTAGTTTGATTGTAGAACAGTCAGCTAATTCTAGGATGGTTGGGGTGTCTCTGATTTCATTCTGCAGTTGTAACAACTGTGAGGTTTCCAAAGTCATAATATTGATAGCAGCACCTAAGTCTACCAGGACTCGAGGGATTATTGTTTTTCCAATTTGTACTGAGACGGTAGGGTGTCTGGGATCACCATATTTAACTGGGGGAACTTTACCTGACATTAGTGCAGACAAGTCGCCCATGACATGAACTGTGAGGGGATCCTTAATTTTCCTACCAGGTTTCTTAACAAAAATGTCTCGCATAGTCCTGGCATAAATTGGTACATCTCAAAGTGCTTGTAATAGAGGGATTTTGACATAAAGATTTTGTAATTCCCCTAGAATATTGAAAGCAGGTGGCTCAGGCATTTTAGTCAAAGCTAAACGCTCAAGAAATGGTGGTTTTGTTGTTTCAGCAGCAATGTTAGAGGATGATTGTACCTCTTCGGGTACATCATGCTCTTTTGTTTCCTCTTTATTAGAAGAGGTAACATCAAGTATGATAGGTTCTACTATTCTCCCAGATCATAAATGAATATCATTGAATTGCACGGGGAGAAGAGAAAATGTAGTATGGTTATGAATATCAATTCACTACACAACTTTATTATTGGGGTTGGGGTTAGGTTGTACAGGTAGTTGGGGCCTCGTTAATTGATTGTTTAGTGGAGTACCTGATGGTAAGGAGAGTGGTTGCAGAAATTGTGATTGAGGTAATTGATTTCAAAAGGGGGGTTGTTTTCCTCTCCAATTTGGATTCCATTGGTTCAGATACGGTTGTTGTTGTTGTGGAGGCCAAGGAGTCCACATTGACAGATCAACAAAGGGTGGGTTAGTTTGTTGCATGGGCGGGTAATTCATTTGATTTAGGTATTTCATTTGATTATAGGGAGGGTAATTTGTTTGATTAAAAGAAGGATAGTTATTCCAACAATTAGAAGATGTAAATGGCATGTTAGGATTCATACCTTGTCCCCACAATTGCCATTGCCTTCTCTGTGTCAACAGATAGACAGCTCTAGCTTCTTCATCATTTGGTTGTAATGCTGACTTGATCCCTGGTAAAGAAGGGCATTGTTGAGTTTCATGATCTTTATCACAGATGGTGCAGATTGGCTTTTTGTCCAATGGGCATTCCCTTCATGGGTGCTTGTCTCTACATTTAGAACAAAAGATAAACATAGCTGCTTCTGCTTCGGCTTGTTTCTTTTGAATCTGCAGGGTATCAATTTGTGAGGCAAAAGAGATTAACATTTCAGTTTTAAAACCTTCAAGTAAATTACCTATTTTGGCTCTTGTTGCTCCTCCACTGGCTGATTTTTGAACTCTTGAGAATGTGGTATCCCTACTATTTGATCTATTCCTTGAAGCTCCTCTTGAACATCTTTTACATAGGTTAACAATTTCATCGTATGATTCTTTCAATATGTCCCCTTTTCCAAGCATATTCAACATATCTAGACAGTCATCCCTTGCTCCTTTTAATAATATTATTTTAAGAATATATTTACTTACATCAGGGTGACTGGATCATTGTAGATTATACTATAGCCTTTCTACAAAGTCCTCTAAATTTTCATCCTCTTTCTGTATCATCTTAAATAGTTCTTCCCTTTTTTCTCTTGTTCGGCAATAGTCCTGGTATTTATGTAGGAATTTATGTTTCATCATATCCCATGTTGTGATTACATGGCCTCCAAGACTCATGAACCATCTTAGTGCATTTCCTTTCAATGTTGCTGGAAATAGCTTTAATTTTTTAGCATTGGAAATGTAATCATAACTTCTGCATAATATGTCAAACTCAAAAAGGAATTCATCAGGATCCTCTGAAGACAAACCATGAAAGTTAGGTAGTGCTGAGAATGGAATGTTCTTCATGGGAGCTACCCCTCTAGGAAGATCACCAATAGGAAATCCTAATGTGGAAAAAGAGTTTTCATCATTTACCTCTCTTTCAGGACCTGCCTGTTCTTCATGATGCAATTCTTCATTATACTCATCCATGTTTTCTTCTGTTTGCTCCCCTGCTGCGCTTTCTCTATCCTCAATGTTTCCTTCTGGTTTATTGACTGTCTCAGGACTCCAAACCTCTTTCCCCATTTCAAAGTTTGCTTGAAATGAAGGTTTAGATTTTGGTTTCCGAGAGTTTGTTCGTTGAGCAGTAGATTCAGACTTTGATATAATCTCATCAATATAAGTCTTTCTTCCTCCCCTTCCTCTTCCCCTACCACCTGTAGGGTCAGTGTATTTGGGGTCTCCACATCCTCTCATGAAATATTTGTATCTGAAAGAACATAAGTTCTTTTAAAATCTATAATTACCTTCCCCGACAATGATGCCAAAATGTTGGTCACTATAATTGCTTATTTAACTAAACAATCAAGTGCTACATAAATTGTCAACCCAGGGAAGTCTATCTATTTCAAAGGTAATCACACACTGTATATTCTCAATCTCAAAAGCAATCTAGAGTTGTAGTAAAAATACATTAATCACACCTTTCCTTGAACAAATTTAAGTTCTACTTTGAATTATAGGAAAGCAACCTACCTATTGCAAAGTTTAAAGAAATAATTGTCCAAAGAATCCTGGATTACATTAAGAAATAATAACCTAGGAAAGAAATCCTTCAAGACACTACAAAAGGAAAGACCAACTATCTTGTAACAGAGAATAATACTGTATTCCCCAAGCAGGAATCTTCAACACCTATTTCCGATCATCACACTTTCATGAGCTCATTACTAATTGAAATGATTGACACACACCGAAGGCTAACTACATCTTAACAGAGAACATGACCCTATTCCCCAAGTAGGAATCTTCATCACCTGTCCCTAATTATAACGCTTTCATAAATTCATGAAACATGATTTCTAACTAGAATGATTAACAATTACCCAAGCATGAATCATATGAAAACAATGTAACAATCAGTAAAGCAGAGTTTCAGCAAAACAAAGTTCAGTAAAGTAGTGTTTCAGCAAAACAGAATTTACTCAAGGCATAAAATGAAATGACATTAACACACTATAGAGCTAATGGGTAAATCTTGTGAAGAAGGTGGGCCCTCCCTTCTCACAGGATTCCCCTGAAACAAAAAGAACTAGAGAGAAATTCTCAGAACAATCTTTTATTCATCTGTCAACTGTATCATATTACAATGTCTGAAAACACATCCTTCTCTGTAAATACTTTCTTAACCAAAAATAAGGTCCTTTCTAATGATGATTTCCTCTTATTTAAAGAGGAGAATCCCCTCGATACGATTTGATCATCAAATTACATGTGTGCATCTGAATCCTATTCTCTATACTACAATAGGATATCCTGGTCTCCTGTAACAGAATGCTATTACAATAGTTGAAAAGGTGTTGAGTGAGGTGTTGTTGTTGTGGCTGGAGTAATAGCTTCCTTATTTTATCTTCTTTTTACTGTTGTTGTATGTTGTTTCAGCATCACAAATCATAGGTTGTTTCAGCAACGGGATTTGCGTTCTGACTGTTTCAACAATGTGGTCTCACGCATCAGCGATGGTTAATTCTGGCTCAAGGTGTGGTTGTTGTGGTCAGTGTAATAGCTTCATTATTGTTTCAGCATCGTAGAGCACAGAGAGTGTAACAGCTTCTTCTTGTGTGAGTTTTTGTTTCAGCATCGTAGACCATGGAGAGTGTAACAACTTCTTCTTGTATGAGGTTTTGTTTCAGCATCGTAGACCACGGACTGTGTAAGAACTTCTTCTTGTGTGAGTTGTTTTTTCAACATCGTAGACCACAGACTATTTTAGCCACAGGGTTTGCGTGCTTTTGACTGTTTCAACAACGGGCCTTCAAACAACAATGATAATATGCAGTTCGAACTGTTTCAACACTTATATATTTCTGATCAACAGTTAAGTATGAGAGTAATGTAAAATTATATGAAAAAAAAAATTAAACATATAGTAAAGAGAAGAGATGTTATATACCTTTGGAAAGATAGGGTAAGGTGATAATGTGAGTTTAAATGTGAGTGAAAAAAGGATGTAATGGTAGCAAAAACTGTGAGCAAAAAGGTACATTATAGGGTCCTAACAATCATTGTGTAGAGTCCAAGCAGGTTGGTAATCACTTCATTTATGTAGTGTTATATGTTGATGACATGTTTTCGGTAGGAAATAACATGGATTCTATCAAGGAGGTGAAATCGTAGCAATCCTCCAAATTTGACATGAAGGATCTCAGTGTTGCTAACTTCATTGTGGGAATGGATATTAAAAGTGATCGTGCAAACAAGAAACTCTGGTTGAATTAGAGAAAATATGTTGAGATGATATTGCAAAGGTTTAATATGCATGGAAGTAAACCGGTCAAGGTTCCTATTCCTATAGGTGTAAAGTTATATGAAAATTAGTGTCCCAAGACACAGGAAGAAGAAGAGGACATGTCCCATGTTCTGTATGCCAGTGCAGATGGCATTTTGATGTATGCAATGGTTTGTACTAGACCAACATTGCACATGCAGTGGGATTTTTGAGCAAGTATATGTCAAAATGAGGGAAGGAGCATTGGACAATATTAAAGACAGTCTTCAAAAAATCTTCAGGTATCTTCGTGGCACTACCAGTTATGGATTGTGCTACCAAGGAAGACCAGGATTGGATAGAGTGGTGGACATACATGGCTTTGTTGATGCAAACTAGGCTAGAGATATGGATCACATAATATCTACAAGTGGGTATATGTTTAACCTATTTGGAGGAGAAATCAGTTGGATGAGAAAAAGACAGGATGTAGTGGCACTCTCAACTATAGAAGTTGAATATATCGCAGACACTCATGCAAGTAAGGAAGAAGTATGGTTATAGAGATTGTGTTTAGGTATTGGCTTGGTACAACAAGAAATGATATTATATTGTGACAATTAGATTGAAATATTCCTAGCAAATAACCCCACTTGTCATTCAAAGACAAAGCATATTGATGTTCAATGTCACTTTGTGAGAGACATGGTTGAAGAAAAGAAGGTGTTGTTGTAAAAGATTGACACTTTGAAGAATGTTGTAGATTCATTGACAAAGTTTGTGAGAACAGAAAATTTCTCATGGTGTAGAGTAAAAATGGGTATTGTTGCCCTGTATTGTTGACTATATAATCCTGTGGATCCCTAGATGAAAAGAAAACAACAAGTGGGAGAATGTTGGGTATGTATTATATTATTTTCATGTGTGTGTGTGGGTGCATTAGATTCGACAACTGCATTTGTCGATCCCAAATTCCATCGGTCTTTGTGTCATGTGCATCGAGCTCTTCCTAGGGGGGTCCCAGGAGGGGCCACTTATGCCCCCCCCCAGTTATGTGCAGCATTCGGGGCAGCACCCCGAAATTGGTTTTTGTACATTTTTTGCTATTTTTAGCGGATTTTAGGGACGATTTTAAGGATGGAAAATTATTTTAAAATGTAGAAACCTTGGTGAATATTATTAATCCTTCATATGTCAACTATAAATGTTTGGTGATAGCTTTGTAAAAATGTTCAAATTTCTAAGTATTTTATATATTTTTTATAAATTTTTGGTGATTTTTAAGGTAAAATAATTTAATCCTATAAAATTTGAGTGAATTATTTTTAAAATAGCGAATCTCATTTTTGGAAAAAACATGGAAAATTAGCCCACGAATGAAATTTAGCCCCTAAAATCATCCCTGGCGGATTTTTCTATTTTTAGCGAATTTTGCTATTTTTACTGGTTTTCTAAATTAATACCGAATTAAGGGATTAGGGTTTTGGTAGCTACGGAATGCCTAAAACATTGTATATATTGTATGGTGAGTTGTTAAATTAATACAATGAAGAGTTGAAAGGTTTTCTCTCGGTTAAGGGTTTCCGGTATAAATCTATGTGTACTATGTGTATGAGACATTGATTAATTTTTGTTTTCCTTAATAATCTATATGCATTTCTTTACTTCATAGGTTTAAAACTTATAGGACTGCCTAATTCCAACAATGACCTTCAATATTTACATATCTAAAGGGGCCATGCTTAACCTGATTATAGGTTATAGAAATTGGATGAAGCAACAACAAAGTCAATTGTTGACTTTGATGCTACCCCATCAAATTTCTAGAACCTACAATTTGGTTAAGTTTAGAGGTCTAAAGGTACATGGTTTGATTGGAATAAATGACCAAAGGAAACACTAAATGATGCATCCATATTAGAGTGGCTAATATTTGAGATATTGAAACATTCACTGAAGTGATAAAACACTGCTACCACTTGCAAAAGAGTGGAGTCTCAACAATGGAGAGCTCATGTAATCTAAAATGTCAGTAAATTCGGTTCCAAATTGAATTTTCATCCAACAATTTTAAGTTCTGAATTATGAAGTCATCAACATATCCATGTTTTAAATGTCTACTAACTCAAATGGTTAATGAGTCTAAACTCACTAATCTGAAACTCTAATTCAAATCTAGGAGTTTGAAATATCTAATTAGAATGCTACTCCAAATTTGCTAATCTTAAATCACTATCTTTATAAAGATTAGGAAACACTAGTTTTCTTAAAGCTTATTGCTTGTATCTTTTGTCAAAAGGTGCTATTATATAATGTTTGTTCATTGGGCTTCCTACTAAACTGGGAAAACATTCAAGGATATGTTGCACATTCATTAATGAAAGTACCACTACAACAATTGGGCTCATAACTCAACTTGAAATTGATGTTTAAAA
The DNA here is from genome assembly GCA_000966675.3 of Picea glauca. Classification (NCBI taxonomy): domain Eukaryota; kingdom Viridiplantae; phylum Streptophyta; class Pinopsida; order Pinales; family Pinaceae; genus Picea; species Picea glauca. Next base: position 1,078,853 of record JZKD02S1802437.1, read on the forward strand.
TGATGAAACAAATGTGAAAAATTATTGTCGCATTGAGAAAGAAACAACTTCCCCATACTATTTTTGTCTTCTTCATTTGACGAAATAAAAAATGGATTGGGTCCCTGCTTTTATTTTTTTCAAACTTTTGAGCTTTCATGGATCTTTTTTTGAAATGATCATATAACATAGAATTTTTTTTTATGAAATGAGTCTTGGACACTCTTCTCAGACCTAACCAAACTTTAAAATTTTCTTTGATATATTCCCTTGACATTTTGAACAATTTTTTTTGTCTTTATGAAAACTTAAATTCTTGTGAAAATTTCATTTATCGCATTGTGATGAAACATACCTTCATCATGATATATCACATCAAAGTTCATCTTAGGTGTGATACACTAAATCAGATGGAATTTTTTTTTCCCCATGACATAGGAAGACTCAATTGTTTTTTGTAAATATTGATGTGTCATGCCTCTTGAAAGTTTTGTTCCTCACGATCTATCACACTAGAAAAGTATTTCCCTTTTGATACATCATGATGTTTGAAAACTTTCAAGGCCATGACATATCACATGGAAAATGAATCTCATCATGACATATCTCACTTGTCAAAGTTTTCATCTTTTGCAACATATCACACTAGAAAATGCTTTCCCTTGTAACACAATGCAACCTGCCAAATTTTGAATCTTTATGACAAGTTTCATTTACCACAAACTGAGAAAATTTTCAAATATGAAACGTATCACATTACTGACAAATTTCCCAAGGCTGGGTGTTCTATAAATTACCGTGGATATTCCACTAGAACAACTCGTCACAACAAATCTTATAACATTCTGAAATCTTAGACTATGCATATTAATTTTCCTTAGATCCCAAATTTATTAATTACTAGCTTTGCTTGAATTTGTGGTTATCTATAAATTAAAATGGATATTCCACTAGAATAGATCATCACAATATATCTTATAACATTATGAAATCTTAGACTATGTAGACTAATTTTTCTTAGACCCTAGATTAGTTAATTACTAACTATGCTTGAATTTATTAAAATAGCTAAATACAAAATTGAAAGAACAAGAAAAGATATGCGCACCATCCACACAATTGAGAACAACATGTATCCTAGGAAACCTAATATAGGATAAAACCCAGCTAAAAGGTGAGGCCAATGCTCTACTCTCTTTTCTCTACTTATGGAAACCAAGTACAAAGAAAGAAGCACTCACTATGAAGTTGCCTTTGACACTATGGTGGCCTGAACAATTGCTACAGAATCTCCTACCTCCTATGTTATTCTCTCAAAAAGTTACTCCTTTGATGATGTACTCAACTATATAAAAAACACAATAAAAAATAATTCAACCCCTTTCTCCTCAAAGTGGCTCAATATTTAACATATCCTGATAATCGTCTAGGGTTAGGGTTTTGACTTCCTTAACCCTCAATTATTGATCAAGTTTGGAGATTCTAGAATATTATTGAAATTCCACATGTGGTAGCCTTGTATGTGTGAATAATCAGGGTTGTTGTGGAATCCTCTCATACAATGGTGGTCAACAAGGGAGGCCAACTTGTGAGAGACACAATTTTTACATACAAGATCTAATTGAGGCATTTTATGCACCATTTGAAAGGTATCAAAAAGTAGAACACCATAAAGGGTGTGGGAATAGAATCTAGACATTGTAACCCCAAAAAATGTCATAATGGCTATGGAAGGTTCTACACCCCAATTTTCTAAACTAGGACTTACACTAAAATGGCCTAGAAGATGATTCCTCCAATTGTTTCCACCCAGAAAGTACCAAGATAGATGGAAAATTATATGATGTTCCAATTTGGATCACACCTCCCCATTTATGGATTCTTTTGGTCCCAAAAGGCTTTACTAAATGAGGTGAGGAATGCTTTCCTCTACCTTCTCCCTGGAGTACAATTCTTCTTTTCCTAGAATTTCTCCTTTCATCCCAATATTTTGAAGGTCATGTTTCCCCTATCTTGTAGTTCTAGACCTCTTTTGCAAAATTATGTCATCTTCCAACTCTGTCTTTGCTTATGGTGATAAGTCCTCTATGGTAGGTAGGACCTTTTTCATCTCTTGATCCAACATGGAAGGCTCATAGAGTTTCAAATTCTCCACACTCACCACTGAGTAAATGCACATGTATGGGGGTAAATTGAGTCTAAAGGAATAATTTATCACCTTCTCCAATACCTCAAAATGGCCATACCACAAAGATTTTATTTCCTTATTTAGTTATAACCAATCTCTGTCTCCCACTTTCAATGAATTATTAGTTATGTGTTGATCTTTCTTGACCTTATACTTTTCCTTTGACTTCTTCAATGTCTCTTGTACTTGCAAATGGACCTGTCTAATATTTTTAACAAATTTATCTACTTTCACCACTTCTCCCGTGATGTCTTCCCTCACTCCTTTTTTTCCATATACAACATCCAAGGGAAAATACAGTAAATACCCAAAGAAAGTTTCAAAATGAGAATTACCAGTAAAAGTGTGGATTGTTCTATTTTATGTATAGATCATATTTTCATCCCAAGTATTCATATGCTTATGATTTTAACCCCTAAAACGTTGTACCAATGTCATGTTAACTACTTTTGTCTAACCATCTATTTGTGGATGAAATTTTGTATATATCTTCAATTCCATGTCCATCTTATCCCAAAGTGTATTACAAGAGGCACTAAGAAATCTGCTATCTTTGTTTGAGATGATTCTCCTTGGTATCCCAAAGTGCACCCAAACCTATTCAAAGTAAAAGTGTGTTTCTTCTTGTCCTTTGATGGTCTTTATACAAGGCATAAGAATACATATCTTTCTAAACATGTCAACTACCAAAACAAATATAGTCATGTCCCTTCCTGGTTGTTGGTAAACCACCCACAAAATCCATGGAAATGATCTCCCAAGGTCAAGTGGGTACAAGTAAGTGATGGTATATCCCTTTCTTTCTATTACTGGGTTTTTCAGTACAACAAAGCAACATCCTCTAATATACCATACTACATATTCTTTCATTTTGGGTGAGTACACATACCTTTGTAAGTTAGAAACAATCTTCCCAACACCAAAATGTACCACAACCTTGGAGATGTGAGCCTCTATGATAAGCTAAAATATTTCACCTTTAGGAACACAAAGATTGTATAGCTTGTAGAGTAAACCATTCTAGAGATGATAGTTATACTTTTAATTGCCTTCTTGTACATGAATTTGTCTCTATAGCCACTAAAACACCTCTTTGAAGTCCTCATATTCTGTGTATGCCTCTTTATATGCATCATGGTCAAGAGGATCCATGTTCATAAGAGTTCCCAAATCTATAATATTGGATGTGGGTAAACTTGAAAGAATTTTCACCAACTAATTAGCATTTTCATTCTTATACTTGATGACTAGATGAAATTGCTGCAAAGCCCCATCCACTTATAATGTCTGGTTTGTTGAAGCTTACAGTGGGCCTACAAATACTACAGTGGATGGTGATATTTGTAGATAATGGTTTCCTTTCCCATCAGATAGTGCTTCTACTTATTAATAGCTTGAACCAGGGCATATAGTTAATTATCATATGTAGGGTAGTTCAAAACTCCCCCATGAAATATCTCAGAATGATAACATAGTGGCTTACCTGCTTGCATAAAAAATAAACTTGCATTTATCTCCACTTCAAACAGATTTTGCAAGTTAGTCAATATTTCATTTTATCTCATAAAAATGCTTTTGTTGATTCTTTCCTCACTGGAAACTCTTACCTGTCATTGTTGTAACATCCCCATTTGTAGTCCTCTATTTAGGTTTGTAATTAATTATGATTAGTGATGGTTATCTTAGAATGGATATAACCTTGTCATGTTGTGTCTTGTAAATGGTGTAAATGTAAATGTGTAATGTAGAATCCAAAAAAAAATAACTGATGGGTGAAGCCTTGATTACCATCCATGATACCACTAGAGGAAAGAGTGAGGAGGAATAGAAAGGGGATTCATGTGAAAATACCCCAAGCCACCTTGATTAATGATATGGAGGAAATAACATCAACTCCTCTATCTTGCAATTGAAGAAAATAAGTTAATGAGAGGAGGTTGGTAGTTGAACAACGAACCACCCCTAATGAATATAAGTATGGAGAGTTGGATGGATAGAGTACCACCACCTCATTTCTTTGATTTAAACGAATAATTCTAATAGAATAAAAGAAAAATCATTGGTCAAGAATCTTCTAGGGAAAAATGTGAAAGACTGCATAGGTGCATGCAAGAAAAATGCACGAGAGGGTGCAAGAGAAAAGGAGTTCATAGTTCTAGTTTGGAAAGGAAATAACATATGAAAATTGTGTCATTATTTTGAGGGGGGCCGAGTTAAATGGAGGAAGAATACATGTGAGATTAGACAGACAAGAATCATAGAAATACAATGTTGTGTAGCTGGTGTGAAGACCAAAACCCAACCTGAGCTGAGAGGGACATGGGATTGATGCTTCCTGGAAAGAAACCAACAATGGAAGGGGAGAGTGTTGAGGGAAGGTGTATCCATGAAGTAAATCCTTTTTGTAGAGTAAATATAGCTAGGAAGGAATATGATAAACCTCGTGGAGGCCCTAAACTAGGTGGGTGTAAGGATTTTCAACCAGTGGTTGTTGTGAAGGAGAGTGGCCTTCACACTTTAAATTCCTCTGAGTGTCTGAATAATTCCTTGGTGGTATCAAGGCTTGGCACGAGGGTGGCATGCTTCCAAAGTGACATAGAAACAAAGCCTATGGTTGGGTGTAAAGGCCTTCACCCATAATCATTTGGAATTTCTACAACTTATAAATAGATAAGGATTCTTTGTGCTCTGTGTATTTGAATATAATGAATCTATGCATTTCTATGTCCACCATGTGTTCACACTAATATATATATTGTAGTGGGTTTCATGTGAAAGAAAACCAGATGTTTAATTCAAGGGTTGAATGATTTCCAAAGGTTATGATGTACATTTGATTTTTAATGGTTTCCTATGCATGATAAATGGATGCACGTTAATTATGATTTGAAGTGAAGTGTTGTAATCTCCTTTGAAAGGGATAGTGAATTAACTGTAAATATTGTGTATTGGAGGCCATAGAACATTGATAAACCCTGCATTTTCCCTCTCTTTGACACATAAATCTTGAGGTATATTGAATCCTTCTTTGGGTTTCGAAGTAGTAGGATTATTGATTGTTGAAAATGGGTTAATAGTCCATGGGAATCAAATTAAAATCCTCCATGGAAGACACTGAAACATATTGTAGCTTTGACGGTCCAAAACATAATCCTTAAACAATTTAAATTCTTATTTTAATTGGAGAGAAATAGTGGCCATTGGAATGGTATAGAGGATGAAATTTCATCATCCGATCATTGTCGTTGAATAAGAACCAGATATGGAGCATCAGTTAAACAGAGCACTGGAGAGTTCTTGGTGTGGGCCTTGCTACATCAGAGAAATACAATGTTGTGTAGTTGGTGTGAAGACCAAAACCCAACCTGAGCTAAGAGGGACATGGGATTGACGCTTCCTGGAAAGAAACCAACATTGGAAGGGGAGAGTGTTGAGGGAAGGTGTAGCCATGAATTAAATCCTTTGTGTAGAGTAAATATAGCTAGGAAGGAATCTAATAAACCTCGTGGAGGCCCTAGACTAGGTGGGTGTAAGGATTTTCAACCAGTGGTTTATGTGAAGGAGAGTGGCCTTCACACTTTAAATTCCTCTGAGTGTCTGAATAATTTCTTGGTGGTATCATGGCTTGGCATGGGGGTGGCATGCTTCCAAAGTGACATAGAAACAAAGCTTATGGTTGGGTGTAAAGGCCTTCACCCACAATCATTTGGAATTTCTACAACTTATAAATAGATAAGGATTCTTTGTGCTCTGTGTATTTGAATATAATGAATCTATGTATTTCTATGTCCACCATGTGTTCACACTAATATATATACTGTAGTGGGTTTCCTGTGAAAGAAAACCAGATGTTTAATTCAAGGGTTGAATGATTTCCAAAGGTTATGATGTACATTTTATTTTTAATGGTTTCTTATGAATGATAAATGAATGAACGTTAATTCTGATTTGAAGTGAAGTGTTGTAATCTCCTTTGAAAGGGATAATGAATTAACTCTAAATCTTGTGTATTGGAGGCCATAGAATGTTGATAAACCCTGCATTTTCCCTCTCTTTGAAACATAAATCTTGAGGTATATTGAATCCTTGTTTTGGTGTCTAAGTAGTAGGATTATTTCTTGTTGAAAAATGGGTTAACAGTCCATGGGAATATAATTAAAATCCTCTGCGAAAGACACTGAAACATATTGTAGATTTGACGGTCCAAAACATAAACCTTAAACAATTTAAAATATTATTTTAATTGGAGAGAAATAGTGGCCTTTGGAATGGTAGAGAGGATGAAATTTAGTCATCCGATCATCATCATTGAATAAGAACTAGAGGTGGAGCATCAGTTAACCAGAGAACTGGAGAGTTCCTAGTGTGGGCCTTGCTACATCTCAATGTCGGTGGAGTGTGGTTTTGACACAAGGTTCCATCCATTTTTCTTGTAAACAAAGAAAGAGAGAGGATAGAGTCATGGTGACATATAGTATCAGTGTGTCATCTAGAATGCCATAGAGGCTGACAGGTGTTGATATTTTATTGGTGTGGGTTAAGTGCGGGCCCTTGTTGGGATTAAAACTTTGAATCAGTGCCTTTAAATTGTAGTCATTGGATATGAGGACTGAGTGATTCTTAGTTGTTGATATTTCAAAGAAAGAAGTCATCAGACCTTCGGGCTACTAGAGTTCCCAAGACCTATTCCACTATGTTTATTCCCCAGTTTCATAGTTCTCGATTGGGAAAGTTTCCAGGAATGGTTCCAACCCTTTACCTTTGGAAAGTGTATGGTCGAGAAGAATTTTGGGGCATGTTAGAGCCCTATATTTCATAGTATCAAATGGTGATTGAATATTTGTCTTTCAGTGATTTTATATTGTAAATAATATTGCATTTTGTAAATGATTTCCAAAAGAAAAAAGATAAAGATAAAAAAAAATAATGAAAATGAAAAGAGGGTAGAAAAGAAAAGAAAAGAAAAAAAGGAGAAGATAAAATAAAAATACAAAAAAGAAAAACAAGAAAACCCCATAAAAAGAAAAATAATTTGAATCATATCATTTAATCATAATCAAACAATTTTCAATTTATGTTGTTAGGTTAGAGAATAATTTTAGCCAGACTATCTAATCTCGGCTAAAATAGTTAGGTAGAGGAAGAAATTAATCGAATTGTTTAAGCTGGATTAATTAGTAAGATGCATAGGATAGAATATAGGTTAAATGAATTTTCCCTTCAAAGAAAAATAAACAGGGCCTGAACATTAAAATTCACCCTAAGTTGATGAAAATAAGTTAGTTTAGAATAGGAAAAATAAATGAGAATGCAAATATTTAAAAAAAACATAATTTTTTCTTTATGGCACATATTGTTATCCAAAGTTCAGAAATTGACAAGAAAGTTTGTCTTTTAGTGCATAAAGTCCACACAGATCTTCCCTGGTGGCTTCATCCTTTTCTCAATCAATGACCCTCAATTTCTTTCGTGCACCCCCCAACCTACCTACCTTTATCGAGGTAGGGGGGGTTTGAAAACTGATTTATCGTTTCGCACCCGCCCTCTCCTATTACAAAACACCACCTACCCGCCGCCTTGAAATCCACCCATATCACTCTCGATACCTCTCACCTTTCCACTGCTACTTCCCCACTTGCTACATGACATTTCTCCCACACATTATATCCATTATATAGTTAATCCCTTCCCATGACCATTAGATGTCTTGTACTGGTCCTGCGCCCTAATAGATATCCCTGTGCATATAAAAAACCCTGTTTTCCCCCCGTTACACTCTTTTCTGACTGAGAACCCAGGAATAACATTAAAATATTATTGTCAGTTTACCACCACCATCACCTAACTTAGACTAGCGAGATATTTTCTTGGTAATTGCAATGTTTCCAACCTGTTCTTTTGTTAGTTTTTAAATCATGGCTCCCAAAGGCAAGTCTGTCGACACCTCTGAATTAACCTTGACCACATTAACCTTGACCACATTCCTCTGGTAGAAAAATATTATAAATGTGTAGAGCCTAAGTGTGAATTCTATTTATTTGAATTACATTGTTGGATAAAATATATTTTCCTTGACCAGAGTGACTAAATTTGACTCTGGGAATCCAATTTTCCCCTCTACATGTTTCCCCAAACCTACGCTTTCCCTAAAATTGTCCTTAAATTCCAAGTTAGTTATCTTCCAAGACAAAGATCCATTACCTCTCCCATTGGTGAAATCATGTTTACAATAACCCCTGAGACCATTGACTAGATGTTGTAGATCCCTCAAAACACATCTACTACCCATTTCTCCATTGAAGCCCTAAATGAATTATATCATAAAGTAACTTCTCCCCAGAGAGACCAAATTTTTGAAATTTTCCTCCCTGAAGATGCCCAAATTCCTAAGAAAAATCTACCATATCGCTCTTCTATTTTCCCAGAGAAGGATAACCATATTATCTCCATTCTCTCATGTCTATTAGGTTATTATTTTGATGAATGGTTAGATGAACCTATTTTAGGTTTTTTGTCCATTTTCTCTACAAAAGAAAAGGTTTTTATGAAGTTCAATTTCAGTCCATTCTTGGCTAACAACATTCGTGAACAATTTATTAAGTTTCCAACTGAAGGAATTTTCAAGTATTCTTCAATTTTGGTTTATATGTTCATATTATATCAAGCAGACATGTTCCCTTTTTCACTCCAAAATCTAAATGAACAAGGAAGCCCACAATCAGTCATCTTTTTGACTTCATTGGTGAGAAAGAACATAGTGGATTACATTTTCAAATATTTTATTGATCAGTTCATTTATCCAACTACTTTTTTACTAAGCAACAATACACAACCCATGGTTATTGAATAAATTTAGAAGGTTTTTCATCTCACTGAGCAGGCCAAGATAGGTGACTGGTATTTATACTAGAATTATACAGAAATAAGGGTGTATGGATGTGATATGCCACCATACAGGTTGCATAAATACCTCCCAATGAGTATTTTTGCATTGGAGTACATAATATAGAAGATAAATTCAAATGAAATACACTTTGTAGCAGCCAATAAGAAATCCCAGTTCAGAATTAAAACTCAGATAGAACCATTTATTTCCAATAGTAGAGAAACAGGTGAAGAAGCAAACATCCTCTTAATACATATGAAGTTTCCTCTAAGATTCACTTGGTCATATGACCCATTTGGAATTATTTTTGAGTTGAGGACCAAACAGAAGACCACTCCCTATGTGCATACAAAAAGGCCATAGATTAAAAAATACATGAACTAGGATCAGTGGGAAGAGAATACCTTGCATGAAGAAGAAGAATTTTTTTTGTCTATGATCACTTCACAGACCATCACACCTCAGAGACAAGTAGAGAAAATATCAAGGACTGAAGACTTGCCTTCAATCACATAGGTCTCAACAGATGATTTTCAAGTATATGGACTAAAACCATTTCTACAACAAGTTTTCTTAAAGAGGGAGAAAAGCAGTCTACAATAGTCTTGGAAGGCCCACTCTCTTCAACACAGTCATACAATTTGTTTGTAGCATCTCCATCATCACCAACTTCACAAAGAAATCTAGACACAACTCTAACATATGAATCAATTCATGGAGAAAAGGAGTAAACTATTTTTGATAAGTATAAGGAAATTAAGAAAAAGAATGAACTTCTCAAAAGAAGTACTTATACTCAATTTTGGCAACAAACTTCTACTGCTCAGCACCGAATTTTGTCATCTTTTGACATAGATAAGGGAAGAATGGAAATGGCATTTTTACAAGAACAAATCCCCTATCCAAAGACAACAATTGATTACAAGAATAATTATTTTGAATTTTATATAAAGGATGTTCATCCTATTGATTAGATGGATATGCACTGATAGAAAGGGGAGATGCTTTTTTCAATCCTGACAAACACTTCAATGACAACTTCCAAATTACAAGTATCACTGACTAACATCCAGTCTCAATTGAATATTGAAAGGATCTCTTCTTTGTAAAAGGATAATAATATAAAATAATTAGAGGAATTAGTACTCAAGATTGGATATGACCCAACTAATGTCAAAGAAACAAAAGAGTTGATTAAGAAGAAGAATGTTAACATAAAATCACTCAGGAAATAATTGAAGCTACTAGCTACGGAGGATTCACAGACTAAAGAGGTGGCTGAGAGAGAAAGACAAAAAGAAGAAATGCTCAAATTGATTATGGAACAAAATGCACAAATTAGGGAAATTGAAGCAAAGATGGATAAGTTGATCAAGGAAAAAGAGAAGAATGCACAGTTGGCCATGATTATGTTAGATGAAGTGCCCCTGATAGGGATAATAACATCATAATCTTCTACATCAACATCAACCCCAACACAAACTTCAGATGCCTTAGATAAATTGGTGAAATCTATGGAGGAGATGTCCATACAAGGAGCAGAAATCAAAAAGTTACATGAAGAGGTAAAGTCCTTACAGGAAGAGAAAGAAAGTATTGAGACTTTTCATCAGGTAGAAATACATAAATATCATAGGTTCAGCCAATGACTACAATAGTTAGGGAAGGAAACATCCCTGGAAGATACCTTAGCCCAAGCTAAGGAAAAAATATGGATAGACATCAATAAATCCATGATAGATATTTTTCCTTCTATACAGATCATATTTGAGCAACATAAGTTAATTCAGAAAGCTAGAGGAGCCATTGAAATCATTAAGGAAGAATTAGGATAAAATCCAACAAAAGCCAGAGATCTCATCAGTTTTATAAATTCTAAAAACAAACAAGAATTAGAGGAGCTAGAGATAGAAGACACAACATAAACTATCCTAGAAATAAAAAAGGTTCTAACTAAGAAAGGAATCATGTTGCAATTGGAAGAAAAATATCAGGTTATGGACATAGGTGTGTAGAGGTTCTTCAAAATGTTTGAGGTGTTAAAAAAGAAAGGACTACCTGGTTTATTAGTGTTAAATGACAATTTAATCACCTTGCCTGATTACAACCAGAAATTAAAGATAGTGGAAAAAGATAATTCAAAAATTGTAGGAATATAAGCATCACTGAGAAATAATTCTTGGAAACACTGCAGTTAGATTTGAACATTCAACATGAGATCAAACACATTTTCATCACCAAACCCACTTTTTCTAAATACACAGAGATGGATGAAATTTACAAGAAATTACTCAAAATATTGATCACAATTAAAAAGAGGTGGGACAAATTGTGTGAGATACGTGAGTAAAGATTGGTTCTATTTTTTAGCAACAAGGACCAACAACTAAGGAGAAGTCAAAGAAACATATTATCAACATTTTCCATCAAATTAGCACTAGAAATCCGAACAGATCTGAAAGATTCCCATATTTTTTTAACTTGAGATATAGTTAGCTTAGATATTCCTAAAATATATCATGATCATTTATGACAAGATTTTTTGTAAATAAATATATAAATACTTCTCAGTTCAAAGTATTTAGGGTTAATTTTTGCATCCAAGAAATCTACTTTGTATCATTCAAGAGGATTGGCTAGTAATAAAAAATGGCTCTTTCACAGGATTCTCGTGTGAGACTGTTGGTGAAGAGCATCTATCTAATTTTATGTTTTCTTTTCTCTGTTTTCATTTTTATGTGTTTCTAATTCTAATTATTCAAAAGAAGGTTAATGAACATAATTTATTTTAATAAACGTTGTTTCTGTCTTTGAATAATTTATATGTTTTCAACTGAAATTAAGTAAAAGTAATTCTTAATTGCTCTCTTTACTTGATGGAATTCCTTTCATTTATTCCTATTCACTTTATCCAAATTTATCAGATCGAAACAATTTAACTACCTTTCCCTGTGAAGAAACTTTATAAAAAGATGAAACAGATCCTTATTTTTAGAGACATGCCCCATAGCCCAATGATAATTTAAGCATTCAATCAGCCAAACAAATTCAAAACAAACAAACAAATCATGAACTATCATAACTAGCCTAATATTTTAATCTAAAAAAATATAAATCTTACAAATATATCCCTCTCTAAAGATGGTAGGGATCTATCCTAGCTTCCAAAGTGGTTTTGTGGTTACCTTTGTCTTTTCTTCTACAACCTCTAGAAATTACAGAGCGATAACAAGGAATGTGCTAGTTACACCAATATGATGTAATCATGACATGTGTCATTTAATTCACTAGTACAAAATGGAAAGGTGTAAGCACCCAAATGGAGAAGAGCCTTTCTGCATATGATGACCTGTAGTGCTACATCAGTCCTCATTTTGTAGCATGGTTAGTCCATGTGTCAAGGTTAATCAGATTCCTAGAGCATAGTTTTGTACAAGGCATGAGGGTGTGATGAAGTTTCATGCCATTTCATTGTTTCATGTCAACTTGATGATGATGTTAACCACCATGTTCCTTGTCAGATGGCATGCCACATTAGGCGTATGCATTTGTGGTTCCAGCTAGACTAATGGATCAAACATATTAAGAGGAAGAATTATGTGTTTTACCCAGGAGCCTGGTGCCCGATGAGGTGAAGCTCCTAGTGGAGAGAGAGGCCTTGGTTGGGGTAAGGTCCTAGGGACTAGACAACCAATTAACCAAAAACTATAAATGCTTTGGTTGTGTTGAGAGTTGTAGGGATCTATCAAATCCTATTTCCTGGTTGGGTATGAAACTGTCACTAAGGTCTGTCGGATGGGAACATGTATGTCATCTGTTGGTTGGGTATGCCACATTAGAGGGTGACGTGGAGCCACGTGGGTGCCACGTGGAGATGAGGTAAATATGGTAGGAGAAGGCATGAAAAATTTAGAGGGCCATGACTTTTCATCCCAAAATCAGTTTTGAGTGTGGTTACAGTCGTTGGAATGCTCTCAATGAGAAGAAATGGGTTATGAGGTTAGAATTATATTTGTAGGGGTGGTTAAGAAAGACCCTTTGATAAAATAAAAAAGGAAATGTGTACATCCCACCAACTCAAGATATTTTAGGGGGTTGGGTGTGTTACAAAGTGGTATTAGAGGATATTTAAAACACTAATCCTAGATGGGCTAGAGAAGAATCACAAGACCGGTATACTAATGTTAAGAAGATTTGGTTGACAAATTTTTCTTTTCTTAAATTTAAATCTTGACTGTAGAGTATTATTGAAAGGAAACACTATAGAATTCATTTTAGAATCTGCACAACAAAAAATTAATCATGTTGATTTACAATAGAAGGATTATACTTCTACTTTGTTGGAAATAATAAATACTCTTGTAAGAATTTGAATATACTGACATGCATTGATAGCTAAATCAAAATGTAAATGGTAGGAGAAGAAGAATCATACTATAAAGATGCATAATTCCATAGATTGAATGAAGTAGATTTCTTTTAATGTTTATTTTTGTAGCTTTGGGAGGTATTTCCACAAGAGGCCAAGGTTTCAGGCGCGTGGGAATCTTTTTTGGAACCCATTTATTCTTTCATTTTAGTGAAATCGGCCTCGGGATGAGGCTAGGGACTCATGAGAAAGTCGATGGGATTTTTGGGCTTGTGTGGGAGTGCCACACCCACAAAGAGGATTAAAATATTCTAATTAATTGTTTATTTTAGGAAGGGCTCCTAAATTCACTCATTGGACTTGTATATAAAGGAGAGAGGTCATTGTGACATTTGATCATTGTGCAAGTATGGAGTTAGCATAAGCGAGTGAGCACTTGTGCTAGGAGACTTGGTGATTTCAGCAAAGGGAAATTTTGCAATGGTAGAAAATCTGACCTAGGAGAGAGAAAATCACAAAGAGTGAATTGTATGGAGGTGTCAATACAAGTTTTATGTACATGTATGTGGATTAAAATGGGAGGAATCACATATGTACATGGGTTGCAGGAAGGTGAATGGAGTATGTACGTAGGTTACAGTAGGAACGATCACATATACGTGGGTTGTAGTGGGCACAATCATGTATGTACATAGATTGCAGTAAGGTGAATCACATACAACTGTAAAAGTTTTATGGGATGGAGAAGGTCCATACAGGATGACATCAACAATAGTGCAGGTGATGTCAATAGGACATACAATTGGTCTTCAACAGATTTGTGGGAAGAATATATTTATAGGGATTTGTCAAGGTTTGGTTTTCTGATTTTTTTGGTTATTAGAGGACAAGGTTGTCCTCAAATTTTGGTGGATTTGTATTGGTTGGGAGGGCTGGTTTCGCCCTCAGAATTTTTGAAATTGATAAATTTACAGAAAACAATTTTTTTGTCTCGTATGTGTTGATGATTCATCTCTAATCTTGTTGTTTCCGCTGCTATATTTTTCAGTGAATAATTTCAATGTAAAATTGTTCAATGATAACATCTCGGGTTTACTATTAGATCACTAGGAAGAAATTTTTAGATATGAAATTAGTTACATAGAGTTGCATGTAAAAATTGACATCTTGGGATCTTGGGATCTGAAGAGAAGGGGATCATCTTGAGACACATCTTTGGGATACAACACTAGAAGAGTGTTGTTCTTGTTCTTGTGATGTGTAGGTCAAGATGGTGAATACATTCAATCTTGAGGGAGGGTTGGAAGGGGAAACCAACTTTTGGTATTAGAAGGCAAGGGTTATCCTTCTGTTAGAAGAGAATGACCTCAAGGAGTATGTTGAGAGCATGGTTGCTAGTCCTACCCATTTGTAGGAGTTGGTAGATAACAAGAAGAAGGAAGTGAAGGATAAGAGGGTGTTTCTAGAGTCTATGAAGGATCACTTGATTCCTCACATTTCTAAGAATAAATATGCCAAGGAAATGTATGATAATTTGGTGGCTCTATACCAAAACGGGAATATAGGAAGGAAGTTGCATTTTAAGCACTAACTTCAAGTTGTCAATATGTCTAGTGAGGACATAGTTGTGAACTATATTATGAAGATTACAAAGATCTGAGATCATCTTGTGGCCCTCAATGATAAGGTGGAGGATTTTGAGTTGGTGAATGTAGCATTGATAGGTCTTCCAAGGTCTTGGGAACCATTTTTGTAGGGGATATTTTGCATGAGATAAGTTATCAAACTTTGATAGACTATGGAATGATTGTATCTAGGAGGATACTTAGTTAGTTTCCAAAAATTATATGGATAGTATGGTGAAGAGTAGAAATGATGAGAACTAGGCCCTTGCATCTTGCACTAGGAGGGGCATAAGAGGTTCTCCAGGAAAAAGAGGTTCTCTTGGGAGAAGGGATTTTTCTAAGAGAGAAGCATCTCCAGATCTAATATGGAAGAAGGATCTTAGCAAGATCATTTGTTTTGAGTGTCATAAAATTGGAAACTATGCTTCATAGTGTCCACACCATAAGGGAAGAGGAAGAAGGAAGAAGGCATCAACAACAAAGGTTGATGAGGTTGCAGATGGGTTCCACAGGGAGATCTTGTTGGTCTCATCCCTTTAAATTATAGTTTTCATTAGGAAGACTTGGTTAGTGGATAGAGGAGCACATTTCCATATGATAGGTGCTAGAGAGTTATTTGATAGTTTTACATAGTTTGGCTCCAATCTTGTAGTATGAGGAGCTTGGTATGGGATCCAATATTGTAGTATGAGGATATGGTACATTATCCTTCTCACTGGAGTCAGGGGAGGTTTTGAGGGTGTGAAATGCGTTATATATTCCAAAACTTGGGAGGAGTGTCTATCAATCTCAAATATTGAGAAAAAGGGGTACCACATATTATTTCGAGATGGACAGGTGTTTTTTTATTCCCAGACAATCTAGTTTCAGATTAGCAGTGAATCTTGGAGTTAGGGAGGGAAAACTATATAGAATTAGAGGAAATCCTATGCATTTTGTGACTAGTAGGAGAAAAGAGACATATGAGGAGGACTAGGTAGCTCCACTAGTGGTGAGGCAGGTGGCCCCATCAATAGCACAGGTATACAAGGAGTAGTCATCTCCACTAGTGATGAGGTGGGTAGTCCCACCAATGGTACTGACTCAGAGGGATCCAAAGTTCAGAGGGATTCATCCCTCAAGATATAATAGGTAGGAGCATACTCCCAGGAAATTTTATATGTTGTGATCAAGATTTGATGGAGCATATATCTCTAGATATTGCACAGAGTCATAGGGACTCAAATTTCAAAGGTAGCATGCGGAATCAGAGGGAGTCTGATATCAAAGAGATTTAGTTAGATCAGAGAGAGATTCAACCATTCATAGGGATTTTCCCCTCAATTTTAGGTGTGAGGGAGGAATATTCAAAGACCGATAGGAAAGTGTCATGGGTTGAGGAGGTCAGATAGGAGGTTCAGAGGAAGGAGGCTTTGAGGGCATGTGAGATCTCCTTGGAGGATTCATTTTTTTTAGCATGTTTTTCTACAGTGATGGAGGAAGAATATAGTCATGAATACTAGGGAGTAGGATTTTCTTTAGTCATAGAGGGAGTATCTAGTCAGGTAGATTAGACAGCAGGATTTTCTTCAGTGACAGAGGGAGAAAACAGTCAGGAGGATTAGATTGTAGATGAGGTAGCATTCCCAGTATGGGAGACATAGATAATTTCTGGTGATGGAGGATTCCAATACCTACCTCACTAAGAGGGAGTGTTTATTTTGGTAGCTTTAGGAGGTATTCCCACAAGAGAACAAGGTGTCATGCATTTTTAATTTTTTTGGAACTAGTTTATCCTTTCGTTTCAGTGAAATCAGCCTCGGGATGAGGCTAGGGCCTCATGGGAAAGTTGATGGTATTTGTGGGCTTATGTGGGGCATAGATGATTTTAGGGGATAAATTTCAAAAATGGGCTAATTTTCCATGTTTTGTCCCAAAAAAAGATTTGACAATTTCCATCTTTTCTAAAAACGATTTTCCCAAATTCCATAGAATAAAATTATTTTACCTTAAAAATCGCCAAAATTCTATGGAAACTATATAAATCCTTAGAAATTTGAATATTTTTACAAAACTATCCCCAAACATTTTACATTTTTCATATTATGGAACAGTAATATTATCCTAGGTTTCTACATTTTATTATAAATTTCCATCCTTAAAATTATCCGTGATGTGGAGGTGCCACACCCAGAAAGAGGATCAAAATATTCTAATTAATTGTTGAGTTTAGGAAAGGATACTAAACTCACTCATGGGACTTGTATATAAAGGAGAGAGGTCATTATCACATTTGATTATTGTGCAAGTATGGAGTTAGCACTTGTGCTAGGAGAATTTGTGATTTCAACAAAGGGAAATTCTGCAATGGTGGTGAATCTAGCCTAGGAGAGAGAACGTTGCAGAGAGAGAATTGTATGGAGGTGTCCATACAAGTTATTTGTAATTGTACATGTATTGCAGTGGGAGGAATAGCATATGTACATGGGTTATATGAAGGTGAATCATGTATGTATGTGGGTTTCAATAGGAAAATTCTTGTATATGCGGGTTGTAGTGGGAAAAGTTGTGTATGTACACAAGTTGCAGTAAGTTGAATCATGTACAATCGTACAAGTTTTATGGGAAGGAGAAGGTGAATACATGTTGACATCAATAGTGGTGTAGGTGACATCAGTGGGTCATATAGGTGCTCTGAAACATATTTGTGGGTATACAATATTTCTAGGGATTTGTTGAGGTTTGGTTTTCTGATTTTTTTGGTTATCGGAGGACAAGGTTGTCTCAGATTTTGGTGGATTTGTGTTGACAGGGAGGGATAGTTTTTCCCTCAGAATTTCTGAAATTAATAAAGTTACAGAACTGAAATATTGTGTCTCATATATGTTGATGATTCATTTATGATCTTGTTGTTTCTATTGCTATATTTTCCAGTCAATAATTTTAGTGTAAAATTGTTTAGTGATAACATCTAGGGTTTATTGTTAGATAACTAAGAAGCAATTTTCAGATCTGAAATTAGTCACATAGATTTTCATGTGAAAATTTACATTTAATAGTTTATAATATTCTCTATAAGTATGGGTGGATATATCCCTATCAAATTTGATGGTTGTATAATAATTCCTCATGTTTGGAGGACTAATGGAAATTTTTTAAGGTCGGTTTATTTGACCTATAATGAAAGAAAATTATTGTTTGGGTACCCATTTAAGTAAAGAAAAAGGAATTCCCTTGGACTAATGTTAGTTTTCATAAAGGGGGTCAAGTGACATGAGTATGTGGTAACATTTGTAGCTCACAATAGTATTGAGTAAGGTATATGTATATTAACCTAAAGGAATGTCTATTCATGTGGATGCAGGAGGTAGATAGTTGGAACACATATGCACTATAGGCCTAAATAAAATGATTGGTGCATAAATATATGTTGCTAATGTATGTGGTAGTGATAGAGAATGTGTATAAAATTCATTTAGGCTTAGATCTGTTTATTGTTAGCTACAAAATAGAGTGTTTTGACGGGTCATTTCTTGTTATTAAGGATCTAATAACAATAGGAAAATTTAATAGCATGAAAGAGAATGTTGATGATGCTATTGCTTACAACCTTATAAATATAAGGCAAAGGATCAATGGAGTATTGATACAAGATATGGTAAAGAGAGTGATTGGACACTCTCCAGAAGACCAGTAGTTTAGATAACATCCAGAGATGGATGATATCAATATAGGTATGGCTTAGTATGCTCAAGTAGGAGTGAGAGGGAATTTAAGTAAAAATTTCCCTCAGTAAAAGTTTGTTGATTGAGAATGGTTTGAGGTATGAAGAGAGATAGGAATTTGTATTTTGTTGCACTAGGTGATGTTGTAACTACCTGTTTTTGTATTTTTTGATTTGTGAAATGTTTTTGTAACATATGGGAAAGAGTGATATCTTGTTTGTTGTTTCCATATAAAGAGGGTGGCATAATTATGATTACATCTAAGAGACTGGTCATGTGAATGACTGTAAGTTATCATATATATATATATATATATATATATATATATATATATATATATATATATATATAAAGGTGTTAAATGACTTTCTGAATAAGTGAACTATGAAGAAAGAATAATGTTTTCTAGTTTTTGGGCAGTTTTGTTGTTTATTTATTTCACTCTATCTAGAAGTGTGTGATTGTTTTTTTTTACACACTATATTGAGGGAGTTGTAATCAATTCCTCAAAAAGAGCTATTGTAAAGTGATGAAAGAGAAAATGAGCAAGAATTATCTGTTGTTATGAAAATAAGGAAATATGATTATACCTATGGAAATTTTATGAGAATGATTGTGATAAATCATGAGTTGGAGGATTTTAAGTAAATGTGCATGTGAAATTGTAAAGTGTGTCAATGGTAGAAACACATGTTATGTTTATGCATGTGATTAAATGCATGAAATCACATTGTGAATGTAATAAAATAGACTAAATGTGCATATCGAATGTGTAAATATGTGGTTTGAATGCATAATAAGAATGCATGCCTATATTCTTTATAGAATATTGTGTACACAAATAGAATGATAAAGATGATGCTAAATCATGGGTTGAGATCATTTCAAGTAATGATGGATATGAAACAAGAGACCTACATGTTGAAAAAGCCCCATGTGGGTTGACTATAGAAGGGCTCTGTCAGGAGAGAAGAGCTTTGTAAATTAATGACTACTGGAAATGGGGTAGTGGGATGCCAAGCCTAATTGTATAAGAATCCTAGATTACATTTTAAAGAATATGCATCTATGGAAGGCATGCAATTGAAATATCATTTTGAATTATGTTTTTAGTTGATTAATGAATGAAAAGCATGTTTCTATAATTGAATTGGTAAGATAACCTTGATGAGTTATTTTGTTGTTGCATTCGGGGGAGGAGGACTCTCTGAATGAAGAAAAGTCAAGAGGAACTTGACTGAAAATGCACAAGAAATGGAGCAAGAAGGCCCAGGAATAGGGAAGCATGAGTAAATAATGTAGAGAAAGGGGGACACCCTTCTCATTCTAAAACTATGATTTGTTTAGCAGAGTTGTATGTTTATAAGGAAAACATGTACAACTTGCGAGGGATAATGAATTGGTATAGGAGTTTGAATGGTAATGATGGTTAATACTATGATTTCACATGGAATATAGGTCACGAAAATGGTTCAATTATGCTGAGAATTCCAAACTATATAGAGGAGTTGAAAGGGGAGAATTCCTTGAATCCTTTCTTGTTGTTTATTGTGTTTCTTTGGGATGAGAAAACTAATATGTGGTTATGTGTGAATGTTTCCAACGTGAGAATGTTGATAGTTGTATGACTATATAAGAAACAAAAATATTATTGTGTTTACACTCATGAAAACATTGAGGAAAATGTGATAGATTACATATAGATATCTTGGGGCATATATGAAATGTTTTTTTGATTTAAATGTTATGGTACTTGCATTGTTTATTTAACATGACAACTAATATAATTGTGAATTTAATGATTCTTGATGTGTATAGGAATATATTGGATTTGTTGGGGAGGAAAACTACCAATGGTGGATACCCTCAAGTGAAGGATAAATACAAGAAGGTTGTTGTTGAAAGAATTGATGAAGGGGCCTTAGGAATTCCCATGAAGAACCATGGATGAGGTAAAATCAGAAGGATATTTGGCAGACAGGATAGGTATAAAGTTTTTATGTCCATGTGGCATGGTATTTGAAAGGGATTGGGTTAGAATCCCTTATGAAGTATTTTATATCTTGATGATATATTTACAAATTTGATTGACTGTTGTATGTCATTGATACCCAAGCAGGGTAAGATTCAAGAACAAAGAACTTGGATGTTATAGGGAGGAACCTATGGTAGTCAAGGAGGGTTAAAATCCTTGCATGGAATTCATGAACGAATGTGCCATTAATGAATTAATTAATTGTGAACGATTATGAATGGAAGTGATAATAGCTATCATGATGATTAAATGTATTGAGGAGATGAATTTTGTATGAAAGAGGGAAGGTATTTAACTTACCATTGTGGAAGGAAGACCTTCCAATATCGCAAGAGAATCATGAAAATCGTAGAGAGAGGAATTGGGTGGCCATGAATATTGGCACCATGATTACCAGTAAAGAAAGAATTCTTGAATGATTGAATGATTTGAGGTCATGATCATCACAAAGAAGGAAAAAAATTCCTTCTATAGTAATGAATGTGAATAAGTATTCCACTGATTTCATTCTCAAAACCAAGAATCTTTACCTTGGTGAACATGACATCATGGTCATCTTTGACGTTGCATTCTTATATACCAAAATTCTGGTTACTGAAACTAAAGAATCATTTCTAAACATGATGAATTTGAAACCCTTAACCTCATTAAAAATTTTCTTACCTCCACCGTATTCACCTTCGAAGGGAACTGTTATGAACAAACCAAAGGAACAACCTTGCAGTCTTCATTATCCCCTATGGTCACAAATATCTTTATGGAACATTTCGAAACACTAGCCATAAAATCCTGGCATCTCAAACCAAAATGTTTGTTTAATTTGTTGATGATACCTTCATCATTTGGTCTCATCGTCAGTTATCCCTCAACTCCTTTCTCCATAATCTCAACAACATTTCCCCCCTTGATAAAGTTTACAATGGAAATGGAAAAGGATATTTCTCTCCCCTTTTTGGATATTTTTATCTATCGTCTTCCTAATGGCTCACTCACCCACTAGGTTTATAGAAAAAATACCCATACTAACTTATACCTTCATGCCTTCTCCCATTATCATCCTTCCCAAAAATATGTTGTTCTTAGAACTCTCATTTCCAGAGCCAATCGTATCTCCACTCCCCAATTCATTGATCAAGAAAAGGCCCACTTGAAAAAATCTTTTGTATCCAATGGTTCTTCAATCTCCCAAATCAACAAATATTTATGTTAATCCTATAAAACTAACTCTAAAATTTCATTCTCCTCCCCACCATCAGCCCTCATTTCTCTACCCTACATCTAGGGCACCACTGATCAAATCTAAAAATATTTGGGAAAAAAAAATATTAAAACCCTATTCTAACCTTTTAAAATTCTTAAAACATTATTCCAAACTACCAAGGATAAATCAAACCGTATGTTGGGCCCAGGAGTTTACCAAATTCCTTTCTCCTCTAGAAAATCTTACATCAACCAAACTAGCAGATCTTTTAAAGCTAGACTCAAGGAACACATTACCGACACAACTTATAAGCACATCTCTAAATCTGTTATAGTCAAACACTCCTTCAATTATAAACACCTCATCTTCTTCGATCAAACTAAAATCCTTGCCTCCACACCATGCTACACCTCGCACATCATTAGAGAGGCTCTCAAAGTTTAAAAAAACACTGATAATTTTAATTGAGAGGACGACTATAAACTAAGTCATTCTTGGAAGCCTATAATTCATCGCCTTGAACATATAACCTAATTTGATTTTTTGTTTTAATCTTCCCCTTTCCCATATAGGTTATTTTGTTTTACTCTACATATCTTCCAAATTCCTCAAATTTCCTCTATCATTAATTATTAGTTTGAATCTAACTTAATTTTAAATTTTTTCTTATTATTATTAATTATTCACAGTCTTAAACAATAATTTATACGTTGATAACTTATTAATTTCCTTAACCTTTCTTAACCATTATAATTATTTCCTCCCTTCTTTCTTCTCACCTTAACGACTTAATCTTTAATTCTTCTCCCTTTTTTTCACTTTATCCTTTGACCTTGTTTCTTTAATATTCTCCTCTACCCTTTATGGTTCTTTGTTTCTCCACCTTAATATTCTAACTTCCTCCATTTGTATTTAATTTAATTTTAATCATTCACTTTAGTTTAATTTTATTAAACAACAATTTAGTACATTAGTTATGTGTTAATTACTATTTACCTATCTTAACCTTTTTTATTATTCATTCCCTTATTTTTTCTTAATTTAAGGGATTAAACTTTAATTTATCTTCCTATAGTCCTTTAACCTTTGGTCATGGATTCAACGACTATTACATTCTACTTTCCTATTTATTTTCAAAATTTGGCACTCTTTTCCCACTCTTTAGCTTCATTTTTCCCTGATGATGGGTGGAGTCTCCATCCCATTTAGCTTCATTTGACACTCTTTTCCCACTCTTCAGGGGAATATCATCCCTCCTAGATGGATTTCCTACCCTCTAATAGACATCACAAGTATGGAAATATCCCTTTGCATATGTAGAAACCGTTGGCCACCATAGTCCTGCGGATAGTATTTTCTATGCAATGGATTTTCCTACATAGTTTCCTCCAACTATTCTTTCATGTGCTTCTCCCAAGATGGTAGGATGCTCATGTTCCATGACACATCTCTTTAGAATATTATCTGCACCTAGTTTATACAAGTGTCCTACAATAAGTTTGTAATATGTAGCTCTAACCACCAATGTTTTCTTCTATGCAGTGTTGTATTCCTTTGGGGAAAATCTTGTACTCAAAAATTCAATGATATCAAAAAAGTATGCATCAACAATCTGTACTAAAAAAAGTTGTGCATTAGGAAAAATTTCCTCTAAGCTACTTGGTTCATCTCCATTAGTTATCCTGAATAAATGATCTGGCCCTGCATTCAGTCTTCCATGTTTCACTACTACTTCAAAATCAAAATCTTGAAATAACAACAACCATCTGCATATTATCCCCCCAAACACTAGCTTGTTGACTAGGTATTCGAGAGCAGAGTGATTTGTGAACATTTTAAAATGTTGGCCTAGAAAATGATGTCTTAACTTTTGTAATGCATACACCATAGCCAAACCTTCTCTCTTTATTATATTATAATTATGTTATGAATATGAGAGTTTCCTACTTGCAAATGTTATTGAGTGATCTATGTCACCTTCTCCTGGTTGTTCTAGTACTTGTCCAAGTGCTATTGAAGAGGAATACACATGAACATGGAACTCTTTTGACCAATTTGGAAACACTAGAATTGGTGTTGTTACCATTTTCTCTTTTAAGATATCCAATCTTTGTTGGCACTCAACATTCCATTGAAGCTTGATATCCTTCTTTAACAATTTATCCATGGGCACAATGCATAGATCTTTACGAAGTTTCTATAGTAGCTCGTATGAACTAGTGTAGCTATTAATTTGTGCACTAACTTAGGTTGTGGTAAATTAACAATGACAACAATATTTGCAGGGTCAACCAACAAACCCTGTTTACAAACCACATGCCCTAGTAGAATTCCAAATGGTGTGTTGAATATGCATTTCTTAATGTTCAAAGAAATTTGGCATTGTCTACACATGTCTAGCATTAATATTAAAACTTCAACATGATATTTTAATTGGCTAAATATTGTCCAATCATCGAAATAAACCTCAAAAAATTTATGTATAAAATCTTTAAATCAGATAAAAAATACATGCATGTTGTTGGTGGCTATGGACAATCCCTTGTATAATGTCCAGGTTGTTGGAAATTGTGGTAGGTTACTAGTCCTTTGCCTCTTCCAAATCCTCTTATTCCACACCCTCCTCCTATAAATCCTCCTTTGTTTCCTTGATTGTCTATGTGCAATGTATTATACTATTGTACTTGAATATATTGTGGTGTCACTATAAAATGTTTCACATTATTATACTTCCATGCAGGTTTTCATGTCATTAGCTTAGCCTGCATCCTATATGCATCTAAGGTCCTTTCTTTCATAATTTCCAACGTTCGAAAATCCCTAATCTCATGTCCTACAAACTTGCATAAATTTCATAATGTACTTTTAGGCACTGTTTGGTATTTTTTCATCATTGGATAATGATAGGGATCATGTCCAGGTATTTTATAGAGTTCACACCATAATCCTCCTATGGTTAATGGATTTGGCAGCCCTGCTCTCAAATACTGCATAAACATTGGGCACTCATTTTTGTGATGTCCTTTTGTTCTACATAAGGTACACTAGAAAACTTCCCTCTTTTCCTTGCCTTTGTTTTGATTCAACTTAAATGTCAGATTATTGAGATCCTCTCTCAATTCTTCTATAGTTGGATTTGAATGTTTATATTAATTCTCTTCCATTTCTAGGGTTTCTTCCAGAGCCTCAGCCTGAGTCTAAAACTTTGGTTGCCTCAATGGGTATTTAAAATGTGACAATAATGAGTTTATTAATAGTTTCCTATGTTGCATGTCTGTTATGGTATATTTCAACTTATCTTTCAATTGCTTGAAATTTTGATCAATTTCCCAAACTGACTCTCCTGGCGTCTGTTTGATTTTTATCATATCATTCATATATTGATCTTCTGAACTTGGTCTTTGGAATTCATTGATTAGTGCCTTCTTTACATCTACGACAGTTGTAGGTACTCCTTGTGGACTATTCACTTCTAGGCTCATAAAGCAGTCCGGTGCATGGTTTCTAAATGTAATTGTGAGATAAGTTAATTTTGTGTCTTCATTCGTGATCTATTTAGCTTCCCAAATATTTTCACAAATAAATAAATGTTTCTATGGGTCCTCCAACCCTTTTCATGAAATTGTAGTAACTGAATGGTCATATTTGTTCCTTCCATTGTTAAATTTGTAGTACTACCTCTGCATGGTGTATATAATTGACTATTGCTAAATTAGCCTGTACTTCCACTTGAATTTCCATTATTCCCTTGACCTATTGGACTCCTTTTGCTACTAATTACTAGTTGTCTAAAATATTCTTTCTTTCATGATGTTTTAGTCGCACATGGGGTTGTGGGTTCCACACTAATTCTAATCTGGAATGGAGTTCCTTCTTTTGTGTCGGACCCTTGACCTCTAGTTTTTTTTTCATATGTGATGTGCGATATTTCCTCAATCTTCTTCATAGCACGAAGATCCTCTACCTCTTCTTCATCACTTTCCAATCCTTACCTCTCGTTTATTTCCCTCTTTTTCCTATTAATCTTATATTGATAGGGTCTTCCACTATGCATCATTCCCTCTTTGTCCATTATTTCCTTAATTTGTTCTTCATCCATCATAGCAGGTTCCATCATTTCCTTCTACTTACCTCTATCTATATCCCTCTCCATGTCTTAGATCGTTCTTAGTGTTTCTCCCAGTCTCCCCATGCACACAGAGTTATTTAGTTGTCAAACTCCATTGTCATCACAACTTTATCATGCAACAAAATATTGATTGACGTATAGAGTGATATAATATACCTTCCTCTTGGACCCTTCAAAAACTCGTGCTCTGCAACAGTGTATGATTTTGTAGTATCAACTGTGAACTTGGTAATGAATCCTGCAATGATGTTGTCTATCTACAAATCAACTATGTGCATAAATTTGTTGTTGACTTTTTGTAGATGCGCAGTATTTTCAGTAGACCATTCTACTGGTCTTATCCGGTTAGTTCGGTGAATTTATTTTAATCTGAGTATCCACTCCTATAGAAAATGTGGAAATTCATATAAAAAATGTCTCATGAAGATCAGTGAATATGTACCTCTCCAAATATTGACGTGGTATATACTTAGGGTTTCTATTGTCTTTTTGTGAAAATTTGAGCTATTGTTTTGTAAAACATCATTCAATATCATGTTTATTTGGGTTCCATGGTATGAACATATCCTTCTAATACTTTATTCCCTTCATTATTCTTCTTATCAAGTCCCTTCCAATCTATTCTTTTGGGTTCCAGCCGACAATGGAACTATTTACTGGAGCTTTTTGGGTTGATCTAGGTTTTACTTTAGGTTACCAAAAAAACCCTAAAGATTATTGGCCCTTCTAAAGACCAAAAGGAAACACTGTGCACAAAGTCTCACTCGATATGTCTTAAGGGAACTATAGGACCTAGATGTCTGTAGTCTTGGAAGGGAGACTTATGTGGGGATGAGAGACATTCTTTCTACCTCAAAACACATAATATTTATTATTCTTTTACATCAAAACATCATTACATATTAGATCTACCACTCTGTAATCAGTTTCATTCATTTAGGGTTTATTCTATAGTAATTATCCTAGTTACTCTGTTGTGCACTTCATTTTAATACCGACAGATTAATCCATTCATCATAACTACATATTTTCAAGAAATAACATAATCATTCCATACTGAGACACAAACTTTACCGTGTTTCACCCCCTGGGCTACGTCCAGAAAGATTTGTATGTCTTGGCTCTTTTATTATTCGGTATGAAGGTTACAATGTTGTGTGCATTACATTTCTTTCTCCCAACTGGCATTTCTATGGAATAACCCTCATAGATGACATACTTCCACTCAGAGGCTGACAATATTGCCGTAGGCTCCACAACACATGACCTGTGACCTTACCCTCTATTACCATGCTTGATCTAACATACCTTTGTTATTCTCAATCCTCTATCTCCCTCTTTTTCTCTCTATATGTCCCCTCCTCTATCTCACAACAATATATTTATATTACAAAAGGAGTTAATTACCCTTTACAAAATTGACCAAAACGCTAAACCACTAACCCTAGGTTGATTAGATTTATCCACTTTCTAACCCCTTGATTGTAGCTGGTCCAAAATCCAATTGTTTTCCTCGTTGATCTGCATATTTCTTCCTTTTTTTCACTTTGTTGGTTTCTTGGTGCTTCTTTTCCAATTTTTTTGGCACATGCTCCTTATTTGGTCCATTACTTAACTGCCTTCATTAATTATTGTGCCTTTCCACAATCTTCCATTTTCATCCCTATCTTTATCAACATTTCCTAGAATTTTGTTCCAAAATGTCATGTGCCAACAAATAATTTTTCATATTGAATACCAGCTCTTTCTTTCCCTTCAAAACAAATCCTTCTGGTTGATTCATGTAGATTTCTTCTTCCATATCCCCATGTAGGAATGTTATCTTCAAATCAATTGGTTCTACTTCAAAATCAAATGTAGAAGCAACAAATAAAATAAATCTAATTTAAGTTAAAGTAATTATATGACTATCTATGGCCACAACCAGACTATCCCATGAGTCTAGTAAAGACCACAATAGTCTGATACACTTATCTTCATGATAAATATTAATATCAATAGATAACAATTGACTTATCACATAATTGACGGAGTTTAGATGCTCTTTCATTGAGTCTACATCTTTCATCCCCAGTTTGTACATCTTCTTCCATAGGAATATTTTGTTTAACAGGGACTTACAATGATACAAATCCCCTAGATTATTCCATAAAGACTCGGTTGTAGATTCCCCAGATACATGCAATAATTATACTGAATTTGAGAGACAGAACTAGATTTTGCTCTTCACCTTCTAATCCAACTTTTCCCAGTATTTTGTTGACATTCCTGTAGGTGAATTACCTATATCCACAATGATCCAATGATCTTTGTCCACCAAAAAATATTCCATATTGAGCTTCCACAACTCAAAACTTTTCCCATTAAATTTATTGATCTCTATTTTTGAAATGCTCACCATTTATTTTCACCTAAAGAATTGATACCGTAGATCTCCCACTGTAACAAGGTTTATCATAGACCGGATACAAACCCTTAGACACAAAGGAATCCCCTAAATCTGATACCAAATGTATATTTTAACCTTGTACAACTAATTAATGCAAACAAATTGTTAATAAAAATAGAAAAGATACAATGGCATACACACACATTACACAGGTAATTTTACCCTAGAAACCAAACCGAGAAAACTAGCAACCTATTTAGAACCACACCTCTAATATTTTATTCATCATGTTCATTCTTCATTGTTTACAATACAATATATATAGGATCCTGCGACATCCAAAACCCCTAATCCATTAACCAATATTATTCAGCAAACCTAATTTATTAACCAGAATTAGAAAACCATTGGCAAAAACTGCAAAAAACAAACACAAAAAATGCCATTTTTTTTCAGGGACTCGCCCCCCCAATGACCCCCACATGTGCTTGACACAACGCAAACACTAGGTCTAGTTGTGCAAATAATATAACACATAC